>JASAOG010000010.1:382500-982500 GCA_030265305.1 Biomphalaria pfeifferi | reverse complement strand
ATTACAGGGGTTTTAATGTCTACATTAGTCAGTGGTGGTCACATTTTCAGTTGCATTAGTAGCAACCTAAGTCATTTCCTCATTCACTCACTCCTTCCTCAGTTCTCCATTCACTCCCTAACAATGAGGCTACAACAGTGGTGCTCACATTACAAATAGCATTGATGACAGTCTTTCTTTCTCCACCCCTTCCTTTTTTTTTTTGTTCACCTGATTAAAAAGAAAAGCCTGCAGTATATCCACTTCAGACACAAGCTATAGTAGCATGCCCAGTTAATGCTGACTTACTAATCTTTCATATAGTAAACATGAGGTAATAAATTGATGGTATTTTTTTATAACTATTTTTTTTATAATGTTAATACAACTGTGAAATTAAGTGCTGAAACTATAAATGCTTACACATGATAATAAGGCTAGTCTTTGAGTCTAAAGATTCTTGAGGAGAGCAGTATTTCACATGGCTACACAGTCACTGCAGCGACCTACAGATTTTGCTTTTTGTAATTCAACATATTCTCTCAATAAAAATGTGGTCATTAGTCCTGCCTTTATATATGTGAAATGTATGCATCATTCATTAAGGTATTGTCATAAGAGAACAGATTTTCTTTATCAAAGAAGTAACATTAGATATTCAGAGTTTATGCTATGTCAGTTTTGGCTTCATAGCCACAGAAAATGTTTCACAATTTGATGAGTCAAATTTGTTGTAGAAATTATTTCAAGTGATCATGAAAAATTAGAAGTGCAGTTTTTTGTTTCAAATAAAATTTTTGCTCAAAAGTATCACTGCCTGGTTGTCTGTTATGCACCCTGGACTGTCATCTCGATGTTCCTGGCTTTGAATTCTGCTCATTGTTCTCCCCCACTGTCATGCAGGAGATTTGGGCTCAATGTATAATAATCGTCAGTTCTGAAGAATCATCAAAAACATCCAAATCAAAAGAAGGGAAGGGAAGGGGTGAAAAAAACTAATTACAAGAGGACTCTGAGTGTGAAGCAAAGGATCTCAAAGAGGTTAAACAGGAATCAAGGCATGACGTTTAAGGCAGCATTTGATGTGAAAATGACCGATTTTGATTCCTTCCTTTTTGTTGTCTTTCTTTATTGCTATTTATCAAGACGTGAATATTTTGTGATCAAGCTTTCCTATACAGTGGAGAATGCTAATCTAAAAAGTTGTCCTATGTTAAGTTTTATGATCAATATTGTGTCAGTTGTGTCCATTAAAGTGGAACCTCTGAGAAAACTTTTAAAGATAACTACATATTTTATCATAATGTTATGTAGAAATTTGACATATTGGCGATAAGGATGTAACTATATTTTTACACATTTTTCATGCTGACATAATGACATTTTTATTTATTATTTGAAAAAAACTTTTAGCTCTAAATTAAATTGTTTTCAAATTGAAAAATAATTTATTGTCTGAGGTAGTAATGTTTATGTTGATAACAAAATAGAGATTCCATGAAATTAGTAATTTATCTATCTAAATAATGCTGATTAAACTTTTGAAGGTTAACCACTAAAATCATTAATGTTTATTTTTTTTTTAAATCATTAAGTCAAGTTATAAATAGAAATGTTATTACATTAACTGTTATGTATTTTCTATGCATGACATGCATGATAAAAAGTGAGGCCTCTGTTCCATGATTTTTGTCCCTTTCAACTAAGCTTGCCTCAGCGCCCACTTCAAATGTATTCTGACAGTGATCCAATACAACGTATACAATTAATTTGTACTGATTAAATAAAGCCTATATACAGTATACATTGTTGCACTGGATATGCTGAGAGTTGCTTGCTGTTCTTTCAATTTATGATCTAGTTAGTATGAATGGTTTTTAATAATTTTTTACCTATAATATAAGACACAAGGTTGATGAAATGGATAAGTAAATGCACTATTTTAAAAATGAAATGCAAAGCGTATATATTTTCTTATATTTTTTAATATTCACGTTGCTAATAGTATCACATTGTCATGTTAAATTAATGAAATTGGTTGCCTTTTTTACTGTACAGTCTATACAAAATAAACATTCCTATTTTTTAATAAAAATTTTCTTGTTTGATAAACTAGGTGAAGCGTTTTTGAAAGTTAATTTATTCAATGTTATATAGTTGTTTTTTTTTTGTTTTTTTAAACTGTTAATGTTGAACATCTGGTTTTTTAGAGCCTTGCTGAGAACTAGAAACTGTAATGCCTTCCTGATCATGTGAGATGGGTTTAAAACCCAGCCCACTGCCTTCACCCACCTTCCTTGCAGGAGGTTTGGGCTATGATGTTCTGAAAGAATGTCTGAAAACATCTAAAACAAAGCAAAAAAAAGTACACCTTCTTTAAAACTATAAGTGAATAAGTTCTTAAAGTCTTATTCTCCAGTAGACCTTCTTTTAAACTATAAGTGAATAAGTTCTTAAAGTCTTTTTTCTCCAGTAGACCTTCTTTGAAACTATAAGTGAATAAATTCTTAAAGTCTTATTCTCCAGTGGACCTTCTTTTAAACTATAAGTGAATAAGTTCTTAAAGTCTTATTCTCCAGTAGACCTTCTTTAAAACTATAAGTGAATAATTCTTAAAGTCTTATTCTCCAGTGGACCTTCTTTGAAACTATAAGTGAATAAGCTCTTAAAGTCTTATTCTCCAGTAGACCTTCTTTGAAACTATAAGTGAATAAGTTCTTAAAGTCTTATTCTCCAGACTAGAGCTTCACAGTCACACAAAAAAGTGCACTACCAGATGAGCCATTGTCATTCTAGAACTGAAAGAGCCAAACACAGTCTTATTTAGGGGTCAAATATTTACAGGTGTATTTTGTTGTCTTTTACTATTGCCAACTGTCGGCATCTGGGATAAAGTTCTTTGGAGAAACCATGGTTTCCATCATGATTTCATCCCAAGACTCTTGGCTTGGGTGTGACAATGGCTTTTTTAAAGCATTAAGTAATATATAAAATAACAATGAAAGGATCATCTAATACAACCTCATATAAGGCTTTCAAACTTTAAATATAAAATTACAAGTTTCTTATAAATTCATTATAAAATGTATTTTAATATATAGATTTTTTAAAATGTGCAAAGAACTAAAAAAAAAAAAATTAACTACAAGCTTACTTTTACAAACAAGTTTATTGTATAACCAAATATATAAATATGGCATCTCACTTAAAAAACAATAATAAACACTTAAATGAATTGTCACTAGTTAAACATTTATAAACAAAAGCTTATCATTCATTATGTTAATGTCAATGCATATACAGCTGTACCTATTCATAAAGAAAAAATCATAGTAACTTCTATATTTTTTCTTGTTCTCAGGCTTAACTTACATTTTTTTACATGTGCAACAAGAAGAACTTGTCAATGTTGGCTGAAATAAAATAGTCTTTAAAGTACCTGTAATAAAAATTAAGTCTAAAAAGGGATTTAAACGTTGTGGCCATTTAAGTAGAAATACAAAAAGGTCATAGTAAAATGAAATTTAACTTCTGCTGACAAATGCATGCTAATGCAATAAGCTTTCTTTATGCTATTTATATATTGTCTATAAGCCATCATAACTAACAAAATAATATCAAGCATAATTTAGCAAACAATGATAATATTATAATGGATATAGAATATATTTTAACACTTCTTTCTTCTGATATTGCTAAAAAGGCCTTCACCTTCATTCACTGCTTCTATTTGTTCATAACATGAAATAAAAGCAAAAGTTTTTCACATTGGTTGATTATTTACAACAAATTTAAGTTTTCAAATGAAGTAAAAATTCTTATTATTATTAACACCAAATAAACAAAAAAACTAAAAACAGTTATATAGCTACATTTTTTAGACTTCTCTTTGGGGCATTAAAACAATTTAGGATTGGATAATTTTTCTTGTAGCTAGAAATATTTTGGATAACTTCCATTTCATACCAATTCTTTCTTAGCATGGCATTTCTAAGGCTATTTTCTTATAAAGACTGCAGGACATTGACTCAAGACCCAAATAAAAACTACTGAACTTTTTGTTTCCAAATATTGTTAATACATTTTGACAGTTTATATGCACAAAACTTATTTGCATTGCATATGATTTGATATATTTCTATCCCATAGAGCTCAAAGAGTAAACACAATCGAAGTTAAGAAACACTGAAAATGACTAAAAGTTTAAGGATTTTACAAAGTCTGATAACTATCAAACCTTTACGGTTTTGAAAACCCAAAAATTCTAGAAAAAAAAATAAGGAATTTATTTCAGAAAATTATATTTTAATTAATCACTGACTGAACATGTATTTAGTATAGAGTAATTATGTATCTTCCTATGACATAATGATTAAATCAGTTGTGGCTGTAATTATCAATGAAAACATATTCATAATTTGGTGGACTTCCTGTACGAAATTTATGTTTGGCAAGCCTCCTTTGACTTTCTGCACTTTTACTGAGACCTTTAACTGGAACCTGTTGAACATTGGAAAAGAAATGTAGGCTATTAACTTAATTTTACATAAAAATAAAAAGACAACTACAAAATATTTTTTTATAATTAGACGTTTAATTAAATTATTTTAATATCTGTCAATGACAGAAAGTTATTAATATTAAAATAGTGCGGTAATAAAAAGAACTATTTCACCTTTAGAAAAAAACCCACACAAAAGTTAAAGTCCATGTTCTCATTAAAAAAAAAATTAATATGTACTCAACTACACTAATTCACCATTAGAAAGAACTCCACACAAAAGTTAAAGTCAATGTGCCCATAAAAAAATATAGTATTTACTAAACTAAAGTTTCATCAGACTTCAAATTAGATGAAGGCGAAGTCTTCTGGTCTGAAGATTTAAAAAGACTGCAATAATGAAGTTAATAAGCTCAGACACTATAATTTTAATCCATACATTTCACGAAAAGAATAGAACAATATTTTTTAAAGCCCCCACAATATAAACATAGAAACAGCACAACAATCACATCTAATAAATCCATTGTTTTCACAGACTTGTTCAAAGTTTTATTAATAGCAGATGGAGAAAACTTTCGCTTTGTAAATAAAACAATATCTTTTTATATTAATAATGTTATATTTTGTAATCTTAATTAAGTTTTAAATTAAGAATAGACTTCTAATTTATAGAAAAAGAAAGCTTCCATTAACCAGTATTTCTCGCTGAACATTTTTTTTTAATTTTGAGAATCTCTTATGCATTATTCAACCAATATTTCTAATACAAATGTAGTCTAGTGACTATAAAATTGGAACATTTTAGTTGCTATTAAGCAATGAAAAAGAAAAAAATTAATGAAACCCTCTAAATTAAGTTAAAAATTTTAGTCCAAGTAAAAAAACAAACAAACCTTAAAATTAGTGTATGCATATTTTTAAAATTGGTAAGAAATGTGTCACACAACAAATGTCACTAACTGTTAGTGCAAGAGCTGTCCACAAATGATGTAATTATGACCTTAATAGTTTTTACAAAAAAGTCTTGGCATGTTTTTCAACTATTTCATTAAACTGCCATTTCTGCTCACTTTCTTCTAGGCTGCACATTTTTTAGCCAGTAACTACATCATTTATGGGTAAAAATTAAATATTAGATTGACTCCGATTCTACATCCAGCCAAATATTTTTCAAGCCAAATTTCCTTACAAATTTCCTTAGAAAAGTCTGGTGTTGAATTTGTGGCAGTTTGAGTCTGTCTTGTCTTTCTTTTTTGTTTAGTTGGTTTGTTAATGCTTTGGATTTCTTTAAAGATATATTATTATAATTGATCTGTGGTAAATTATCATTCTGCTTTGTTAAAATATGTTTTTTGGGTGTATTTTTTGACACTTTCTTGTTGGCTTTCTTAGTTTGGTGTAATGTTTCTCCACTTTTGGCTTCAGAAACATTTTGGCTATCAATTTGGTCAATGTCTTGCTCAGAGTCAAAGTATTTGTCAAACTGGCCACTGGTTAGTGAAGGTAGACTGATGGATGACAGCTCCCTTTTTCTACTTCTGCTGCTGTTACTTGAACCCTGTAAATGTTTTCTGAACTTGTTGGTACAGACTCACAAACAAAACTATCAAAAACTATAAGTGTGCAAGTCCTACATTCAACAACCATAAAGTAATGCCTACAAACAATTAATTAAAGAAACAATGTAAGTATTGTTTCTACCCCCTAAATCAATGTTATGGTGAAGAATTTAATATGAATACATTTCATTTACATCCTTACATTATCTGCTTTTTATGCACAATAAGAGAGAATTAAGACTTTAAAGGCATCAAGTTGAGTTAGAAACAAAATGAATGCATTTCTATATTATAATGATCATGGAGATGACGTCAAAAATTTCAGAATGAAATCTCAAAATTTGAGAAAGAATTTTTGTGAATTAATTTAAAAATTTTAATATGAAATTTCATTTTTTAATTCCTACAAACAAACAAAAATTCCTCTGACATTGTGTATAAAGCATGAATAACAAAGTCTTTCAAATTACAAAAACTAAATTCTGACTCTTGTTAAAAGTGACACAATCTAGATTTGAATTTTAAAATTTGAAAGGTTTAAGCTTTAGGTATTACCAAGTTGACATCAGTAGCACACCATAACACAACAAATAGAAAGCAAAAACCTGATCATTTTACAAACATAACAGCAAACAAACATTAAACACCAAACAAACAGAAAAATAACAACATAATGACAGACTAAAAAGACCAGAAGAATGAATGTGGAAGAAATTAATATTCACACAAATGTATTCTATCTACGTCCACAATGCCTTAACCCTTAAGGCGCGTGTTGTAGTTTAGCCTCCATTTTTTATGCACTCATTGTAAAACAGCTCAGCACTTTAAGAGTTAAAGTTTTAGAAAGATTATAGATCAGTTGGAATGTATTTGTAAAAACACTACAATTGTAGATAGAGCTGAAAAGATGGTTAATCATTGCAATTTATCCATTAAAAAAATATAATATTAACCTATTTTTTTTTAAGGAAGCTAGAATATTTCTTTATGGCTAAAAGATTGATTAGGCCTCAAGAAGTTTAAAAAGGAAATATTGCTCTAAATAAAAAAAATAAAACAAGGAAAGAATACTCTGTCAACTTACAAGTATTTTATTAGATGCAGCTGTTTGTTTCCCCTTGTTAGCTACTGTAGTAGATGTCGGACTATCAGTTCTATGTTTGGGGCTTGCGCTTCTTGATCGACCTAGTGAATAATGATTATTTATTATGTAATAATATATGTCCTCATGTCAACAAAAGAGATGGACCACTATGCACTGAGCATGCTAGAGCTTATAAAGATGGGATATACAAAAGCAAAAATAAAAGGTTTAATAGCCTATTAGTATACATACCAGAATTTTAAAAATATAATGCATAATTAAGTGAGGGTGTCTTTCTTTGTTTTTTTTGTTTTTTTAGAAGCATTTAAAATTACCTCCAACTCGAATGCATTCTTCTTTATGTCTGGCATTCCATGCTTTTATCTTACAAGCTTTGCTACAGTAGTAAACTTCCTTACACCTGGTGCAGGCTACAAGACGAACACCAACAGATCGGCCACACTCATAGCAATATTTAAATAGAGGTTTTCTGGAATAGATTTTTAAAAATAATTTGGCAAAAATTTAACTACAGTTAAATAGATTAAACAGTAAAACTGCAACTTTTTAGGAAAAAGAAAAGGTAAGGTTATAAATTTTTAGAAATTAAAGGCAATAAAAAATTAGCTTAACCTTTTAATAAAAGCCTTTTTCAGTTATACATAATAATTAAAGTTGAAATCTGATAAATGCAGTTATCAATACATTAAGAGATTTTGTTGTTTTTAATGAATAAATATTAACTACTAGTGATTTCATCAATTGATATTTTAAAGAACACACATCTACAGAGAATAATTTTTTAATGAATGTCTATTATATTTTTTTTTTACAAATTACTTAATACAAAACCAATAATGACAAAAAAAAATACATAAATGTGTGCTACATAAAAAAAACATAAAGAAATCTTTATTATATTAAGCCATTGTAGATTGCCATATTAGATATTTTATTGAAAACAGTTCATTGTATGAGCCTCTTTGTATTCTGCAGGCCTGAACAAGTTATCATTGCCCAGAATGCTGAATCTCCTCTTGGTTTCTACTTTGCATGGCTCAATCCAATCTTTGACTTATTATAATGTTGCTGATGGGAAGATGAAACAGTGTTTCAAGTTCTTTATATTTGTCTGCAAATTGCCAATTTCTAGATATGTATGGTTTGTGCAGCCATAAGGTTCTTAACTAGCCTTTCAAGTCTTCACTCAAATAGTTTTTGATGAAATTAAATACCTTGAACCTATATGAGTTAAGGAGTAGACAAGGAGACACTACTTTAGATGAAAAAAATCTTTGATACAGACCACTTAACATTGTGTTACATAGAAAAAAATACAACTTGCTACAGAACCTTATTGAAAATGGGTTAGTTGTTGTTTTTTTTTAATTGATTTGACAATTTTAAAATAAATTGTACTAACATAATGAAGAATTGCTCTAAGGAAATAAAAATTGTAAACAAATTTGCAAGTTAATAAATTTGTAAGTTGTAGAAAATAACAAAAACAAAAGCCTTAAATGACAAAGAGAAAAAATATGTGGTTTGAAAATAGAAATATGAGAATAAGCAAAGTGAAAAAAAAAAAAAATTCTTCCATGAATCTATAAAAAAAAAATACTGTTATCTATAATATTGAGAGTTTGTATTACAAAAATGAACAAGTTCCATTTAAGAGAAAAAAAAGAGGATTAAAGAGAACAGCAACACTAGACTTAATGATCTATAGCTAAATGAGTAATACAACAAAACAACTTTTATTTTGGTCTTCCAAGGAAATCTGTTGTACAATTTAAATATAGACTATGATAGACTTTCTAAGCTGCTTCCATTCAAGAAACTCAATGTTTTGCTTTTAATACTTAATGTAGCAATAGAATATTCTTCTGTCAGTGTCTTCTGTGTCTCTAACTTTATTGATTTTACTAATGATGTTACTCTAGTCAAATGGGATGTTCATTTGTTTTAAATCTCAGGGCTTTGTATTGCATCTGTTCAAGTTTCTTTATGTTAAGTTTGTTTTTTTTAGTTGAACGGCTCAACCAGAGAATGTAATGTTTAAGAGAAAGTGTGGTATGAATGCATAGTTTGTGAGCTGTCATACAAATCCTTTGTTCCTATAATGAATTGTTTTTGTAATGCATAATCATAAGATAAATTTCCTCATGGACAATAAAGAACATTAGTACTATTCTTATAATTAGTATATTATGGAGGCAGTTTAGTTAGTCTGGACTTCACTGGAAAGCAAAATATAAAATAGAAATTTAAATAAAAAAGTAACAAAGTAGAAGCTTTCTTGCTAATGACAGTTGTCTGACCTCATAGGCATTTTTGAGCGACTATGTGTAGAATTTGATAGTTGTTTGGCGTTCACATTACCCCAAGCTTTAATGCCTGACCTAAGCATTTTGAAAGTGTTATAGAAATATCATGGACTTAAAAAAACAAAAAAAAAATGGGATTAAATGCAGAACAAGGGAAAATAAATATGGGGTTGGGTAGGGTTAAGTGGTGGAAAAAAAAATCAAAGAAATAATAGTTGCTTTGTGATTTTAATATTATTTTTAGCATCATTGTACTTGGAAATTGAGAGAAGAATCTGCTACATTAAAAATTACTTAAACTGTTGCAAAACGAAACTGACCACTAATGCTAAATGAAAAATTTTGTTGTCAAATAAATCTTTTCAATAATCAATAGATTGATTCATATTTTTATTCATTGAAGGTCATTTCAAAATTAAATAATAAATGATAAGATTTTTTTTACAAAAAACTGACAGAATAGAACTCATACAACTAGTTAGAACTTTTATACATTTATACCCTATGGTTTAGCATTATGTAAAAATCAAATTAATAAAAGTATAAAAGCTTATATAGGCCTACAAACCTAGTTTGAGATTCAATTCCCTCCCCATCTAGGGCAGATGCCTCAAACTTGACCTGTCCTTGACTGACTAAAGCTGCAGACCTAGATTTAACTCCTGGTGGTAGTTTAGCACCAGCTCCAATGTAAACAAAATTAGTGCTTGCACTTTGACCTTTTTGTTTAAAAGAAATATGCAGAATACACAAAACAATATTTATTAAAGAGAATTTCAAATAAGAATAAAATACATAGGTCTCTAGAATGAAATTATCAAAGTGAAACATAAAGGTGAATTGTTATTAATGTTTTAATTTTTTTTAAAGTTAAACCTTCTGGATGAAACTTTTCTCACTTTTTATTTTGTTTTTAAAATGATGAGAACCGCAATTCGTTGAAATTGGTTTAAGTACATTATGATTTATTCTTGTCAATAACTTTATTGTTTAGACTGATTGGAAGGCTTCAAATTATTTTTTTTAGCATGTATTTTGTGAATAAATGTAGTAAGTGTAAGACTTATGATATTTGCATTTTCTACAAGAAAATAATAACATAGAAATGTTATTACTAAAATATAATATTGAAAGAGGGCCGGGGGGGGGGGGGGCAAGTACGTTTCACTAGGGGGAGGATGGCTGCCTGGTCAAGTGGTATGTACTCTGGGCTATTGTTCGGTGGTCTCGACGGTCCAAATTTTAAACTCTGCTCACTGCCATATCCTTCCAGAGGTTGGGATAGGATGTAAGTATCATCAGAATACAAACAAAATTTTTTTTACCAACATGAGCCAAAAAGGAATTAGGACTGCCAAGGGTCTTTTATTTTATTTTATTATTCTGTCGTGTAACTTACATTGTAAAAAAAAAAGAGATGATAAGCCTCATCATGTTCTACATGCATTTATAAATGCTCCCACATACTTGATTCTAAGCTGGCATATTGAAAGTTGAACTTTATGCATTTACATCAAACATTTAATTTATTGTTTTAGTCAAAACAGTCCTGGCAATATATATCCATGTTAAAACTAAGTATAAAGATAATTTTTATTTTTTTTTAAAAGAGAATGCCTATAATTTATAAGAAGAAGAGTGTGCCTGACAAAAAGGAAATTTTCAGTGCTTGGATTTTTTATTTCAAGTTTAGAACTATAGAATGACACTAAAGACATCTATCTCTAAATAGATATTTAAAGACAGTCACATTGGTCGCTGAAAGTTAATTTCACTGGTCTGGTGTGTTGTTGACTTCCAAGTATCAAAGAAAATCTTTACTTGATAACAGTTAAATAAAAATTTTATAAAATAATAGTTGACTTATTTGACTCAATCTACACAGGATAGCCAAAAGATGTTCATGTCAAAAAATAAATGCAACTCACTTCTTACACCAACTTTTTCCTCATCAGCTATTCTCTGCTTCTCTCTCTCAACTGCTTTGACTCGCATTATATCCCCTACATGAGCTAGAAGCCTTTTTCGTGCATTGTAAGTTTCCCGCTCAGCAGGGGTGAGGGCGTGATAAGGCATGTGAGCAATTCTACGATCCTACACACAATGTGATATCCATGGCAACAATATAAGCAAAAGATCATGAAAAATAGAATAGTGAATATACAGTAAAAACAAGACAACTATTTAAATAAAAAAATTAAAAAAAGTTTAACATGCAGTGAATATAAATTGAATACAACAGTAAATTGACTGACCATTAGGCACAAGTGAACTGACACATGACCTATATACCATTTTTTAAATTTAGAGGTTGAACATTTTTATCATGCAACATAGTTACAAATTATTAGGAAATATAAAATGGACTGCCAGTAACAATTATTTGATGTAAAATTAAAGATCCCAATTTAGTAAATCTACACTGGTTGAATAAGACTAAAACAGAAATAGAATTGGTATATTCTGTTGTGAAAATTAAGGTACAATGGTAAGGTAATTTGAAAAATTGCTTTTATCAAAAAGTGTCATATCTTTTACACAAATAAATTTTTTAATTCCCTTGTTCAAGTGGTCAACAGTTTGGTTAAAAGATAATTAAACAGAATTTCTTTTCTATACCAAAGAGACTTTTAGATCAAACTGAGCATGTTTGACTTTGCTTAAATACTACGACGCAATAGTTTAGATGCAATAGTTTATGTATAAGGTGAGTTTGTGACCAAAAAAAATCTTTTCTCATAAGTTGACTTCCAATGAAATCATGCAGTTTACCTGACTAAACATATAGTATGCATAATCTACTGCAGTTCCAATTATTCTTTTTGGTCCAATGGCAATTGGGGCTAATAGATCAGCTCCAGCTTTTATAAGTTTGTCCACCTGTTAAATTATTCACCAATATGTTAGAGTCTTACAATAAAAAAATCTTAATATATATACCTGTATAATTAAATTTCCAGAAATGTATATAGTTTTTACTTTAAGCATAATGTTTGTGTGTTTACAAAAAATAATTAAATGTACAATCTTTAAATTAGAAACAAATCTAGCTCAAAAATTGAAGACAGAATCTAAAATACAACAAGAGTATTCCCTTTGATTTCTTACTAGTTGTAATCTTGCTTGTATTGTCCTTCTGTGCTCAAACTCTGGATTATTAGCCACACATAATGCACTGCCAACTCCATGGGTTAATGGCAGACTTGGGTCAGCTCCATAAGATAAGAGCTCATCAATGGCCTGGTAAATGTGAAAACATTACATCAATTACATTCTATGTACTGTATAGATTAAAATATCAGCCTTCTTAAGTCATCACAATCAAGTAACCAAACAGCTTCAAGCATTTTCTTTTAAACTATGTCTGCAAGACTTAGACAGTGACATGAATAATTTATTCACTCTAAAAGTATTTTTGTTAACAACAAAAAATGTGTTTATGTCCAACGATTCTTTGAGTAAGCAAAATAAATTTAAATGTATTATGTCATCATTCCTGTATTTAGTTTGTCTTTTGATTATTTTTATATTTCATTAAATGACTCTTAAAGAATTACATTCATTGTAGTTAGATTATTTGTTTACATTTTAGTTTATGAACTTTTAGAATTCCAAAAGTTTTTTCTATTAAACATTAGAAAAATAAAATAATGACAAATTTATTTGAAAACATAAATTACATTTTAAGTTGTACTTACAAGATCATTGCCACTTGCAATAGCCAGTGCAAGGGGAGAGTATCCATTACAAATTAGAGTGGTATTTGCTTTATGATCTAGTAAAAGTCTAATGACTCTGCTGGCATTCTACAGAAAAAGAAAAACAAAACAAAATGACAGCTGTATCAAAAATAGTAAAAACATTCTACTACTTTTTAAATAGATGATCATTTGTTCTACAACCTAGAAGGCTAGAAACATTATGAATGAAATGATATTTAATGCCAACAAATATAGCTTTAAGAGCATGCAATAGAGAAGTCAAAATTCATGTTTTAATATGCTAGAACAAAAAGTATTCAACATGATTAAAATACTGTGTTTAATTAAATAGAAAATGCAAGCTGTAGGATAAAAGTAAATTCTAATATTTCATAAAGAGAAGAACACTGAGGCTACTTGCAGAAATGATTTAGATTATTCTGAGCCAATATTTAATTCAAATAGTTTTTTTTTTGTAAAATAGGAAATTGAAATATTTATGTATGCTTAAAAATTTTATTCAATGTTATGTTTCATTATAACAATTTTTTATTTAGTATTTAAAAATGTGTGTTCAATTTGTGTTTGGGGGAAGGGGGCATAAAAATCACCTTATAGTTATCATCCCTGGCACAAGCAATGTGCAATGCTGTTCTACCACCAAGTAGCTGTCTGGACTCAAATGATATAGGATCTTTTGACCATTCATCCTCCTGTTAATATATACGAAGGTTAAAATATTTCTTTCTTCTATGATGATAAAGTAATATGAAATGGCTTTAAATTTTAAAACACTGGGTTTAAAGTAATGTTTTAATTTCGATCAAAACAAAAATAAATTAACATCTTTTAACATTAAAAGTTTGTTAGAAATTACTTTAAAATTAGTTTTAACAAATATTTTATATGTTTTTCTAAACAAATATGCAAATACTTAAATTATACTTAATTAAACTACACAATGTTGTAATAAATTAATTAAACATATTTAAAGCAAAATTTATTGTATTAGTAAAATTAAATTTAGAAAAAGACACAATTCAATACCCTATATTCCAAACTTAAATGACATTGTCTGGGCTATCCTTACAAATATATATAAGAACAAAAGAGAGCAGAAACACAAAATGTAACCTCTCCATGTGACAAGGATTTTTAAAATAAAGTAACTTTTTTTAAAAAATTGCTTTTTTATAGTGCAACTTTCATGTTTATAGCATGCACAGTGGGCAATTGTTTAATCTCTTTTGAGGGCCAGTGGGGGAAGAGGGTAACTGGGAAACAGTTTCCATGCTGCCTTTAGGCCCTCAGCAAAGACAACTCAAGTAAGGACTCAAATTCAAGCCACCTTGATTGGTGGCCAAGCAGTTTTGGCCACTAAGCCACACATCCCATTTAAATGAATTACAAACATGTCATAGACTCTAGTTAGGTGGCTGCCTGGTCACGAGGTATGCACTTTGGATGTTTTCACCGTGGTTTTGATCTGGAACCCTGCACACCATAATCCCCTATCATCCTGCAGGAAGTTTGGACTAAAACAAAAAAATTTTTGTTACAATAGGAACATCAAAAAGTTGTAAAAAATTAAATATAACATACATGTCCTTGGTATGTCTAATAGCGTCTAACAACATTCTTTTTTTTTGACAGGCTTAACAAGAAAAGAACATTCTTTTCTAAGCTATCCAATAAAAATAATCTTTACCAATAGCTTAAATATCATTACTCTAATTTAAAAATATCTATATATATACTCAAGCAATAACAACAAAGAAAAGAAAAGACAACTGATCAGCAGAAGATTATCAAAGAGAGGTAAATCTCACCAATGTTTTATTCAGAAAAGAATCATCCTCTGCAGCTCTGGCATCAGGATCAGCTAGAGCATCTAACAAAAGTTCTGTTATCTCCACCCCCTCATCTCCTGGAATGGCACAAGCAATGTGCAGTGGACACAGTCCACCCTGCTGCATGGTGATCAAAACAAAAACAATCAAAAGTATATCATACAGATCAAAAGAAAATTAGAAAGATTCATAAAATACATTCTTAATTAAGTACTCAATGGTTTCAACTTATGTCCATTAATATCAAACTTTATTTCCTTCTGGAATACTTTGAATTGCTTTTATTGAAATTGTACTATGTTAGTCTATTTGTCAATTTCCATAAAAACATATTTATATCATTTAAAATTAATGTCCTCTATCTATGACATTTTTGTAGCATTGTACAACCAGTTCACACTAACCTCCCACAAACCATTTAATTTTCCCAATGGATTTTAGATATCTACCCTTTGCTGGACATCATACACAATTTTATGAAACTTGCAAAATTAAGGATTTGCATATGGAGTCTACCTCTTTACTGAGCCTGGTGTTAGGATTAGCTCCCTTCATAAGCAGTTGTCTGACCATGTCAACATCTGCTGATTTTATGGCAAAAAATAAAGCAGGCATGGGAACTGATGATGCATTTGGGTCAGCACCTCTTCTCAGTAACAAGTCCAGGGTCTCTTTCATCCTTTCATTGCTGAGAAAAAAGAAAAAAAACAACAATAAAAAACAAATAATAGATAATTAGTCATTTGCAAAATTAAAGAAGCAATTAATACATTTGGCATGTAAGAATTATTAGATCATATAACACAACAGAATTTTAAGGATGAAAATAAAATTTTGAACCAAATGTTTAGCAGCTGATGTAACATATTTTACAAACTCCAGTTAAAAATCTGTAAAGTTTCTTTTTCTGTAGTTAGTGGAAGATTGATACTTCTGCAAGCAAGAACAGTATTGACACATAAACATGGTTTTATTTTGTGGATATAATGCTACCATAGTACTACCTCTGAGAGTCTCCAAGTTCAAACATATTGACTTTATAAGAGATTAAAAATGATTCTTCCCACTGTGGAGGTTAAAAGAGTGTGTAATATAGCTAACATTTTTTAAATGGTTTAGCAATATATGAAGCAGCTTATACTGCTTTGCATTTTATAATGAAATAAAAATGCAGCAAAAGTTTGAACTGTAATGGAAAATTTAACTTTTTAAAAAAGTTTTGGAAACATTTTTTCTCATATATTACCCAATGCCAAATTCCTATTACATTTTAAAAAATTAATTGTTTCATTAAAAAAAAAACATGTTAAATGCATAGTGAAAAAAAAAAGATTTATAATCAGGTAGTTGTTACATTTTTTAAAAATGTGCTGCAAAGACTTAACATAATGTAAAATTAAATACCTTTTTCAAAAATTTTCTTTTCATCCTTTTAAAGATATTTAAAATGGTTTAAAACAAATATTTGTAACTCAATTTTATATTCCTAACCTCAGTATCAATCCTTGGGTGCCATCATTGCAACTTATTAATTTGTTAATATTGGATGCATAAATTTTAATGAATTACCTTTGCTAACATTAAAAACAATAGATTGCTTACACATTTATCTGAATAGCTAGTTTTCTTGCTTTATCCTCAGCAAGATTTGAATTCTCTCTGTTTATAATAAGTTCATTCTGACTAAGCTGTGTTGCACATCTTTCAATTAAATCTTCAGAAACTTCAATCTGATAATTTCTAATACTCTGGTTAGAATCAAAATCTTCAAAGCTATTATTGCACTCTGGGTTTTGTTCAGCCAAAGCTTCTCCAATATCATCAGCATCCTCACCATAAGCTGAGTCCCCATCTTCATCTTCTCTGTCAGCAACATCTGTTTGCTCTAAATTTTGGGTTTCACTCAGCTGGTTGCCAAAGGAAATTTTTCTTGATGATGATTTGATGGAGATCTCACCATCTGATGCTGGGGCCAGATTATTCGGTATTGACACTGTGGACTGGGACCTGATACGATTGATCTGATTGAGTTTGCTAGCTCTACGCTCTCTGGTGTTAGTCAGAATACTCTTTGGTTGATTTTCTCTCTTTACACTCTGAACTTCTTGGACTGGCTTCATGGTCTTTTCAGCTATGTTGTAGATGAATCCTTCAATGGGGTAATAAAAAATGATCCCAGCTGAAAAGGCAGAAGAGCCTTCATCATTCAGTTTATTGACATTGGCTCCATGGTTTAAAAGAATGTTGATAACATCCAGATGCCAGTTGACCTACAGAGTGAAAAATGAATTATATGAAAACAATATATTTAAAATATATTTCAATTTAAAATATTAAAAAAATGGTATCTTCTGTCTGTTGCAATGTTGTAATTTCACAGGATTTAATACTGTGGATTATGTGTTTTTTTTGTTGTTTTAAATAAAATGATTCTTATAATAAAAAGTGAATTTCATTTTCCAGTATTTTTTTTTACAAATATAATGATTATAACTAGTGCAATGAGCACTATAGAGCTGGAGTCTATCTTATCTTCTTATCTTATATATTACAGATATTACTTCAAAAAATAAGATAATAACATCCTATGCATTGCATGTGTCAATCTAGTCATGCTTGTTAATCAATGACTTAAGCTCTGCTAAATTATTGATTTTCCTGGCTGATTCCATTCTCTAATGGTACTATGGAAGAAGGAGCACTTGTAGGAATTATTTCTAGCATATGGAATAAGAAATGTGTTTAGATGTATTAATGTCATCTTGTTGTATTGTTAGAGAGAGATAAATGAAAGTCAATTTAGGGTCTTGGTTTGTCTTTTAAAGAAGCCTTCAGCTCCCTTATGTGTTAACACTATATATAGAATTGTTTGTGAGAATGATTATGGAATGAATTTGGGTGGGTTGTGGGAGGAGCATCTAATCCTGTGACCCTGGGTATCAATGTGGAAGCCAGATAACATGACTGACTTGAAAGGTTCTTTTTGGGGGACCTGAATGGTCAAGGTAGAACTTATACTGGTATGATGCTAGGATAGCATCATTGAATCCTCCCCTGAGCTTATCTCTGTTTTACCATATTTGCCTTCTCAGTAACCTTGGTACTTGAATGCTGCTATTGTGTTACATGTCTTGTTAATAGAATGACAGCTAACTTTTTTGATTTAAAATGCATATACTTTAAAAAAAAATAATTTGTACAACCAGCAGGTGTATACAATATCAATAATAGAAGATAATTAGAAAAAAAGATATAATCTAAATAATAGGAAACTATGTGCAAAATTATTGTTTTAGTTTTTTACCATAGAATGTTACCTACTGTAGCTCCAATGAGAGCTGTATGACCAGAACAATCTGAAACATCAGGATGCACTTTTCCTGAGGCTAGTAGCAGCTCTACTTTTCGTGTGTCTCCACTCATAGCTGCAGTGATTAGCTCTTCTGACTGAAGCTCTATGGGTCCCTTGTCTTGAAACTTTCTTCTGTCCATCTTAAGAACAGCATCCACATCAAAATCCACAGTGGACTGCCCAAGAGAATGTCTGTGAGCATGTTTCTGTAGTTGCATCATTCTTGGAGTGCCATTCCATGCTCTGATCTTACCCTCTATGTCCAGAACACCATTAAAAGTCTTGAAAAACTCAGAGTCAAATGCTTTGCGATTAACAGCAAGGCTCCTGTAGTCTAGTGTTTCACTATAAAGTGACTCAACCCGTTGACTCAGATCTGTCACAGGTGCATAGTCCATTGGTGAGAGTGGGTTGAGAATGTGGTCAAATGGAACCTGAGGATAGTCTTTTTCTGCAAGGTCTATGAAGATACATTTCTCCTCCTCATTGTATTCCAATTCTTGGTGTGACTTAATGGTGAAAGCACCAGTAATTGGTGAACAAAATTTAATCATCTTCTCAGCCATCCACAGACCAGCATCTTGTTGACCATTTCCATAAGTTATCACACCAGGACCTTCTCTCTCATCCTCTTTGTACAAGCCCTACACAGATAAAATTAATTCAAACAGTTAAAACTTGTTTAAGTTTGTCTTTTCCTGACAGTTAACTTTGAATGCAACTATTATAATGACTATATAATTCAAACTTTAAATTTCCTAAACCTGAATGCAATCCTAAGTAAGGAAGAAAGTTATGAACCTGAAATATGTTCCCATCAGAAAAAGTAAAAGTTCCATATCCTTCTTTTTGGTCCATGTAAAATGTTCCTGTATATACAGAACCATCTGGCCACCGATATGTACCTTTCCCATGACGCCTGTCTTTGAAGAATATTCCTTCGTAACTCTATTAAATAAAGATAAACACATTTTACATGAAAAAGATTGGTCTAGAGCCATAATTCTATCACAAAATTGAATGATATCTGGATTCTAGGGACAAGGTAGGCTAAGCTCTAAGCTCAAGCTACTGAGTCAAATGTCATTCATGAGTTTGAGTCCTAATACATGTTGGGATTTAAAGTCCTCTTTAAGTTCATCCAGTTTTACTGAGTGTTCTACATTTGTTAAAGGCACATAATTACATGACCACTGTGATGGGAAGGAAAACATAATTTTACACTAGGGCTGAAACCAGATCAATATATTCAAATCAAATTATTTGGGTCAATGTATAGGCTAATGTTTCTTCACATGTGACAATGTCGTAACTTTTTTTTTTCTTTAAAAAGGGGAAAATGAAATTTGTTTTTCAAAAGGGAAGAATATTTTCTTCAGATAGCTGTGAGCAAAAATATAAAATGTTAAGAAGTTTCTAAGTGGCTTTTATGTTTTGTAATAATTCTTTAGAGCATATCATTTATAGTCTGTATATAATCATTAGTAGTATGTATATAATGGTCTTTTTTTTTAAAAGTATCATACATAAATATGTATGTGTCAAACATACATGCAATAACTACAAATCAATGTTAGATTCTTCATTAAAGGCATGTGCTAATGTTAAATATATTGTATAGGCCTCTTTTTATGAAAGCAACTTGATACAAATTGTTATTGAGTAATTATTTTAAAGGTCTTAAAAAAGTATTCATTGATGCTAAGAATGTGTTACCAAATCTAAAAAAAACAACAAACAAACAAAAACATGAATGCATTCCTTTCAAAAAGATTTTTTTTTCTCTTTTAATACAAGAGGTTGACAGGGATGAAGGCACCAACATGATTTTAAGTCAAGTGATGTTTAGGTGAGGTGTGGTATAACTAAAGTTAAGAAACACAGTAACAGAATGTGAATACATTTTTAAAAATTAAGAAATATGAACAAATTCTAATATATTAAAAAGGTCTTGAATATATATTTAGGTACAAAAGTAAGTTCAATAACTACTTCAGCTATCATGGTAAAAGAGTATGTATGATAGGTTACTTAGATAACACATTGTTCCTTACCTCTCCATTAGACCATATGATTTTTCCTTCTCCATGCCTTAAATCATTTAGAAATTCACCAGTGTAAATAGTACCATCGCTCCAAGTTTGTTTTCCTGAAAGACATCATAGACAGAAACCATTATAAAAAAACATTTAGTTAACAAAAGAAATTCTTTCTTGATGATCATTTTAATCCAACATTTGTTTATGAGCAAATCAAATTCATTACCCAGTCTTTATGTAGGGTTACAAAGGAGGTTTTAGTACTGGGCAAAGAACTTAACATAGATCAAAGCAATACACCAAGACAACTTCATTTATGAGTTTGTACAAAAAGATATGAAGGATTGAATTTATTTGTTTGATAACATGCTGTATACAACAAAGTAATAGCTGGACATTTTTACATTTTTGGCCAAAGCCAAAGAAAGGACATGTTCTCAAAAAGGAGGATATATCCTCCTTAAGCCATATATCTAATAACCCTATCTTTAACTCACATTAAAGAGAAATACAATGAACAATGAGACTTGCAGAATATACAAAATTTAAAATGTTTGACAGATTGACATCCTAATATTTTTATTACAGGAAAAGATAGTTTACTTATTGCTGATAACTAGAAATATAGTAATGGCATATCTGCCAAACTAAAAGTCTAAATGTTGGCAAGATTTTTATAAAAGAATTTTTGAGCATTCCAGTGTTTTTTTTTCTTATCTTCTTCTTCTTCTAGCCAGCATTTTGCTGCTGAGCTGTCAGCTCTTTTGCAGACTATGCTAAGGAAAAAAAGGTGCTGTTTTCTTCAGTTGTTCAGCACTGCCGTACAGGGTGTTGGTTATGTTGGGCTGGAGTGGTAGTAGGGTCTGCCTAAGGTGGATTAGGAAGGAGCATTCAAAAAGGATATGGTTTAGGTCTTTTTTTCTTATTATGAGTGGCTTTAATTAATTGTTTGTTTGTTCATAAGTTTCAGTTATTTCTTCAATATAGAAAATTAGTACATCCTAACTGAAATCGCCCACAGGATGGCAAGAGATAGCAGCTGGCAGGGTTTGAACTTGGGAGTATTGAAATAGCAGTGCATAGAGCCAGGTAGCCATTCATTTTAAAAAAAGTTAGGCATCTCTCATCATCTAGCTAAAATGCTATTTTAAGATTTACAGTTTTGGGAAACTGCCTAATAATGATGTACATTGTTGAAAATTGAAAGATGTATCAAGACGTTACAACCAATAACCAATACGTTTGAAAGGTATTGAAATAGCAGTGCATAGAGCCAGGTAGCCGTTCATTTTAAAAAAAGTTAGGCATCTCTCATCATCTAGCTAAAATGCTATTTTAAGATTTACAGTTTTGGCAAACTGCCTAATAATGATGTACATTGTTGAAAATTGAAAGATGTATCCTATTAATAATTGCAGCCACTGAATTGGTTTTACTTAAACAAATCTTTACAGCCAAATGATGAAATTTATATTATGTCTAGAAAAAAAAAGAGTCTGGGTATCTACTAGGCAGAAATGCATATAGAATTGATGCCTAGTAATGCACTATAGGCTTGGTTTAATATGCATGATGTTATAAACAAAATTTGATCTAAATGATACAGTACCTTTCCCTTGACGAAAGTTGTCCCTATATTGTCCTTCATATTTACATCCATTTGGCCATGTAAAAATACCACTTCCTACACGCTTGTAATTGGCCACTTTGCCTTCAAATTTAGCACCTGTTTTATAATCTATGGTCACAACATCTTGCTGGTTTGGAATGTTATCAGTTTCATCCTTCTCTTGAAAAATAGACGCTGTATTAAGTTGATGCATTACATCAGCAGTCATTTTTTTAAACAAGATTCTGAAGACTCTTATCTAATTATTAGACTAATAAGTAGGCTAGACTCTCTCTAGTCTAGAATACTCTAGATCTATTAGTCGTCCACATTAGTCTTATTTACGCATCATCACTTAGATCTATTATCAAATCAATTATCACTAATAGGTCTACTAGTAGTGTAAATAAGTGGTTGTTTGTAACGTATCCTAAAAATTATAAATCATGTACGCTTTCATTTTGTATTTCATCGCTAGGCAACAACAAAGGGAGGCCACTCAATAAGTAACCTGGCCACAGACCTATGTAATAATTGATTAATAGACAGGTCAGTATTAATAAGCACAGACCTATGTATTATTTAAGACTAGTTTTAAAAGGAGCACTATTTAGCACCAATACTAACATTTTAAAAAGAATTTAATCTAGATCTAAATAAAAACGCTAATCATTTTGAATAAAAATATCCCAACTCATGACAAACACTACACTAAAATAAAGGTATAAGTCTACTATCAAATAATGTAAGTAAAATATACAATGTAGACATTCTGAGACTTGAAGTGACGACGTAAGCCTTGTAAAGATTAGATATAGCTCTAAACTATAATTTAATAGAGGTAACTTTTTTTTCATCTGCACCCATTTCATTCCATTTCCAAGATCGCACTTTCCCCTTTCTCTACGGATTCCATGGCATTATGCCTGGCAGGTTTTTGCTGTCCAAGCCAGCCCAGTTTCGCTTTTTTTTGTTTTTTAAATATTAATAAACATAGGTTATACTCACAGCCAATCACAATTAAAAATATATAGATTTTATATTAATTTTAGTTCGCACAAAGAACTGACAAACATTATCTCCAGAAAATAGGCCTATTTATTCACTTCAATTGTTAAGATGTTAAAATAATATCCGTTAAACTTTAAATCTTGCACAAAATTTATAATCTTAAAAGCCTAAATAACACAAGTAGTCCTTTTATAATGTCAACAAGATACTGACATTTCTAGGAAAATCGTTAGTGTCGTTTCCGAGAACTGTATCCACACAAATTTTAGGTTTTGCCCAACTTTTGGAAAGTGCGACTTGAATTGTAAAAATCAATTTGAGCTACAAGGGATAAAACTTATAAAGAAATTTGATTTTACAATTCTATAATGTGCACAAAATGTATCGTATAAGCCTACCTTTGAAAATATACAGCTGAGCAACACCTCCTTTTGTAATAGACACACTAAAACAACATGAGCTTCAATAAACACAATGATTTTAATTAGTCTCTATTTATGTTCTTTACTCCAGCCACTTATTCTCTAAACTGACCTCCTTTTACACACAGTCCTGACACACTGCTGTTCACTCAACAATGTACACTCAAGGTCCACTGGTCATTTCATACACAGGCACACACATTGCACTACCAGCCACTCAAAACACATACACTTACTATCACATCTCCCTCCTTGAAAGCTTTGAGATTTCAATTGACTATACAAATGATTTCTCTGTCTCACTATAAACAAATTAGTAAACTGAATACATGTTAAACACAACAGAATGTCCAATTGATAATGTTATCAATATTAACAATATAAATTATAAAATGTATAGTAAAAAAAAACAGTCTAGGTTTACAAATAGACATTAATTATATCCAAATTGCATAATAATAAAAAGATATACATGTATCTTATTATCTGCGTCAGGGTAACGTACTGGTGGCCGAACTTGCCTACCATATCGAGTTATTACTGGCGGCGGATTGGTAGTGTTAGTCTGTTCCTGCTCCACATTTGTATCGCTCACGTTCTCTGGCTGTGTGGTTTGACCATTAATGACTGTCTCTGGGATGTCCATTTCAAAATATCAGGCATGACCCTTGATTTTGTACATGTGTCTCTTAACATTCTTCTATTTCGTCGGTATGTTATCCCATTCGGTGTTTTTACCCAGTAGGATCTTGGGGTCTCCGCTTCTGAGATGACCACTGCTTGTTCCCATAAATTGCCAGGCTTCTTTTGCATCCACACTTTGCTCCCAGGCTGAATGTGTGGTCGATCGGTTGATCTCGCTGTTTTGTTATAATATTTTGCTTGATTACTTTTCTTGTTTTCCAAGCATTTTCTTTTTTGTCTGGGATTTGAGGTCTGAGATAGGCCTCCGTTGTCGGAAGATTTGTCCTCAAACGGCGGCCCATGAGCAGCCGTGCAGGTGAAGGTCCATCAGGGCATGGAACATTTCGAAATTGCAAGAGGGCCATATATGGGTCTTGACCCGACGTTCTAGCTTTATTTAGAAGCTGTTTCACTGTTTGTATGGCCCGTTCTGCCATATCATTAGATTGTGGAAATCTGGGGCTACACGTAATGTGCTTAAATCCCCAGCTTTTAGAAAATTTCTGAAATTCTTCACAAGCAAATGAGGGTCCATTGTCTCTAATTACTTCCCTTAGAATACTGTCGAGCAAATTGTGATTTCATATGTATGATCACTTCTGAAGCTTTTAGTGTTGGGATAAGATTTATCTCAAAAAATTTACTATAGTAATCCACAAGTAGTAAATAGTTCTTAACACGATACTCAAAAATATCAGCTCCAATTTTTTCCCAAGGAAGTACAGGAGTATCATGTGGTAACAATGGCTCCTTTTGCTGGGACTTCTGGTGTTCGTTACACACTGCACAGGTAGATATCATGTCTATAATCTGCTTTGACATTCCAGGCCAGAAGAAAACCTCCTTAGCTGTAACAAGACATCTATCGCGCCCAAGATGACCTTGGTGCATTTCTTTCTGCAATACTTTTGTTACTATTAAACTTACTCCTTTAAAAAGTAAACCATTGCTTTCACTAAGTTCTTTTTTTAAATCCTGAATATACTCGAATTTCTTGTGGAATTTTAGCGCTCTTGTTTGGCCAGCCTATCATAATTTGATTCTTTAACAGCCTTAAAACAGCATCATCTGCAGTGGCCTGCTGAAAAATGTTCATATATTCATCTGACATGGGTAAACTATTGACGATCAGATGAACTTGTGCATCCCAGTCATCACTTGAGGAATATTTGATTGGTAGCGATGCTCCTGACAGTGTGTCTGGAATAGACATATCTTTGCCTGGCTTGTATTCCAGCAGTATTTCATATTTCATTAGTCGAAGAAGAATCCGCTGAAGCCTAGGTGGTGTAGATGCCAAAGGCTTTTTGATAATCGCTTCGAAAGGTTTGTGATCTGTTTCAACCTTTATTGGACATAGTAATGGAAATGTTCAACTCCGAAGACAATGGCAAGCATTTCTTTTTCTATTTGTGCATATCGTTTTTCACAGTCTGTAAGAGATCTTGATGAGTAAGCCACCAGCCTTTCATTCTGCATTAATACTGTTCCAAGTCCCTCCTGTGAAGCATCCACAGACAACTTGATTGGCTGTGAAACATTATAAAAGGCTAAAACAGGGGCGGTTGTGATCAAACTCTTTAAATAATCAACAGCCTTTTGATGTTGTTCCAACCATATCCACTCGTTGTCTTGTTTAAGTAACTCTCTTAATGGAGCAGTTATTTCTGACAAGTTCTGTAAGAATTTACCAAGATAATTAATCATACCCAAAAATCTTTCTAGTTCCTTGCGATCTGTAGGGTATGGCATGGATTGTATTGCTTCAATCTTTGAGTCATCAGGCTTTATACTACTTTCTGTAATGATATGTCCTACAAACTTGACTTGTCGTACTCTACGGCTACATTTAGATGGCTTCAGTTTGATTCATTTCCTTCTGGCTATGTCAAGAACTTGCCAAAGTCTATCATCATGCTCCTCTATTGTTCTACCTGCTATCAGTATTTCGTCCATGTCTGTCTCAACCCCTTTGTATAACGTCGAAAGCTTGGTGGAAACGTTTTGCAAATACTTCTGCAGAAGAGTTTAGCCCAAAATGGTAGACGAAGGAACTTGTAGCGACCAAAGGTGTGTTAAAAGTTGTTAGATCTGTAAAGCTCTTGTCTAATTTAATTTGCCAAAAGGCAGAGTTGGCATCTAATACCGTGAACACTTGACTGCCACTTAGTCGACTAGCTATTGCTTCTATAGTAGGTAATTGGTAGTGTTCTCTTTGAATGTCTCCACAATTTGAAATTCTATTTAATGTGTGCTTTGCCAACAACCTTCAATCTTTCTCCACTGTAAGTCTGGATGTTGATTTGAGAAGTTTCTTTCTTTTTAATTGCTTGAAGATTCTGTATGGGAGAATATTGATTTGTGCTCCACTATCCAACGTGAATGTGACTTGTTTGTTTTCAACAGTAATGAGTGAGTTCCATTCGTTGCTTAGACTATGAGAGCCAATACTGCCGATGAAAAATGTTTCCTCAACGGAGTCATCTCGAACTTCTGACTTCACTATACTTACAGGCTTTGATCTGCACACTGACGAGAAATTACCTTTTTTATGACACTTGTGACGTATAAGCTGGGCACTGACGTGGTCTGTCTTCCTTCCACAAAGCTACAACTCACATTTCCTTTTGTTCTTTTAAAGCTATTGGTAGTTGAATTCACAACTTGTACCCCACTTTCTTCATTCATGAGCTTAAGCTGCCATTCAGTTGCTTCAGCTGCCCGACATATATTTTGTACACCGGATACATCGTTTATGTAGCAATTCATTGTTATTTGTTGACCTTAGTTTCTCGTAACCTGTGTCAGTGGAGTAGCTAGGGGAATGAAGAAGGTGGGAGGTCCCAATTCGAAAGTCTCCCCCACATGAGAGGAGACCAAATGAGTGTCTGAATGAATTTTTTTTAACATTAAATATTAAATATTACGCCACTGCCATGTAATCTTGCTGTTCACTTTAATATAAAAGTTAGTGGCCCTGTTGCGTGTACTCCACACATTAGACTTGTATATTTATTTACATTGTCTCATGTCATGATATCGAAATGTCAAAATAAAGGGGACCCTAAAGTGGTCATGCCCACCACGATCCCTCAAATTCCTACACACACAACTGCATGGTGGTCCATTAAATATCCATCATCATCATCATCAAACTCCATTAGAGTGAGGGCTTGAGAGGCTCAAATCCTCTCTTGCAAAAGCCCTGGACAGAAACCCTGCTGTCTTGCGTAGTGCATAAATGTCGCCATACAGGTCGAAAATTTTAGGTTTCCCAGACCTGTCGAGGCGGAGATCAGCAAGTCTGGGGCAGTCAAACAGAATATGAGGCACGGTTTCCTCTTCTTCCCCGCAGCGGGGGCACCGTGAATCAAAATTTGGCCATAGCCGCGAGAAATATGAGCCAACAGGACAGTGGCCTGTCCTGCATTGTGCTATAATAGCTTGCTCAGGCCTGGACAGCCTCCACCACGGGGAAGTGCGGTCAGGGCGCCTCATGCGCTCCCAGACTCCACGGGCTTTTTGGGACTTGTCCCAGCGCTCAAACTACTTTTCCATTTCTTTTTTTTTGTATTAAATATCCATCAATACAGTCCAGTTTCTTGCCAGAGTAGGCTACTACGGGAGATATAACATTACTTTTAAAGATTCATAACTTGGATGCCAAATGCCCTTACGCTCGTGCAGATGGCCGTATATCCGTTAATACTGAATTGCTAGTGGTTGAAAAAAAAACGTAAGCACGCCTCTCCTAACATGATTGGCTAGGCGCATTTCCTTTTTGTAGCTCTAAACAAGTGCTCGCTCGTGCACACCGTGTAAGCGGTAAAACCGAGAAGATTTCATTAAAAGTTAACAAATAAAGTGCAGCATGAAAGTGAGTAGATTGAAGTGATTATCAGTCTAATCAAAACTATTTACATTTTAGCTTTCATTTTTTTTCTCTTTTCTGTTTACATTTTTTTAATGAAATTGTCGTTTTATAATTTGTTGATTTCAGATGAATCCTTGACAATGTCTCGCGTTGCCAGCAAGTTAGATATGCCCAGCTCTAAAGTCAAGAGAAGGGACATTTTACATTATAGAGGTTCCAAATTCGAACCCAGACTCAGCAAAGTCAAAGAACCAGATGGGGATAGAAGGTAGAGTTTCAATTGTATGAGACCCCGCCACCACAAAATTAGCATAAACCTTAGATAGAACTATGTCATAAGTGAAAATATGTAAACCACTGAAAAGCATATTCATATATATAGATAATGTCATTGCATAAAGTTAACTTTTAGGTAACAACATAAAGATAAAGTACGATAATTTATTAAATATGATTAAATATTACACTTCTTTTTTTTTAAAAGCTGGGTTTCAAACAAACTTGTGAATTTTAACAACAAAGATATCGAACATGGAACTGCAAGAATGTGAACAATCAGTGACGTCAATGTTTATATCTAGCTCTACATGTCAAATAATTAGTTACAGAAGGTCTAAGTAGACATTTACATCTAGCTCTACATGTCAAATAATTAGCTACAGAAGGTCTAAGTAGACATTTACATCTAGCTCTACATGTCAAATAATTAGTTACAGAAGGTCTAAGTAGACATTTACATCTAGCTCTACATGTCAAATAATTAGCTACAGAAGGTCTAAGTAGACATTTAAATCTAGCTCTACATGTCAAATAATTAGCTACAGAAGGTCTAAGTAGACATTTACATCTAGCTCTACATGTCAAATAATTAGCTACAGAAGGTCTAAGTAGACATTTACATCTAGCTCTACATGTCAAATATTTCCCTACAGAAGGTCTAAGTAGACATTTACATCTAGCTCTACATGTCAAATAATTAGCTACAGAAGGTCTAAGTAGACATTTACATCTAGCTCTACATGTCAAATAATTAGCTACAGAAGGTCTAAGTAGACATTTACATCTAGCTCTACATGTCAAATATTTCCCTACAGAAGGTCTAAGTAGACATTTACATCTAGCTCTACATGTCAAATAATTAGCTACAGAAGGTCTAAGTAGACATTTACATCTAGCTCTACATGTCAAATAATTAGTTACAGAAGGTCTAAGTAGACATTTACATCTAGCTCTACATGTCAAATTATTAGCTACAGAAGGTCTAAGTAGACATTTACATCTAGCTCTACATGTCAAATAATTAGCTACAGAAGGTCTAAGTAGACATTTAAATCTAGCTCTACATGTCAAATTATTAGTTACAGAAGGTCTAAGTAGATGTTTACATTAGTTACAGAAGGTCTAAGTAGATGTTTACATTAGTTACAGAAGGTCTAAGTAGACGTTTCTCACCCCGTGGGCAGTTGCAGTGAAGATCGGGTGGCGCAAAGACTTTTTTTTTCAAAAGACAAAAAATCTGTAGTTATAAAATAGTTAAATTATGAGAAGTCATTTCATGTTTCTAAGGAAGATCCTTTATGCATTTATGGTAATAGTTTAGATGCCCAGATACCTTTACAGACCACCATGTTGTTTTTAAGCATATTTATCTCCCTTACCTATATTGAAGAGATTTTTGTTCTTATGCTGTCAACTTATGAATTTTTAAGTGTATTTACTGAAATGAAGGTCTAAAAAAAATGTTAATAATAAATTGATGAAGTTGTTTCTTCTTTTTTTCAATAACTTTTTTTAAAGAGAGTTTTTTGTTCTTATGCTATCATTATAAATGAATTTTGATAGTAGAGCTAACAGCTGATAGAAAGAAAGACAAAACAGCAACAGAAAAATGTTTGCAAGTAATTTAAAGGAGATAGTCAAGTATTAAGCCTAAAAACCAATTTGGCTCATTTCCAATGACAATATATGGTAATAAGAAATAAAACTTAAAAATATATATTTAAAATACTATTTATCTCCGAGGAAATGAAATTACATATTTGTAATCTGCATATTCCTAAAATATAAGAGAAACCTGATTTAGCGTTTCTAGTCACGTAAACAAATACCGCATTATTCGCCATAAGCGATCCAACAAAAAAACTTCAATTAAAAAATTAAATTTAAAAAAAATAAATAAATACATATTAATTCTTCTAAGCCCGTCTTCCTCACATCAAACACGTCCAATGTCTACTTCAGACCTCTTCGCATCAACACAATGAGGTAGTTATGTACATATATGTATTCTACTTATTCAAAATTTATTATTATTAGTGAAACTACATGTACTTGTATTAACTCATTAACTGATTCTCACGCTACAATCTCTAGTTCCTCACGTCGCCTATGCCCTAAATACACATTACACATTGGTCATTGTCACAATCAAAACACTGAAGAGTCATTCACAACATAGGTCAGTTGGAGCCATCCATACAAACAGTTATAATAAGCATACTACAAAAATAAGTATGAAGATGCTGACAATTGTACTTGAAAGATGCGGCGGTATAAATTGAATTGGTCCCCCTTATCATTCGTGTAGAGATTTAGGTCGTCGCTTTAACAGTTTGAAACTAACAATAGATAGCTATAAAACCTTCCATTTTTATAAGCACTTTGCAGGCACAGTGATTAGTGTAGTAGCTTAAGGAGGCTCGAGCCCTCGATTTCGAATTCAAGTCTTACAACGTTATATATATATATAAATATATATATATTTATTATTATTAGTTATTATATATATATATATATATAAATATATACAGAGAGAGTGAGACAGAGACAGAGAGAGATACACTACATTAAAAAAAACTCTCACTGTAACCTTCACTCAGATACTCTCAGTAACCAATCCCCTTTTCCAACTGATCCAGACAAGTGATATGACCAAAGCGCATTAAGAAAGCTAAAAGTATAAAATTAGGCTAAACAAAAAACAATATAATTAGTAAAAATATTTCTAATCTCAGAGCTTTATTATGTTAGTCTAGACCTATTACAAAGCTAATTACTTGACTGACCCAAACTAATTGATACAATTACACTTCGTGTAATCTTTTTTTTTTTAAATGTATTTTTCTATTTTGATTGTTCTACTTGCACTCCTAATGATGAGCAGTGCGCTGTAGAAACCAGGAGAATGGATGTTCGAATCTTAGAATGCACGAAAATAATCTCAGATTCCCTAGCTGAATACGGGGACATGAACATAGTATTTTTCGTTTTGGGGGAAGGGGCCTTACAATAAGAAAAAAAAAGTTCGAGAAACGTGTGTAAACATATTGCATAGTTGTTCCTACAAAGAGAAGCTATTCAGGCAGATCAACACAGTCACAGAGTCTGAAATCAACGGAGTTATCAGTTGTTAGTTTTTTTTTTTAAATACCTATGTATTGAAAAGACTTAATTTTACAAAATCCCTATGTGTCTCTACAATACAACATGGGTGGTAGACATCTACACATTATTTACATTATTTGTAAACAGAAAAATGGATTGCTCAATTCAACCCGGATTTGGAAATCTAAAATGGCACCAGGCTATAAAGCAGCTGTTTGACATTGTGAAGAATGAGCCCCCAATAGACCAAAACGGACAGACAATCCAGTTCAAACCAGTTCGACAGGAACAGACATTAGATTACCTTAGCGAAAAGTAAGTATATTTTGACTTCACGAGTTAGGGTTAGGGTTAGGTTAGGATTCAACTAGATCTCTTTTTCCTTTTGAATGAGATTTAAATCTCGATTTCAAATGTTCGATTAAATTCAGCTACACCAAAATTTATTTCTAGACTACTAGTGCTACAACATCTCTCTTTATCTCTTCTTTCTGTCTCTGTTTCTCTCACTATCTTTTTCGCGCTCTCTCTCCCTTCTCTCTTTTTCTCTCTCTTCTCTCTGTCGCTCTTTTCTATCTGTCTGTCTCTCTCTTTCTCTATTTTCTCTATGTCTCAGTCTGTCTTTCTCTTTCTTTCTCTCTTCTCTCTGTCTGCCTGTTTCTCTCTTCTCCCTGTGTCTGTCTCTCCTTCTCTCTTTTCTCTCTGTCTGCCTGTTTCTCTCTTCTCCCTGTGTCTGTCTCTCCTTCTCTCTTTTCTCTCTGTCTATCTCTATTCTCTGTGTCTGTCTATCTGTCTCTCTCCTTCTTTCTCTTTTCTTTCTGTCTGTCTCTCTTTCTACAAAATATATCTACTACTACTACTACTTGTTAATAAAATGTGCTGTAAACTTTTTTACAAATTGTGTCCCCTTACTGGCCACATGAGCTGATTGTTGACCTCCACTATTGACCAGGTTCATCAACTATGTACTTATCTTACAAAAACTGAGTGACTGCCTACCACGACTTATCCACCCACAGAAGAGAAGATTGTTAAAGAAATGCATCTCGTCCACAGCTGCCAGGGTCTGTGAACTAAAGGTAAGGGCAGATAAGTCGAGCATCAATTTTACACATACACAGACAGACATTTATTGAGTGTGTGTGTGTGTTTGTGTGTGTGTGTGTGTGTGAGAGAGAGAGATTAATTATTGAGACTTTTTTTGCACTAACGTATAAAAAATTCTCTGCTTTTACACTCTATATTGTCAAAAAATATTTGGCATCTGTGGATGATCTCATAAATATAACTGTTGAAACATACAACATAGATATCGTAGTAAATCAAAGGCAAGCACTCAACGAAAGGAGGTAATAATAGACGATGTATTTATTGACAGTTATACAGTGAACACCATGGACTTCAGCCATCAAATTCTTTTTCTGCCTAAATATGTTAGTACAGACCACCGGCACACTTCCTAGTGTTGCTCCAGGTCCTCAATACAGTTCACTGGTAGCACTAAGGACGGCTCTTAGTCCCAGACAGCTGCCGATCATTTCAGCCGGATCTAAAACAGTTCTTCCTCTAACCCTCCGATCACTTCAGCCGGATCTAAGACAGTCCTTCCTCTAACCTGCCGATCACTTCAGCCGGATCTAAAACAGTCATTCTTCTGAAATCCATATGTCGTCTATTCTTCGTGTTGAACGGTGTGCTGGTGCGCACCATCAGTGTCGGCGCGGTAGCAGGGTTAGAACAATATCATTCAATGCAGTACACAGTACTTTAGTTAATTTTGAAAATAAAAAACGTAGAATACGAAAATAAGTTTATACAAAAAAAAATCATTTGGTATATCTGTGAAACTTCCCCCCCCCCCCACACACAAATTTTGTTTAGCACCAAATGATTCAATGGAACAAATGTCTCTACCACTATTTTGATGATCTTCTGCGTGATATGGGACTAACACCTGACAACTTGGAGATCACAATACCTGTCTACTTACTGAAGGTAAGGTTGTAGTCAAATGAGTCTGTTCATTTCAAGCAATGTAACGATACTGACACTAGCGCGTGGTCTCATGACGAATTTACGTATGCCTCTATCAGACATGTCCACTTAAGCAGTGAAAACAAATAATGGAAATTCCCGCAAACAGTTTAAAAAACAACAACAACAACAACAACGACAAACCACTTTAGACCGTCTTGTATTGGAATCATTTAAGACTATTGTCTTTACTTACAATACTTTTAATCAACTCGTACCTTCGTGGAAACTTCTAGGAAAACTTGAGCACGGATCTCGAAAACGGGTAACAATGTACACAATACGTGTTTGTACACTCTCACATTCATTGGTTATTAGGAGACCAATGCTCGGGTTTATAAATATGTATAAAGGTGTGTGGGTGTGTGTGGGTGTGTGTGTGTGTGGGTTTTAAAAAGTATTTTAAAATGTTTTTCTTGTTAAGTCTGGATCTATATCCCAAAACTTTGGGCGTAACCAGGATTTGGAGTTGGGAGGCAGGACAGGGTTGAAAAAATGTTCCTTTTTGAATCTATCATTCATTCATTATAAATTATTAAGATCAAAGCACGAATTGTCTTTTGTTTAAACAGTTTTTTTGTTTTTTTTTGTGTATTCCACTTAGTTCTCTACAAAGTTTCTAAGGGAATGAATTCGTACGTTTCATTGCCCAACGTCTTTACGGAAGGGGGGGGGGAGGGCACTGTGTGGGTTGCACAATGATGGACTCCTCCCACTTGACTGACTTTCTCCCAACAGAGCTTATCAGCGCTGTTCCAGTTTCTACAAAGCAAATGTAGAATATCTTTACCCACCTGGAGACTCAAACCCAGGACCTAGAGTTCATCGCTCTGTCACTTAGGCCACACGTTTTGATTGGTTTTTTTTGTTTGTATCTTAGTCATGTGTCACCACAGGCGTAGCATAGAGAGACTAAGTTCTTTTTTTTTTAAAGATCTTTCTAAGTTTATGACTTAATATTCCATTGGATACCTAATGTTAGAGACATTGGGGCGAGGTGGATGAGTGGTTAAGCGCTTGGCTTCCGAACCTGGGTTCATACCTCGGTAAGACTGGTATTCTGAATTTCGGTATTTTTAGGACGCCACTGAGTCCTCCCAACGCTAATGGGTACCTGACTTTAGTTCGGGAAAGTAAAGGCGGTTGGTTGTTGTGCTGGCCACATGACACCGTGCTCATTAACCGTTGGCAAAAGAAAAGACCTTAACATCATCTGCACTATAAACTGCAAGGTCTAAAAAGGAAACGTACATTTTACTTTATTAGGACAGACAGCATATTCTAAGTATGAGACAGCAGCTTCTGGCCTGGATGATCCAAAGAATTGAGGCTCTCAGCGACCCTAAAGTAGAGGACATCGTCAACATGTATGTCTCAAGGCGGGAAAGTTTTGAAGTCAAAATCAATGCCAACAAACCAGCTTCTCCCATCGAAAAAGAAAAAGAAAAGATGTCTGTGCGCACAAGCTCTTCCGACGATATCAACAGGTAGATCTTTTTGTGGCGGGAATTCGATCATCTTTGTCGTGTCATTTTTGTTGAGACATTTTGGGATGAAGGTGGTTAATTGATTGGCTGCCTTGTCGAAAGGGTGTCTGGAAATTGAGGCACCAGGAATTAGGACTCCCGGAAATTCAGCCGCCGGTATATTGGGCACTTTTTGACAAGGTAGAAAATTAGACATTCTTTAATACCGACTTTAATTTTCAAGATAATTTTACAAAATTACCATCTATAACAAGTTTTAACTGCATTTTCATGATCCCAAAGAAAAACTGACAAAAAGGGGAAAAAAGGCACTCATGAGAATGCGGGGAAAATGGACATATAATATTGACATCACTGGATGTGTGGTATGTGCTCCTGACCGTGGTCACTATAGTCTCGGGCTCGGATCCTCCTCTGCCACCTGCCATAGTGTAAGAGGTTTGGACTAGGACATTTTTGAAGGAGCCACTGAAAACATACTTCTATACTGGAAAATTTTTAAAAATAAAATATAAAGCTGTATAGAACTTGCAATATTACATTGAAGATGCCCCCGCCGACCCCCACTGCCGATAGCTTAGTGCACTTGGTGGAAAATACTCCAATGTCTAGTTTAACAACTAAGCTGTTATCATCTCAAAACCCTCGGTCTGACAGCTCAACTTGTGTTCACTTGACGATCATTCCCCTTCAGAAGTCAAGAATAATGAAAGTGTATAACAAAAGAAATGTCATTTAAAGAGAAGTCTGTAGTGTTGTTCTTATCACAGTGCTTATAATAGTCATATCATTAACTTCTTATCATGGGGGAGAGGTGAGAGATAGAAAGCAAGAGATAGAGAGAGAAAGAGAGAAAGAAGTAGAGAAGGAGATAGAAAGATGGATCGAGAGAGAGATGGGGGAGGGGAGCAATGTAAGGAATAATACAAACATCTTACCTGTTCTCCCCATTTTACCTGTTCTCCCCATCTTACTTGTTCTCTTCATCTTACATGTTCCCCTCATTTTACCCATTCTCCTCTTCTTACCTGTTCTCCCCTTCTCCTCATTTTACCCATTCTCCTCATTTTACCCATTCTCCTGATTTTACCCATTCTCCTCATTTTACCCATTCTTCTCATTTTACCTGTTCTCCTCATTTTACCTGTTCTCCTCTTCTTACCTGTTCTCTTCTTCTTACCTGTTCTCCCAATCTTACCCATTCTCCTCTTCTTACCTGTTCTCCCCTTCTCCTCATTTTACCCATTCTCCTCATCTTATCTGTTCTCCTCTTCTTACCTGTTTTCCCCATCTTACCTGTTTTCCCCATCTTACCTGTTCTCCTCTTCTTACCTGTTCTCCCCATCTTACCTGTTCTCCACATTTTACCTGTTCTCCACATCTTACCTGTTTTCCCCATTTTACCTGTTCTCCCCATCTTACCTGTTTTCCCCATCTTACCTGTTCTTTCTATATTACATATTATCCATATCTCAAATAGCTTGGGTCTTAACAGATCTAAATATGGTCCTTGAGACATTCCATAGAGTATGTCTAATAAAAAATTATACTTAACATCAAATTTAATGTACTTGGCAATCATCTTTCTTTTTTTTTTTCGTAGATATGTTCCAGACTTTCATTGTCAAACAGTCATACGCCGACTTTCTAGAGACGGGAGTGAAATGACCAAACTGATCAAGCTACAATCCTGGTGTAGGTCGTGGCACGCCAAGAAAAAGACCAAAAGACTGAGGGAGGAAGAGTTCGTCTCCCTAGGGATGTCCTTTCCCAAGAGGATGGTCACGCTTATAAACCAACAGGATCTGGTAGGGCCAACTCTGTCCTATTAATGTCTGCGTACGTTCTTAGCTTTTGATAGAGCACCTACAATCAGGATCTGTACCGGACGCAATGAATTAGTACATTAGTCTAATATAAGAAAAGAATATGCGTCCACTTTTTGAGACCCCTCAACTAAAAAAAACACATTAAAAACAAGGAAAATAAAAAAAATTATGTAAAAAAAAGCTAATTTTAAGCGTAGTTGTATCATTTTGTTTGGCTCAGTCATGTGATTAATTTTTTAATGGATCTAGACTAATGATATTAAATCTGTGCAATTGGAAATATTGTTACCATTTATTTTTGCTTGATGCAATTTTGTGCTTTTAGCTCTCTCAATGCGTTATGATCCTATCCCTTGTCTTGACAAATTGGGAAAGAGGGGGGTAGAATGGGGTATCTGTATGAAAGTTACCAAGGTCGCTTTTTTAAATGCATAAAAAACCTGTTCACTCAGTGCTCAAGCCTCAAGGGGACTGATTCTACTTATAGCCTACTACCACATCTTTCAAGTACAATTTTTTCCAGTGTTCGAGATACCAAACTAATTTATTACCTATAGTCAATTAACTAGTTGGTTATCTATTTTAATGATTCTTGCTCGGTTTCTAAGCCCGACTTAGTCTGAATTCTGTTTGCTAAGCGCCTAAAAGCAGCACGAAAACCTTCCCCAGATCTCCCCTCCTCCCACTGGTCCACTAAAGAAATTGGACCATAAGCACAATAAATTTGTTATAAACATGAACCACTATACAAATAGGACCAATCACATAAGCTTGCTATAAACATGAACCACTATACAAATTGGACCATAAGCACAATAAGCTTGCTATAAACATGAACCACTATACAAATTGGACCATAAGCACAATAAGCTTGCTATGAACATGAACCACTATAAAAATTGGACCATAAGCACAATAAGCTTGCTATAAACATGAACCACTATAAAAATTGGACCATAAGCACAATAAGCTTGCTATAAACATGAACCACTATAAAAATTGGACCATAAGCACAATAAGATTGCTATAAACATGAACCACTATAAAAATTGGACCATAAGCACAATAAGCTTGCTATAAACATGAACCACTATAAAAATTGGACCATAAGCACAATAAGCTTGCTATAAACATGAACCACTATACAAATTGGACCATAAGCACAATAAGCTTGCTATAAACATGAACCACTATAAAAATTGGACCATAAGCACAATAAGCTTGCTATAAACATGAACAAAAGCAATTTTAATAAAACATCAATTTATTTGCTCTTTCTCTAGGATGAGGAGTACAACGAGCAAGAGGCCAAACACGCCGAGAGGGAAGATGACATGATGAACAAGAAGCAGTTTCAATTTGAACAGTTCCTGGAGACCAAAGGGCTGGAAATGGCTTGGGAATTGAAGATGAATTTAACCCAGTGGCTCCTGGAGATGATGAGCCTCCAAGGAATACTGCCGGACTACCCCGAAGATGAGGAAGGCGGATGCGACGCCATCTTCAAGGAGAAGACCGTTGAGGACTTGGAGGCGGAGATAGAGGCGATGTTCCGCCCCCGAAAAGCCAAGAAACAGCCGAAAGGGTCGAAGAAGCCACAAAAGCCCGCGCCAGAGGATCCTGGCTGGAAGATGCCCCCGTCCTCAAACCTGATGTCACTGATTAGTCTGCTGAACGAGTACGACAGCTACTGGTACTATAAGTTCGAGCGTGACAACCCGTTCCAGACGTTTGACATGAACCTGGTGATGGACGAGGTTCAATCCGAGGCTGGGAAAATTATCAGGCAGCAAGTTGGTTCATACGATAGAGAATAGACTAATTAAATCAATTCTTTTAATGTGCACCGTCTAACTGATGATTTAAAGAAAGCAGTATACTGATTTAGTCAGAACTAAACAACTGATACTTATAATTGGTGTTTCTCAACTTGTCGTTTTTGATATTAGTCCACAAGTACATTTTTAATTCATAAAATAATATAATACAGCGTTTCTAAAAGTCTAAAACCTTCATAGGGGTGCTCGAAGTGTTTACAAAGGGAAGAAATAATCTTATGTCACCGTCAGCCCATGATGCTCATCGTACAAATATTCGTGGATCTAATATGATACTTGCCCAGGGCCCCAAGCACTGATAAGGGGAGTACTAAGGCGTTCACTTTTTTTTTCAAGGGACAAAGTTATAAATTCATGTTTTAATATTAAACAAGCAAAAATTACATTATTTCCAATATTACAGAAATCATAGTAATAAAAGTAAGAGACGTCGTTTTTTAAAAAGATGTACCATTTTTTGTTTTGTTTTTTGGCTCAAAACGTTTATATCTGAAAACGGCTAATCAAGACACCTCCGCGAGTGTGAATGCGATTCTTGTCGACTTTGGCGTGTGAGAAGTATCTCTAGACTTTCCTACCTCGTTCTGTCAACGACTTTAGCTTGATCAACAAAAAAAAAATTGTTTACGATAAAATGCGTTTTATTTTGATGAATAGTGGGTTCTAGACACAAGTATATTGGGTTCTAGACACAAGTATATTGGGTTCTAGACACAAGTATATTGGGTTCTAGACACAAGTATATTGGGTTCTAGACACAAGTATATTGGGTTCTAGACACAAGTATATTGGGTTCTAGACACAAGTATATTGGGTTCTAGACACAAGTATATTGGGTTCTAGACACAAGTATAGTGGGTTCTAGACACAAGTATAGTGGGTTCTAGACACAAGTATAGTGGGTTCTAGACACAAGTAGGATGCCTTTCTGCATGAAGGAAAACGCTTAAATATCGGCTCATCCATTAATTCCGTACCCTAATTCTTTTTTTCACTTCTCTTCCTCCTCTGTCTTACAATTCTCTTCTTCTCCACTTCTCTTCTCTCTTTCTCTCTCACTTTTCTATTTCTAACCATTTCACCTTTCTCTCACTTTCTCGCTCTTTCTTTCTTACATGTACTTTTCTTCTCCACTTCTCTCTCTTTCTCTCTCACTTCTCTGTCCTATTTCTCTCCTTTTTTCTCACACTTCTTCCCATCTCAATCTTAAACACAATTATCTTCCCCCCCCCCCCCCCACTTCTCTCCTCTCTTTATTTCTCCCTTCCACGTCTTTCCTTCTCTTTCTCACACTTCGCTCCTCTCTCTCTTAATTCCTCTCTCCTTTTTACTCCCTTCTTTCGTACTCTCTCTCTCTCTCTCTCTCACTTCTTCCTTCTCGTACTTCTCTCGTATCTCTCTCCTATGTCTCTCCTTCTAATCTCCCCCATTGTTCTTACCTTACAACCCCCGCCCCCCTTCCCAACAAAAACCATTCCATCTTAGCCTTTTGAAAAGAACTTCGTCGATATTTGTCAACAAAAGCTAATCTCTAGTTAGCTACAGAAACCTGACAGTGATAATAATGGTGAAACATTACAGAATAATGTGAGTGGCAGAGCATGCAACCTTTGATCTTTACTTTTCTAGTTCAAATCTTAGTGAATGTTTTTTTTTTCTTAGATAAGATTTTACAAATATTCATATAATATTTTCATTTCTCCAGGTGGACAAACTAATGCGCTACGAACTGGAAAACATGAAACTTGCCTTGGAAAACACTGTTTATAAAAGTGCTCCAGACAAAAATCCGACTCAAAAGATAAAGTAATCCCTAGTTTCTTTCCATCATACAACATTACACGAATTAAGTCCTAGCACATACCCATGTTTATGTTGCCTACCTATGTAGCTAATAATAAACTTACCTAACAAGTGGTAGGACCTTGGCGGTGTCCGAGTGGTGTGCCCTTCGTGCGCAAGTCACCAGATATCACCATAGTTCTTACAAAGCTTATATCAACACACTTTGTCTGGTCAACTGTTTGTACACGTTAGTTCTCCAACACCCAATCTCGGATGTAGTTGAAATTTTGCACAAAAATTTTTTTTACCAATTGCTTTTGTTTAGCGCTATTTCATGCTCTTAGCTTTCTCAATACGCAACGACCCCATCACTTACCACCATCTCATTTTCCAAACTGGTTTAATTACATGATTGATCAGAACTAGATGATACAATTATACTTCCTATAGGCCTAAGCTTTGCTTTAAGATATATATATATGTATATATATATATATATATATATATATATATGTATGTACGTGTGTGTGTGCGCGCGCGCGCAGCCTTTAAGGGTGGTGAACATTGTCAACCGCTTAAGACCCCGCGACTGAGCGTTCCGGAATTAATACGAATTACTATGAAATCTATTAGCATAAAATTTTAGAGCCGCGGGGGTAGACCACGCATATAACTATCGCCTATGATCCCGCGTCCTGCTATGGCCGTATCAGCGATATTATTTCTTTCCTCCGAGTTCCTAATAGAACTATAAAACATATAGTTCGGCCAAATAGGATCTTTCTTGGCGCTACCTTTAAATAGCGAGTACAGACTGCTGAATATTCATCTTAGCTCCTTTTTAAAGGGCGAGGTGGCTTGGCTTCCGAACTTGAAGGTCCTGGGTTCGGATCTCGGTGAAGACCGGAATTTTGAATATCGGGATTTTAAGGGCGCACCGAGTCAATCTGACTCTAATGGGGAAAGTAAAGGCGTTTAATTCGTCAACCAACTGGTGGGGATTAATTATTTGGTTTGATTTCGAAATAAGGGGAATACATTCTATTTAATAAGGAATGTGGATACTTGTGTAGGCATTTCACGTTTCGGCACGTTTTTTCTCCCATTCCCCATTCTCAGATCAAGGTGAAATTATGTTTAATTATTGGTAATCGATAACCATACACGAATCAATCGAAAAATTAACAAATTAGTTAATCATTTAGTACTAAAGAATTAATTTTGTAACAAATGGCAGCAATTGGTGGTTCCTTCCCTTAGATAAGCTTTGTTTTTAAAAAGTATTCTTTTTTTTTTCTATTGCTTGCTATTTATCATGTTGGCAGGTTCAAATAACTAGACCAATATAGGAGATAAACTTCACAGCTGTTTCCAGATCACGCAGCTTTCCATACAGTGTTTCTTCTATAGGGCTGTTCGATAAGGTGTGCAGCATTGAAGGCAATCTCATGAGATTTTGATGTTGAAAATAAAACATTTTAAATGGCGCTCATCGTCAATCTGAACTCCAATTTTCCAAAAGAATTTTAACGGAAGCGTGCATAAAGTCTGAATTTTTTTTTTTGTCTCTAAAGGACCGCTACTGTGAAACTGGGCCCCACTGGGGAGAGGACTGTAGAAGAGCTGTACGGGGAGCTTGTGCTGATGGGGTTGGTCAAACCGGTCAACAGTGTTAAGATGAAAGATATCATTGGCGACCACAACTTTCAGCGAGCGGCTCAAAGGAAGTGCATCCCGACTATACCTGACATCAAGAATATTGTGACACTGCTGCTTGGTCTCCCTTTGAGCTCCGAATTCGTCCACAAGGCGACGCCCATTTTAAAGTGAGTTATTCCTTCCCCCGCCCGTTTCTGATTAATTTTTTTTTTAGCAATGTTAGTAACTGATGAGTAACAAATAAACAACATATTTAAAATGTGTTTAAAACTTTAAAACAAAATTGCTAACAGTTTTTTTTTAATATTTTCATTTGATTTCGTCTCGCTGACGTCATCTTGTGTTTGTGACATCATTAGTCGCTCGCTTTAGCCATTTTGTTTTCAACGGCCTTTTTCTAAAATTCTCAATAAAATGTTGATTCCTACATTTCTCCAGACATAGAAAGCCTTCATACTGAAGTAGAATCCTTTTCATTTCTGAATTGGGACAGCCATAGACAGCTGTTGAAAGGTTTCCTAGTTATAGTACACCTGGTTTGAGGAAGTCACCATGTCTACAGAAGAAGAAAAACTAGATGTGTGTGTTTATGGCGGAGGGGGGGGGGGGAATAGAGAGCCATTTCCATTTTTCAATACGCTCTTTAGAATTTACCAAAAGTACTTTATGGTACATCTTTATATCTAACATACAACCTTTTTTTTTCAACACACATTTAAACTTTGAAAAACACTTTCTAGTGAAGTACTGCTCTAAGATATTGAGTTAAAATATTTAATGGCCCAACGAATACATCAATCTACCCTTAGCAGATTTTTTTTTAGTTATATCGATAGTATTTATTATAGTTAGATATTCTATTCTATTTTTAAAGTGTTCTTTCGATATTATACAATACTAAAGAGTTTAAGAATGTCCCTTTTATTGAAGCACCTTGCTATTTGCCGGGCCACCTGGAACTGGTAAGACAATGCTCCTGCATGCCATCTGCCGGGAGACCGGTTCTAACCTGATCGACCTCTCCCCGGCAACGCTGAATGGGAAATACATCGGTACAGAGGAACAGAACTATCTTAAGGCAGCCCTTCTGAAGGTGAACATAAGGATTAGGTGTTTAGCACTTAAGGCTATAGCATGGGGTGGGCAAACTATGGTGCTTTCAGAACGCGGCACGCGAAAAAAAAAATGAACGTGAAACTTTGAAAAGTATATTCAAGAGTTTGTTTTCTTTTCCCGGCGTCCGACTGCGATCTAAAGGTTTGGTATGCAGTCAGCGTAGGAGATGGAAACTCCTGATGGGAAACCTCGAGGTATCCGTTGAAAGCAGCCCTCTCAGACTATTGAGCCACTTTGATTCATATTTAGTCCAAAGCATTGATCTGCTCCATCTAATTGTAACTTTACAAATAGAGCCTAGTTAGCTCAGTTTGGATGTCTTGTGGTGTTGAATATGACAGAATATGCTGATCCCAATTGAGTCACGTGAAATGCAATTTTCTCTTATCTTCGGATTCGAGGACAAACCTTAGCATGCGTTCTTTGACACAGGACACGATATTCCTCTATTTTGCAGAGTTCAACCATATAAACAAACATTCTTAAAAGGAATTGCCTTAATTTTGAGAGATTTTGCCGTCCACATACAACGCTTGTAAAATGTGACATTTGCTTTGGCAATATGGTTCGCTTTTCTTGCAGAGCTGAGGCCGATGTCTTTTTCGCTGTAACTTTGTCACTCTCTCTCCACACTAGTGCTATCTAGGCTATGTCTTCCCAGTGGTCAATATCGATGTCCACTGCTTTGAGGTCGTTTTTTATAAGATCCACAAAATGGATATGGTAACGACCAGTACTCTTGTGCCCATCGCGAGTTGTCCATAAAGGATGACTTTCGGGATAAGTTCATTGTCCATCCTGTGGACTTGAACCAGCCAACGCCGGCTTTTTGTTTGAGGATGGTGAAGATCCTGGAGAGACCCGTTCAAGCGACTATCTCAGTATTACAAACTATTAATTCCCTGTGATTTTCAGAATCTTTCGGAGGCACAGCAGCTTCATTTTAGTGTGCCAGATCAAACAATAAATATGAACATTAAGCAAAATTAAGTAAGAAGGGAGTTAATCCATCCATTTTATGTTAGCATAAGGGAAGCAACTTGATAAATACCACATAATAACACTCTTAAAAGTAAATAACACATTAATAATGGAATTGTTTTGACATTGTCACGTAAAACTTATAAGGCATATTGTATACAAAACACTTTTAAAAATTATATAAGAAAATAATAAATACCTAAACGGATTACCTTTAATGAACATTAAAGTTTGTATTACAAGTATATTACAGTATTTACATTCAAAGACAAGTGAAAAGCACTGTACATATGTGTCTATAAGTATCTTCTCATTCTCATAGCATACCACCAGGCACCTTATCTTCAATTTAGGAGGCTACAGCTGTCTAAGGAGGGGTGGGGCTCGAACGAGTGTTTTTTTTTTCGTTTATGAGCGCAATAGGTAAAAATTTGAGAAGCACTGCTTTAATTGCTTATATAGAAAAGTGGAACATCTTTTCCAATGAGATAAAAGAACTCTCACTAGAAGCCCACTTCAAACCAAGTAGACCAGCCTGGATGACTTATGGACTACTCAACTTGTCTAGAACTTATTGGCACTATAGGTTATATAGAACAAATGTGTCATTGTGTCAACTCAACAGTTCATGAAGAGACTGGTTCAGAAACAGAAGTGGGCACGAGAAATAACTTTTTTTTTTTCAAAACAAAAAGTAGAATTATTTTGTGTGGCCACTAGTGGCCAGCACAATAATACATTCTTTCATATCAATAACAAGTGACTGGTGGGATCAAAACAAATATGGAAAAGTTCCAGACCTTTGTTAACGGATGCCTACACTGGATATTAGGAATTAGGTGGCCAGAAAAAAATAATAAATAACTTTTGTCAATTAAATAACTTTTGTCAATTTGTGGGAGAGAACTAGACAAAAGCCCATATTCCAAGACATCACAAAGCGAAAGTTGAGATGGATAGGACACACCCTGCGAAAACTAGCTACCAATGTTGAAAGGCAGGCACTTGATTGAAATCCTCAAGGAAAAAGGAAACTGGGCAGACTCAAGTTAACCTGGAAGAGATCAGTCATCAGTGAAAATGACAGGGAAGCAGATGAAAAAAGCAAGCTCAGAACTGAGTTCAATGGAGAGGTGCGGTAGCGGCCTACGCTACCCTGGGAATGCACAGGATTAAGTCATGTCAGGTGGATCAAATACAAATCACATATTTTACAAGGACTCAAACCCATAACTTCAGCCAGGCAGACATGGCACGATCCCTATCAGTAAAGTTTATATCTCTACTCTATAGATCTAGAATCTATCTAGAACTATCTATGTCCTACTTACTTTGTATCACCGATAGTGTTAAAAATTGTTTTTGTCTTCCTCTGACCTACAGGTTGGCAAAGCCTTGGAGCCCACCGTCTTTTACGTGGATGAATGCGAGATGGTGTTCCCTCTGAAGCCGGGACCCAAATCCGATGACAATCCAGCCAGGTGGGCGTCGTTCTTGCAAGGCTTGATGAAGAAATTGAAACAAGGGGACAGAATGGCTCTTATTGGATTGACCCACCTTCCATTTTACTGTAAAACCAAATCCTTGCTTAATGTTTTCAAGGTCATTAGAATAGTTTCTATTTATAAAGAATTTCTTTTTATTTCAGAATTTAATTAAGGGTGCAATTTCGACCTATATAAGAAACAGAAGGTTAATATTTTTACAAAGCTTATATGAACTCTGTCTGTCTTGTAAAAAGTTTGTTATTTCTCTTGCACAATTATTTCTTTTACCTGAAAACACAAGGATCAATAAAAAAAATTAAGTCAATGAACTATTGGTAATATTTTTTTATCTTGAACAAGGGAAAGAAGTCGTATGTCACAGATATTGTGGTATATGTTGAAATAGTCTCGTTAAGGAATCTTGGGACTTGAGTGAACATTTTGTATGCATTTAAAAGACGATCATGTAAACATTCACCAAGATACCCTCTTCTTCCCTCCCCCTTTCACAACTGGTCCAGACAAGTGATAGGATTTATGACTTTATAACTTAAAACAAAGATCTCATTATAATATGGAGAATATAACAAAATTGTTGCCACCACAGAGTGAGAAATCTTTATGCTTAACATTTATAAGATAATCTATTGACTATTTCTTGGTGTCTATAATTGTAACAAGGTGATAATTATTTTGCCGCACTGTGCTATATGTACTTTGACTTTGTAAAAAATAAATTACTTGATGAAGTTCTAACAAAATAAATGGCAGTACGTGCGTGAGTGTCCTACTTATAATAGCTTGTCTTTATACGTACATAATATATCCCTGAATGGACTGTCTATTTGTACACAACGTGTTTACTTAGTGACTTGTTTTATATATGTTTACATAATGTGCCCCTGCATTGACGTTGTCTATGTTTACATAATATGATCCTGTCTTGACGTGGTCCATTTGTTTACATAATATGACCCTGCCTTGGCGTGGTCCATTTGTTTACACAATATGACCCTGCCTTGGCGTGGTCCATCTGTTTACATAATATGACCCTGTTTTGATGTGGTCCACCTGTTTACATAATATGACCTTGCCTTTACGTGATCCAACTGTTTACAGAATGTGATTTTCTTCCCCACGCCAGAGTACGGAAGTAGGACTGCCATGTGGAAGGCCATCCTGGCCAAACTTCCTTTGTTGCGGACTAATCTCAACGTTTCAGTTCTGTCCAAGGTGAGTTACTAGGATTTTATTACGGGACAACATAGAGACTATGTGTGGGAAACCGCAGAGGCGAAACGAGCCATTCTGAGTCTTGAGGGGTGGTGGATATAATTTTAATATAAGTTCATCGGGATCTAGTTTTCTTTCAACTAAAATCTATTTTTTTTAGTTCTAAAACCAGTGAGAACTTATCTTTCAATACCTAAAAGAGATTCCAATTTTATGAACTGCCAAGAGACATTTGTTTCCTACGTAAATCTCCCCTCTCCCCCAGCTGTCCTTGGCTCAACAGTCTTTGGTCACTCTGTCCTAGACAAATTAGTAGTTCCAGTTCTATGCATATATATGTAGCATGCTGGTCAACAAAATATAGAATGCTGGGTTCGTGTGTCTTGGAGCTATAATTAGTACGTTTCAAACATAGCTAGTATACATTGACTTCAGTTCAATTGTAACAACACAGTGGTTATCTAATGAGAATAATATACTTTAACTTCCAGCAATCTGTTACAAATCATTGGTTAAATGAGAAATGGCATGACATCCTTCATAGTAGTTACATAAACGTATTGATCTTAATCGAAAATAAGTAGATTTACAGTTGCGTCCACATTGTAGCAGTATCAAATATACTAAGTCCTCTAGAATAGGTGTACGTACAGTTTCACTATTAAATCACGTCCGCATCACAGCGGGTAACAAAGACGTCAGTACTGCTCCAAGTATCTAATACAACTGCTACCGAAATATGTGTACTGTCTCAAGTACCAAAGACGACTGCTACTGACTTAAAGTGAATTTAGTCATACTTACTTCCTCTTTCTATATCAGAGGTTTCTCGTGCTTTTCACCTTCTTGACCCGAGGTGAACAAATAACAGGCAATATCAAGCGCGACTGTGACAATATAATAATAATATTGTTACTTAAACAGTATATATTTCAATAAAAAAATGTCTAATTCTAACTTTTTCTCATGTTGCCACCAGCTGACCGAGGGCTACAGTTTTCGGGAGATCCAGTTCGTCATAGACAATGTCCTTCACGCTGACCGCCTGAGCAGGTGCAGGCCAATTACCAACGACGAGTTTATCCAGTGCCTGTCCATGATGTCCAGGCCCTCTTCGGAGACGACACAAGCTTGGCTGGACTGGTACGATCAGATCCCTATGGTGCAGGCATACAAAGCTTGGCAAGACGTGATGGACGAGATGGATAGACTGCTGGAACAAGCCGCCAAATGATGTCAGTATAGCCGCTCACTGTACACAATGACTAGAGTAACACCATAAGTAAAATAACTACACTTAGAGGCACTACATGATCTTTCCACTGCCTTTCTCAATTTATCTCTATCTTTTGCCTTGACTAGAATCTCTTTCATTCATTCTTTAATGTTGTCTTCCCATCGCTTTCTCTGCCCTTTTTCTTTTTTCCTGGTACTGTTCCCTGAAGAAAGGTCTTTACGAGCCCTGAGGACCCTGTGATGTGATCATAAAGTTTTAATTCGCGTTTTTTGGCATTGGGAATCTCGGGATGTCCAACTGACACAAAAAAAAAACAAAAAAAACACAACCAAATAAACTATTCAGAAAAGAATAGTACTTATTTCTTAGGAGAAATTCTTAAAAGTGCTCATTAATCACTAGAGCCATCATGCCATTATTTATCTAAAATGTTACACACTATAATTCAAGTTCAAAATAAATTCACATAAGAAAATTGAACATGAAGCTTGAAACTCAAAGACTGAACAAGCTTGTTTCCTATATTCATAATTTTCCAAATCGAACGTTCAAGAATATTCTCCTACTTCAAACGAGTTGTTTCCCAATTATAAGTTAACTCATCTGTATACAAACTGAAAGCTAATAGAATGTAAACAGCTTCCTGTTTACAAATGTTGATGATATTATTCTAATAAAACGGCGTTTGCAGCCACACGTATTGTGTCGTACATTTCCCCTCCCCCTCATTTATCCCCACTCCCAGTCATTTGACTCCATCCTTTTGACACTAAATGCAGCAAACCCTTGGTCGCCATCAAACTCTTTTCTAGGGAACTCCCTTCGGGCCATGAACTCTTCGTGAGAGGAATCACCGTGGCAAATGTCTTTTTGGCTAGGTGCTGTTGTGGTGTCTGTAAAAATTGTGGTTTTCAAAGGGGGAGGTCGCTAGCCTCACGCCTAAACCTTTTCTTATTTCCGAGACTTGGGACAGTTTATCGAAGATTACCTCTTGCTACATCCTACCATTATAATAAGCCTGGTGGCCAACTAATTAAATGATTTGCTTCCGAAATGAGGGTCTTAAGTTCCAATTGGCGCAAATGTTGGTACATGTATGATAGTGCCTCCCCGCCTATTTACAAATGGACAAATGTTACTTTTCTATTGGACATTATCTTTATAATGTTATACCCATATACCCGTACTCATATATCAGTATATTATTTAACTATATTTATAACATGGTCACATTATATAAAGTCAACCCAGCATCATCAAAGTACCTGGCATTTGTTAGAAACAGTAAATGCAGTTGGCCGATATGTTGACACATCATTAGCCTCGTTAATTAATCTTGTGGCCACAACAAAATAACAACATGTAAACGCATTATCATCTTCCCAAGTGATGACCAAACTACAACCAGCGGGTCATATCCGACCGTTTAAGCGGTGTTATCGGATCCGTCCACAGTACTTTAGACGATTTGTGTGTGCGTGTGTGTGTGTGTGTGATGAAGCAGGTGACTAGGGTAACAAAAACGTATCACGATTCCCTTCACCCAAGTACAAAAAGGAAGAGTAGCACTGACCTAGAACGGTAGATCTGAAACGAAAACTTTGCTATTTAAAATTCAAACAAATATTCATAATGATTGAAATGTGTTTTCTTCCAACAGATTCGATCACGTTCTTCATAAATGACCAACTAGACGCGACCATTAACTGGACACCGACTGGACACTTCTCGCTTGACCAACAAAAAGAAAAAAAGATGTAATATAGGCTACTATTTCTTTTTTTTTTTTAATTCACGATCACAAATTGAACGCGGGAACTCTTTGCCATTTGTAGTAGAAGAAATTGAAATGAGAAAATGAAATATGCAACCATGGAATGAACTGAGCACAATGTCAAAGACAAGTATAAATTGATACGAACTCTTCTGTTTGGGTGAATTCTCAAGTTAGTACTTACTTCTTGAGCGATTAAAACAATGTTCTATATCTAGAGGAGATTTGGAGCATATGTGAGACTTATTGCAAATTGTATAGGTACGTCTTGTTTTAAAGTCAGAATCAAATGAAATATTGTTTCCCCAAATGTTTTCTTACTTAAGGCTTCCTCATATAATTATTTTTATTATGATTACTTTTCTGACGTGTTATATATGGATTTAAAAAATTATAACCAATGTGTGCTACTCATGTTATATGTCAGCTGAAAATAAAAAGTATACAAAAATCCATTGCAGTCTGCAAATCTAAGCAATATTTTGGTGCTCAGCCTATACACTAATTTGTATGTTTATTTTATTTATTACTTTGTTTTTAGATAAAGTACACCCTTTATTTTTTGTATTCTTCTATATTTAAATAAGATCTTGTATTCTGCTGTATATGTGATATAAAAAAAATACATGTTCATATTTTCGCTGTGTGAGTCAGACAATAAAAATACACTTTTGTTATTACTATACGAACAAAATTATATTGTTGATTCTAAACACAATTAATTCTCTATACACTGTTTTTCGAAATATAAAATGTACGCCCTTCTACTCAGTGTTATTTTATTATTATCTTATCTTTTATCTTTTTTACAATTCTAATGTGTAAAGATAAGTACCTTATGTCGCAAGACCATGCAGACCTACTTGTGACCTGATGTATTGCCAGGTTTCATGCAAACAGCAGACCAAAACTTTGTGCGTCGACGATATTTTAATAATTTTTATTGAAAAAAAAACACACACACACACACAAACTATACACTCACACATATACTTAAATAATAAATGTGTGTGTGAATGTGTGAAAACTATGTAAGTATATGTGTGAGGATTTCTCACTCTGCAAGAGAGGATGGGACAGAGAATGTTTCTATTAGTGTGTGATCATGTCTATTTATGTGTGTGAATATCTTTGATTATGTTTTGTATGATAGTAACTATTTATGATAAAGTCTCTGTATACACGTGTGGATAATGTATGAATGTTACTGTTATTATTAGATCCTTTCCTATTTTCTCTCTCTTTTTCGGAGGAGCGGGCAAAAAAAAAATCTTTAAAAATCCATGAACTTCCTCCAAAAGCAACTCAAAACATTTTTCATTTCATTTTTTTTTTATATGTCATAAATACTCACGAAACAAGCTAAGCAGTTAGATGAACAAATAAGCAAAAAATCATGACATGAAAGCCTGGTCATTAGCCATCGTCGGAATGATGTCGCCCTCACAGCTGGTCCATTGTATACGAAGGAACGGCAAGCACTGTTACAGTCTGGGATCAGCGGCGACAGAGCTTCTGCCAGGGTGTAGCACTGTGCGCTGCCAGCTGTCTAAGGGTCACCAGCTCCTGACTGGTAACTCCAGAAGCCTTTCCCATGTTGGAGTTTGGCCTCGAGGTAGCAAAGTTATGGTTACAGTGACATGTAACCTGTGGACTTCAGAGTCCAGGAATGAAAGATTAACTGTTCACAAACTCCTTCGTCCGAAGGTCAGCCATCAACTAGAGTCTACTAGATGATCATTTAATCAAATCCATTTTGGTGATCTTGCCCGGTAGTCCCTGCCTTGACGAGGCTGGAGGTCGCGTTTCACAATGGAGGCCTTTTTTAAAGAATAAATTAGCTGTAATTAATCAACATTTTTTTATACGTTTCTCATTATTTTTGGTTTTGATTATCATATAATATAGTACATGTTGTATCTAATTATAGTTAAAAATAATCCAAGACACTTTGTACATTGCTCATAAATTATAAACTTAATGAGGTTATGAAATAAACAACAACATATTTATAAACAACTTGTTTGTTATGTTCTGCTTTAATTGTATATTTTTTTGTTCCGCAACATCGGTCCGTGTATGAACATATGTACATTATGTCAGTGTGTGAACGTGGGGTGAGAAAAACAGAAAAAAGGGAGACAGAGAGAGAGAGAGAGAGAGAGAGAGAGACCCAATGAATGGAGAGTTTTTCAAGATGTCACACAGAGTGTACCTGTTACAAAAAGCCTCACAGCCAAACTTACAGTACGACTTCTACTGATAGACATACAGTACGTCTTCCACTAATAGACATACAGTACGTCTTCCACTGAGAGACATACAGTACGTCTTCCACTAATAGACATACAGTATGTCTTCCACTGAGAGACATACAGTACGTCTTCCACTAATAGACATACAGAACGTCTTCCACTGATAGACATACAGTAGTACGTCTTCTACTAAGAGACATACAGTACGTCTTCTACTAATAGACATACTGTACGTCTTGTACTAATAGACATACAGTATGACTTTTACTGATAGCTATACGTTTTAATAAAGTCTGAGAACTCACTCTGCTGGGAATAAAGAAATAATAATGAGAGTAGAATTTCAAGTCATTTAACAAAGCTTTGGTCTTTCATTGGAGGTTTTCAAATATGGTGGAAACACTACAAATAGATAGATGTTTGGTCTTTCATTGGAGGTTTTCAAATATGGTGGAAACACTACAAATAGATAGATGTTTGGTCTTTCATTGGAGGTTTTCAAATGTGGTGGAAACACTACAAATAGATAGATGTTTGGTCTTTCATTGGAGGTTTTCAAATATGGTGGAAACACTACAAATAGATAAATGTTTGATGGTTCCAGTGAACTAGATCTATCTTTTTCAAAATGTAAAATATTGTGGCACTTTTTGCACAGCAGAATATAATTTTAGAAGCTCTTTCGCTTTTGTCAAAAATTATGTACCACGGCTATATGAGATATTGTTAAAATTACAAAAAAATATTTTTTTATTTACTTGGCAATAGTGTTGAGTTACTGCAGCGATCGGACCCCATGATGACCTGCTAACTATTGTAAAGAAACGCAAGCTTAAAATCTTTGGCCATATTACAAGATCCACGGGGATCGCAAAGACCTTCCTACAGGGAACAGTACCAGGAAAAAGAAGAAGAGGCAGACAGAGAAAGCGATGGGAGGACCACATAAAAGAATGGACGGATCTAAAATTGACAGGGAGGAATGGAGAAAGACGGTCGACAAATCTTGCTTGGTGCCCCAAATTTCCAACAGACTAAGGGATAGGTAAAGGTAAAGCGTCCTTGACATTGTTTAGAGCATCGTTAAAATCTCAGCTTTAAATATCATCAAAGTAGTTCAATACCAACCAGTAGTTGAATGGATTACTTTACAATTCTGTGTAGTTATTATGAGTGTCATGTCTTATACTGATAACAAATATGGCCAAATAAACAGATGACCTTAAACATCAAATCTGCCCTGTAGATCGCAAGGTCTGAAAGGGGAATTTTACAAACGTTATGCAAGCTAAACGTTGTTTTTTTTTTTATAGATCTATGTGTTATGTAATGCAAGCCAGTGTAACCATCGCTTCGTACCCAGCACAAAGTGTGACCAATAGTTTCTAACTGCATGCATATAGTTCAAGTGACCTTAATTAGGTACATCAGTCATGCACTTGAACTTCATAGCTACGTCCTTCACTGAGAGTCACCGTCTATAACTCAGCTCCAAGAACTGTTTAAGTATGCCGTAACACTCGGTTACGTTGTAACAGTTTATCACAGATGTATCTAAGTAGCTTCCTTCATTCAAGGACCAAGTTATTACAGGGGTCAAGGACGACAAATACTGTTCCATTTTCCTTGTACATAATTAAGTAAATATATACAGTTTTAAAGTATTGTCGCCCTTGAAACACGCAATGAATTGTACATCTATTTGGGTTGGATTAACATTTTAATGAGCATGAGATATCTTTCTCTAATGGACAGCCAAAAAGACTTATATTTCTATTGGATCCATCTATTATGGGCCTGTAGCTACTATTTTTGACTATCAACCACTATATACTTTTTGATGCGTTGTTTGGGCCATATTGGAGATTTTCACGACAAATTTAAATAATGCCAAGGACGCCAATTGAAAGTCACTGTTGCTAACTCAAACTAAATAAAAACAAAGAATTCAGCTATAGATTGAACACTAGATCAATGCGTCACAGTTTATCTTCGTGTCAAATCTCTTTAAATCGCTTTTTGTTTTCAAATTTTCAAGTCATAGAGTGAACAGTTTAATGTTTCCTCCAGAGTGAAATTATTTTGTGCTACAAAAGAAGGCGCCTAGAAAAATTGATTCTTAATTGCTACAAAGTAGATACACAAAAATTATCCTGTACTTTAAACAAGAAAAACATAGCTTATCAACACTGTCTTTCTATTGTACACTGGATACACCAAAAAGCGAGCTATTTATAGTTTTTTCGCCATGTACGAAAATCCCCAATTGAAAAAATAATCTACCACTATTTACTGCATTCTGTGCTGCAAAAATACATTGTTTTAATTTTAAAAAAAAATAACAATAGGCATAGTTGTATCATTGGAAAGATTCCTTTGATGGGTTTTAAGATGTAAATGATGAGTTTTGGAGCAGACATGCAAGAGATAGGGGCCACTTTTTTGGTCCCTTTGTAAGTCTAGATATATGTCTGCTTAATATTTCTTGTAAGCCCTAGGCTATAGATTTTGTTGCCTAGATGCAAATCCGGCCCTTCTAACGCTGAGTTCATCAAGAGACTGGAGCTTATCTCGTCATATGTAAATAATCTTAGTGTCGAGCCCCCATAGAATGTTTTGAATAGAATGGTTACTTGACACGCAGTTGGATTTCAATTGACTACCTAATTTTTGGCCTTTGCCTAGAAGACAAAGTCAGGAGCAGAGTTCTGTGGTACCATGCTTCTGTGAGAAACACGGCACGGGCTCCTACTTCCTGCTTTAATACCTGGGGTTACTCTTTTGAATATAGTCAAGTAACACCACTCATTGGATTTCCTTTGAGGTGAGGTCACAGTAAGGTCACTCAGTTACCACACCAGAAAAACAAAATATAACGGAACAGAGCACGCTACAAGGGAAGTCCTCAGGCGCTCGGCACTCTTGGCTACGTTAGTTACATATATGGTTTTACTAATGCAAGATTGTAACTGTTTACCAAAAATACGAGGCGCCTTCACCATCAACATTTCTACTACTTGTACACACACATTGCACGCCCCAGTGACCGGGCCCGAAAGTACACTTACTCTGTGTATCAATTTTTTAAATTTAATTTTTAAATTTATGTACTTGCAATTAGTTCCTCTTGTAGTGCTCGTTCCGTAAACATTGTGTGTGTGCGTGTGTGTGTGTGTGTGTGACTATCTGGCAAGTGAGTCAAGAAGGCCAGAGACAGGTCACGCAACACTCGTCTCTGTGACGAGCAAATTAAGACATAAATCAAAGATTACAGCGCAGGAGTTAGCTCCCCCCCCCTCCTTTGTTCTATTTAAAGTTATCCCCCCTTTGCTCTCCCCGTAATACATGAATTTGTGTGTGTGTGTATGTGATCTTTTTCCCCCAACTCTTCGTTCTGAAACTAAAAAAGGGGACTTCTTTCTAGTCTAGCCTAAAATGGAAAAACATCGCCAAATTTCAAGTCTTTGTTTCTAACTCTTTTTCCCGTGTGATTTGGGAATTTCCAATGTCACTCTCTTGTAAGTAGTCAAATCTATAATTAGTCTTATTCGTTTTTAGTGAACCACATTTAATGTTATACTCAGAAAAACAGTCAATCAAACTTAGTCAGCAGCTTTTTTTTTTCTGTGCAAAGAAAGAAACATCTAGACTGACTCATCGAAGGTAGCGAGTTATTTAACTCTTTAAGCACCACAAATAAACTGCTTGTTTATTCAAAACTTAGGCAATGACTAGAAGTAGCAAAGTAGTTTTAAGGTTAAACTGTGTAAACAGGTAAGCAATACACACGATAACTATTCTGTGTGCTGTCTTCCGGTTGGCAGGACTGTAATTAAGTCACCATACTTGTAGTCTAAAATTAATAGTATAAATTAAACATAACCCTCTAAATAGCCTTGAGTATACAGATAGTTTTGTATAGAGCTCGGGACTCCGGTTAGGCTACTAGAGTCGAGTAAGTCAGAAATAGAGAGACTTGAGTCCATAAACAAAAAAGAGCGAAATAGTGAAATACTTTATAAAAAAAATAATAAAGCTTGTCTGGGGGGGGGGGGGGGGAGAAGAACTTCAGATTTATAATTATATCTCTCAATAATTAAGAATTTTTTTTTCCATTTTTCGATATCAAACAAAATAATAACTTACCAATAATTAATTGAGTTATTGGTAACTTTTTTTTATGATTATTGTTTCGTTAGGTAAAATAAATAATTGTGTAAAGTAATTGTGTATTAGTGTTTATAAAGTATTGAAACTCAACAGAAGAATCGTATAGAGCTTTAGACGAATCCACTATTACGTAAAATGTGACTAGTATTGCACAGTCAATTCTGTAAAGAACTTTTATACTTAGTAAGGTGAGAGCACGTTAACATTCATTCAAAGTGGCCCATTGGCCGGGCACACTGGCCCATTGGCCGGGCACACTGGCGCATTTCTATCGGTCCACCGGGCATTCGCAGACTGTCATTATAGCCTTGATTGTAAACAAAATCTTATTTTATACAAGAGAATCTTACGTACTTTTTAAGTCGCTAAAAATACTCTAATCCCAAGTTATATGTCAAAAATGGTCTTGTCCTAAAATGCAGAATATAATTGAATTATTTTTTTTTTTGAGACCAGGACACTAATGGCATTCTTCTATAATAGATTCGATAAGATCTTAGAAACATTTTCGCATATGAATCATCGAAAAATATAAATAGTTGAGGGAAATATTGTGAAATGCATTATGTCCAATTGATCATTTTCTCAGTATGGAAATTGAGAGAGCAAAATTAAGTTGTAGCTTGATGGCCTTTTTTTTTTTGCTTTCAGGTCAATTCGTTATAGTGCAAATTGAGATTCAATAAGTTACACAAGCAAAATAAAATCTTTAAAAAAAAAACAAAAAAAAAAAACGTATCTAAGTGAAAGAACTCCGCACTTACAACTATATCACTCAATAATGTAGAAGTTACTTCCCTTATTCCAGATTAAACAAAATAATTAATAAATAATCAATTGACCAATTGGTTAATCTTTAAATTGATACATGTTTTGTTAGGTACAATAAATTAATTTTAAAGGGTTCAAATTTATCCGACAATGGACATAGGAAAAATGGCGTGTTCAATTATCTAATGGGACTTAACCCAACATTTTTAGCCGTATCTGTGAATATTAAGGGAATAACTTCCCTTGTTGGTATCAAACAAAATAAATAATTCTGTGGCATTTTACGTCTCGACTGACGATCTTTTCCCTTTGCAACTTCTTGTGTGACTAAAAAGGCCAATCCTTGATGCTGGGGGAAAGCCTGGCGGTAACTTGGCGAGTTCTGGGCTGCCCACACGTCAGCACACGCCTCTCTTTCATACTGACCGGGTCCAAAGGGATGGCAAGCCCTTCACAATTTGGGGTCAGGTGGCTGCAGGAGTTTGCCAGAAAGCAGTAGTCTTACTACTGTCCTCCCGCCTATGGAGCTCCAGGACCACTGTTACGGTTTCCTCCCTTAGCCTTAGACCTTGCAGGGCCACACACAAGGCAGTGCGGCTATTTCACCAATAGCTATAGGTTTGGTTTGTGGGCAGCAATAATTAAATGACTAACTGGTCATTCTTTTTTTTAATTGATATTTATCTATGCGTGTGAATGATTATGCAAAGTTTCAACTTAATCCGTGAACTGATGCGGGGAAAATGACGCGTACAAACTTTTACCAGACAGACAGGCAGAGTGAGATGATACAAGATTTTTAAAAACAAAATGTGTGTAAGGAAGCCGAGTAGTGTAAACAATAGTTTTGTTTGATCAAAATAATTTCTGTTAAATTATAACAACGAAACGATTCCAATAAAGGCTGTATTTTTCTTATTTCTCTGAATATGTTTCAATTAAATGACCCGTAAAAAATCTTATGGACGTCACTCCTCCCCCCTCCCCCCCCCCGTTGTCTTTCTCTTGTGTCGCTTATTACGCTACTGTGTAGTCTAACTAGAGAGCACACACAAGTAACAGTGTAAGTGCTGTGCACACTTCCTTGTAACCAGGGAAAACTGCCAACTGCTTTGACCTACAAAAAGATTTGTCTTTTTTTGTTCATGCTTCTGTGAAACATTTTGACTTCAGACCAAGCATAAGGCATGAGATTTTATCTTCTTGAGTGCTGCCTCTGGTGGATCTACTCTGTTGGGGCAAAGTTCAATGAACTTAAACATGTTACCCCATAGAGGGCTTAGAAGACAGGGCCTTGAGACAGGGGTGTGTAGGTAGTGTCAGGATGTTAACTGTGAACTCTTTATTTAGACAATCCGAAGATCATCTAGCTATACGTATCCCTCCCCCTCTAAATGGGGGTTTCAGATTTTCACCACTATATTCGCCTATCTTGAAGTATTAATAGCGAAAAAGCCATCTTTTTATTACAAAGCTTATATCAACGCAGTCTGCCTTGTACACATTTTGTACATGTTATTTCTCCCACTTCCCATTCTCGGATCAAGTTCAAACGTTACAGAATCGCACATTACAACTAACAAATCACGAATCTATAGAAAAATTCACCAATTATTGTATCAATTCGTCGTAAATAATTATTTGTTTTTATATAGAAACTGTACAGGCAAAGGGGGTTAAGGCCTGAAATATCAAATGTGTGTCTTGAGACCTTTGTAAGTTCTTTTAAAAGACATTTGCTACCAGTTGCATTCTTCTATTCAGCATACATAAATATATTGCAATCATTCCAAAGACACCTGAATACATTTTGTTAGTTTCTCTTTCTTGATGCTTGTTTTATTGCCACATATCTAGTGCACCACACTGTGTGTCATCTTTTCAAATGTTAGCATTCGTGACACTGTAATAAAAGCATTCGGTCCCTTTTTAGCCAACTACAAAAAAAAAAAAAAGTTAAAAAGCAGTGGCGTGGTTACGTGAGAAAAAAGGGGTGGGTCCAAATTTTAAAATCCCCCGGGGCCCCCACTGTGTGTCCGAAATGTGCTTATACATTACAAATTAACTTTTACGTTATTATATCATGCCATGACGTCGAATGTCAAAATGCAGGGACCCCCGGGCCGCCTAATCCATAGCTACGTCACTGTTAAAGAGACGTAGCATTATCAGACAAGGTCCTACTTCTACATGGGCCATGACCAGCAGTGACCTGCTATGACAGGTAGTGACCTAACATAAGCGTTTCTCTAAATTTTACTTTTGACGTCACGTAGAAAAAAAAAAGGTCCAAGTACACTTTTGCCATTTTGTACATTCTGCTGGCGTCCAGAGCGCATTATTCCTCTTTGTAAAAATTTTAAAAAGCCATAAGCCAAATTTAATTTTAAGATTATTATATTTTCAAAAATTATAACGGTCAAACTGTTAGAGCGGTTTTCGAAATACCCGTCCATCGTACAGTTTCCACCCGCCACCCATGCAGAGTTAATAGTAGGAGTTCTAAAAAAAATTTAGGTCTAAGTAACTCAATACAATTATTTTATTTCTGGTTATTGGAACGGTCTAGCTAATAATTCACAATAATTCTTTCCAAGGGTGGACTGGCTATATGGGCCGGAACCCAAACGGGACTGTAGGCCAACGTCGAAAGGGTCGCTTAGAATCGCATTAAGACTGTTAATAAACAAAAAAACAAAGTTTTTTCTTTTAAAATAGGCCCACGGAGTGTCTTGATTGGTCCATTGATTAAATATCTTTGACAGACTTTACAGTGTAATACTATCCAAACCTATTTTCACACAAAGTGTAAAAGTCTATCTCAGTGCTTCACATGAGCTTCATTCCTTTATACATGCTAAGCGATTAGTGAACAACGTAAAGGCTTATTCAGATTTCAGATTTATGTATTTCGTAAAGTCTGATAGAATTGGGGTCAATAAGAACATAGACGAATCTAAAAAAAACACATTTTAAAAAAAATAGACCTACTTTTTAAGAAAAAAAATATTTTAAAAAGCTTACAATAAAAGGAAAGAACTGAACATTTACAGCCATATATATTGTATTTATTAATACTATAAGATTTTTCGAATTCCGACTCAAGCAGAGTTTAGTTTGCTGTTCGCCCAAAGGTAGCAAGTAAACATTCTCCCAGATACCCCTTGCCCACATAGGTTCAGAAAAGAGATTGGATCATAGCGCTCTGAGCACGCTTTAAAATGGAAGATGTTCTACAGAGAAATAATGTTTAAAAAAATGCTTAGTCCGTTTTAGACAACCCGTCCGCTACTGCTTCTATATCAGCTTTCGTTCTATTTCAAATGAAATTATTCTGTTTCCTTACTCCAAGCACAGTGGAATTACTAGCCAGGGCTAGAACTATTTATTACACAATTTTAAGTTTATTTATATTTTACGAAATTACCTAATTATGAAGTGTTACTGTAAGTCGGGTAGGCCTACCAACCTGTTCAGATCAGCTCATGCAAACTTTTCTTCTTTCAGACTAGTATGCAATTCTTGTCTATTTGTATCAAAGATGGCCTTTAGGGCTGGCCAACATGGGCGACTGCCCAAGACCACTCGTCTAAGGGAAACGCTCAATATGGCGATTTTGTCACCATGGGCCGTTTATAAAAATATGTTGGGGCTCTGACACGTATTTGAACGTACCGTTGCAATACGCTATAGACCAGTGTTTCCCTAACTTTTGACCTATGTGTACCCCATTTATAATATTTGTAATGCTGAGTACCCCCCCCCCCCCCAACCACACTTTAATTTTTAAACAGAACATAATAACTGGGTATTTAAAAAAATCATAGTTAAATCATAGTTAATGAGGTGCTACGCGTACCCCCTCCAAAGTCTTCCCGTACCCGGGGGGTACGCGTACCCCACATTGCGAAACACTGCTCTAGACGGAAATACAATGTCTTGAATTCATTCTAAAACAAGTTCGTCTCGTCACCAAAGACTTGCTACTTACGATGGTCGAAGTATTTCCTGTATCTATACCGAATAGCATAACTCACAGGAAATGTAACTGGATTAAAGTTTGCATTATGCCCCGTTTATGACACGCGTCCAGGGCCTCGCGTGTTGTCAAGGCCGCCTTTTGCTCATTTTGTTTCGTTTCTTAAGGGTTGGATGTTCCTTCACAGTTGACGATTATTACATTCCTAGCCCAGACCTCTCACAGGACGGCGGGTATGTCGGCGGACAGGCTGAACACAGTCCAGATGCCACACGACCAAGCAGCCTAATACTTGTCTACCTTTATCTTATAAATATCTTTGATTAGACTGTTAACAGCCCGATTGTTGATATTATGCATGACAAATCAGAATTGCACCAACATGATCTTTAGACAAACGAGTTCATATCAGAACATGGAAACATTTATAGGCAAACCCAACAATCAGCACCCAATTCATTTCATTTTGAAATGCACAAAGCAAGTGTTTGACTTGTTCGTGACAGTTGTTCATGAACTTTTCATCATTTCAAATCGTCTCTGATCCATGAAAATCTTCACTTGCGTTCATGCTTTTTTTTTTTTTTTTTTTTTCGGCCGTGGTCATCGGTGCAAATAGCTGTCGTTTTACTGATATAGACAAGAGCTTTATAGTTGAGCGCATGGGAGATAAATCATTATAATTTACAATTTTTAGCTATAATGTCATTATAATCAAAACATGTGGGAAACTAAAGCTTGTCATATTGAGAAATAATCCTCCTAAAATACGATTAACATTGTCAATTATTTATTTTATTATTATTACTATTATTTATCTTATGTGATAAAGGCACATTCCTTATTCTACATGCTAGGACAAATTCGTACAAGTGCTTTTTCGTCCCTAGTGATATAAGAACTTAAAATTCGATCCCTGAATTAACCAAGAAAACCAACGACTTAGCAGAGTTTACGTTTAACATGCATCACTGGATTAACTCCTAGATACGCGTAGGACGTAATTATCTTCTCTTTTCAAATAGCGTCTGTCATTTATTTTATATGATAACATATTTTCTCAGATTTAAAAAAAATTAAATTTATTCATTTAAAGTCTTTACAATAGCTTCCCATACTTTGGTTTTCTACAGAACACACACGCACACACACACACACACACACACACACATATTGATCTTACAAAACAAACTTGCATTATCCATAACACAGCTTCCTTCCGTCACAAGACTGCACCATCAGCTTACATGAAACGTCAGGGATCAGTAAACGTCTTACAAAGTGAGTGACACATTTCATCGGGTCTGCCAGAACATGACATCCACACTCACCATCCATCTTTGATTCTTGCAGCTAGTGTTTGAACAAAAGTGTGGACATTACCGGGTTGTTGTTCTTGTTGTTTTTCATCTGCCCTGTAAATACTTAAAAAAAAAACAAAAAACAAATCTTATCTTAGAGGAAGAATCGCAAAAATCGCTGCCATATATCTCAATACTACAAGTTATTCTCTCTTTTTCTATATAAAAAAAAGTTATTAAATTCCACTAATTGATTAACTAATGAGTTCAATTTTTGATTGATTCACATGTTGTCCTCGACAATAAATAATTGTTCAAAATGTCAACTTGATCCGAGAATGGGAAATGGGAGAAAAAAAACACGTGTGTACAAACTGTGTCCCAGGCAGACAGACAGACGAAGTGAGTTCATAGAAGCTTTGTACAATTGAGTAGTAGATTTTAGAAAATATAAAAAATTGAAAACCAAAGTCTGTAATAAATATTTGATAATTTTTCAGAAAAAAAAACAACAACAAAAAAACCCTCTAAATTAAAACATTTTTTAAAAAGAGAATTGGGTGTTATTAACTCTTCTTTAGGAAAAAAAACACTATATTTTCCTTGTATTATCTGAAACATTCTTGCATAAAGATATTTCATATGAAAGACAATCTATCTTTTAATAGTTTCATATGTAGTTCAACGTTCGTGAAATTAAAAAAAAATGTATCGTGGCTCCACCATTTTCACTAGCACTAACACAAATCAGTGTAAAGAGAGATTGAATGATGGAATCGTGAAGTCTCTAGAAAGTACTAAAAATACGTTTATAAAGAGCCTTTTTGTTGTTGTTGTTTTATTTTTAGTAAAGGGAGGGTACCAATCTATCGTCGTTTCATTTTTATCTCCCCTTTTTCTTTTTAAAACACAATTTATTAAATATCACTAATTGATGTACTAATCTCTTTTTAATTGATTCCTAAGTTGTCACTGACCATGAAATACTGTTCAAAGTTTCAACTTGATTCGAGAATGGGAAGTGAAAGAAAAGAAGTGTAAAAGAATCCACACAGACAGACAGACAGACAGACGAAGTGAGATAATATTAGCTTTGTAAAAAAGCCTCGTTTCTCTTTCGTTATTCGACTTTCTTACAGCACTCAATGAATGTCATCTAAGTGACAAAAAGGAAAAGGTCAATTTTTTACATTGTTTTTTTTTTTTCCCTATGCCTTAAAGTAGCAGATATTTGCTTTAAGGTGACGCAAGCGGAAGTGTCTTACCCCTGAATTTTCATATGCAAATGATAGTTAAGAAAAATTCTTAAAATCCTTTTGACAATATAAGCCTTACAAGGCTTGGTGTCAGCGAGTCAAACAGAAATACAAAGCCAAGGTCCAGAGATCTAGGTCACTTAATACAAGTTTTAAATTCACTTCAATGTTGCTGTTTTTGTGTTAGGTTGTCTATTTGTTGTATGTTTTGAGTAAAATTATTATGAGACTTCAATTGATGCATCGTAGCAGGCCCTGGGTTCAATCCTTTCAAAAGAATATGTGCCGATAGCATCAAAGAGCACCCGAAGGTTTTGAATTACAATATTTTATTGCCACTGTTGAGACTTCTTCTAAGTTTGAAGTGTGTACGTATATGTCATGATCCAGTTGTAATTTAAATATTTTGATGTAATAGAAAGTATAAATTAAGTATTTACTCATTTGTTTTTTGTTTTTTTTTTACATGTTTCGTATGTTCCTTCAGAATTGAAGATTATTACACCCTAGCCCTAACCTTACTCAGAACGACGGGGGGTGGGGGGTGGCAGCGGGCAGGGTTCAAACCGGGGACCATCAAAATTGACAGTCCCTGTCGTATACCACACGACCACGTAGCCATTTTGGTTAAACAATTAAAACATGAAGTAAAGAATCTTTATAAACAAAATTATAAAATGAAGGCTTAAAACTAGAATGCATATTTCTATCTTTGGACTCATTTGGTGTTGTTTTTTTTTAATCGTACGTCAATGTCGAGGTCACAGCGTCACGTGACTGCCAGCAGTAGTCAGAAGTTCATTCTGTCCTTGGTATAGATCTATTTTCAGTCACACTTGCTGACCCGACACACACTTTTTACCTTGGCCATGGATTCCTCGACTGTGCTACATGTACCTCTCTACCTTTTTTTTTTTTTTTACTCCTTTCTCACTTAACCCTTTCAATCTTTTTCTATCTCTGTTTGATAAACGTGTGTTTGTGTGGTAATTGTCTTCCTTCTAAAATTTCTTAAAGTGCTATTTATTCATTGACCTGAAAACCATTTTTACTGTCTTTCTTTATCGAACTCGTCAGAGTGAGAATTTTTAAAAAACAATGCATCATAAGTAGTAGACGGTAGTCGTTTTGAAATTGCTTTTGTTATGGAATGTGCATTTCTCTATGTCCTATGCTCTGTTGCAATTTTTTGTAACATTGGGTGGGATGTGTGGCTGAGAGGTTTAAACTCTGGGAGCTCGAATTCGAATCCCGACTCGAGCAGAGTTGTGTTTACTGAGAGCCTAAAAAGTAAAAGTTCTTCTTTCAGACCACGCGGTCAATAGGGCAGATGATGTAAAGGTCATCTGTTTCTGTGGCATACGGTTAACGAGGGTGTCATGTGGCCAGTACAACGACCAACCGTCTTTACTTTTCCCCAACCAGTGGCGTAGCTAGCAATGTGCGGGTGGTGCGGGCCGCATGGGGCATCAAGTGGTGAGGGCATCAAACTGAGGACAAACTTTTTAACATCAAAATTTTATGGTACATTGTCATGCAGAGCCTCAAAGAGGTATTGGTCACAAGATAAAAGTTGCCAGGCGAAAAAAGATGAAGATAGGTTTTCTATCAACACACAAGAAAGAGCTACTGATGGAAATACTTTCCTTGGACCGTATTGTTTGTGAAATAATAACCCCGTCATAACAACGTTGTCACAGCTTTCCTATTCTATTTATAATTATAACTCGATAGAATCTACCTTAGGTCTCGCTACGTCTAGGTGTCCCTGGTTCAGTTCTAGTTAACGAAATAAAACAATGAAACCACTAGATCAAACACATAAACTTTAATCAGCTTTACTGCATATCACACACGCTGGTCTCTCTGTCTGACAACAAAACACACTTCCGGTCATTCGCGCAGAATGTAAAAATAGATTATACATACATACACACATTCATCCAAGACAAACATCATGATAAATATAAATTTTAGTCGGCTTTATTGAATCCTCAGATGGAAATTAATTTCAATGGTTCTCCCAGCTACATAGACAATAACTAATTTTGTCAGGGGGCTTATGGTAATTGTCGCGGTTTCTCCAGAAGTCTCCGAACTTCCAAAACAGGTATTTGTTGAGCTTTATCCCGAATATTACTATCTTGATTCTCATATTTGTTTTTGACCATTAAGTTAAGTGTGGCTACATGCAAGCGAAGTTTTTCAAAACTTACTTGATGTAGAAATACTTACAATCAACGATGACGAATTTACGACTCACTAATTTAGCAATTTCGTCTATTGAACAAGACCTTGTGGAACAAACTGATTTCGATAAAATTATCGATAGTTTGCTGACGAGAAAGCACGTGAGATTCAATTGTATTATCTTTTTTTTTTTTTTGTAAAATCGATTTTTTGCGAAATAGCAATACTTAAATAATGACTACACTTTATTTCAAAATTAGAAACCTTTTGCTGTTTTAAAACCTTTTTTTTTTGGAGTGTACCATAAGGAACTGCCGCATAGGGCATCAAATACCCAAGCTACGCTACTGTCCCAAACTAATGACAGGTTAAAGCTGGGTGGCCTCAGAGGTGCCCAAAGAGCCCGAAATTAAAAATTCCAGTCTTCTCAGGATTGGAACCCGGGAACTCCGGTTCGGAAGCCAAGCACTTTACCGCTCGCTCAGCCACCGCGCCTCCACTGAGCGCCTATAGGCAGCAACTGACAGACCTTTAAATAAAGATTGTTATTTATTAATCACAGAATTTTATATTCACGCAAATTCATAAAATAAAGCCATTTCCTGTTAGTTTCCATTAAGATAATGTTTCGAAAATTCTAGATATGTAGTCATCTTATATCCATTTAAATAGATTGATTACCATCTTTTTAGATTATGTATCCAAATTACTAAATAAAGATCGAAACATTAAACTATATGTTACATAGGTTAGGGTTGAAAAATAAAACTTTACTTCTTATAACTACTTTACAAAACAACGCCTTATTTTAGCTTTTTAAAAACTTTTCACATTTTTTTGTAGTGTTAAAATATCTATATGTCCAGTCTAGTAATAATATATATATAGTTCTGCTATATAGACCATTTATGTGTAACTGTGACATTCTGTCTCAATTCCATTTCAGGCAAAACATTCTTAATGAAGTAAATCAGTTCTTACGTAGGGGCCATCCAGAGAGCCCACTTTCTAAGTCTTCTGAACCTAAAGCTTAACTTCTGTCCAAAACATGTACAGAGTACAAGAATCCCCAGGCTCTTGTTAATAAAACATTCAACAGTTACAAAGAGTGGGGAGAATTCAAACTCAACTCTTCAGGAAATTGTAATGGTCGACTCTCTATCTCAGGCAAATGTTTTATCAAGCAGGTAATTTGTAATGTTGTTTTAGTCTTAGAGTCTAGTTCAGTGTTTCTCAAACACTAAATGAAAAAAATGTCGTTCGCGCTCCCCCCCCCCCCCTCTTTTTTAGCCAGCTGGAGACATGGAAGAGCGCTGTGGGTCTTTACAGTGGAGTCTTGGTGGATTTTAAGAATGCGATGAAAAAAAAAGAAACTTTAAAACATATATACATAACATAATTTTTCGGCATTATGTAGTGAGGCCGTTAGCAAATTTATAACATCTTCACTATAATGAAACACATTTAAAAATCTCTAATATAGTTGCAGAGATTTGAATATTTGTTAGATCTTATATATAGTTCCACAATTTTAATAACACTACATTATTTTTTATATTCAAATGTCCTCATGTTTTCTTTCACATTTAAAAGCTACACCAGTGGTCACAATGGTCCTATGGCTGACCACAACTTTCGTAATGACCAACACAATGTTCATTTCTGAACTGTCTGCCGGGAATGAAGATGGAGATCAAATGTTATGGGTGAGTAATTTTATAAAATTAGGAAATCTCTTCTTCTTCTTCCTCTTCGTTCTCATTGATTATGTTGGGGTGTTCAGATGACTAGACCAATACATGAGATGAACTGCGCAGTGGTTTCCAGATCAGGGAGCTCTCCATATAGTTTTCATTCTAGTGGGGTGATTTGGGGCCAGTGTCTTATACGGGCCTCTTGGTATAGAGAGCCGTTTTGGAGGACGTGGTCTGTATTCTCTGGTGATTCTCCACATGGGCAGATTTCACTGGTTCCAATTTTGAGCTTCCGGTACATGTGTTGTCGCATTCTGTTGTGTCCGGTCCTGAGTCGAAAGATTAGACGTTGGTCTTGTCGGGATAGCTTGTAGTAAGCGTCATCTTTTATGTGATTTGGATGAGAGCTCGTCCATTTCTCATTTATTTTATTTACTATTAATTTCTTCAATTCTTCTGGATAGAGTGCAGAGTTTATTAGTGTGTTAGTTCTCCCACTCTTGGCGAGTGTGTCAGCCTTCTCATTTCCTTCTAGTTCTATATGAGCTGGGATCCATTGAATTACAGTTTTTTTGCTGTTGTTGTTGAGCTTAGTAAGTGCTGTTTTGAGGTTATTAATATATGAGGAATCAGAGTTTTGCAGGCTTTGGAGGGTTGTTTTTGCATCGGTTAGTAAGACAATCTGACTGTGTGGGGAATTTGGATGATTTGCTAGGATGGTAGCAGCTAGTGCTAGTGCTTCCCTTTCTGCTCTGTGACTGTCAGAGAGCTCTCCAGTTGCAATAGATTTTTCTAGTTTTCCTCCATCTGGCCATTCGATAAGTATTCCAGCTCCTCCATTTGTGGTGGCTTTATGGGTTGAGCCATCTGTGTAAACTCTGATCCACTGATTGGTAGGATAATTGGTATGTAGAAAACAGTTCACTATTTTCTTGAGCTCTGTTGGTTTGTAATCAGATTTTCTTTTAATGCTTTCAATATGGTCCCTTATAGTAGGAAGAGGGCTTTCGTCCCAGGGTGGAGATTCATTATAGTGTATCGAGGATTCCAGGGTAATTTTTTCAAGTTGGTGTTTCTTTTTTTAGGTTTAGAGATTCCTGTATGAAATTGGTCCTTTTGAGGCGTTTTTTTGGTGCCAGTTTTATGGATTTTTGTTCTGAGTGGGTGCCTCTCCATGGTTTCCAATTTAGTGAATTGGGAAAGGATTTTTATTTTTCTTCTTTCATCCAGAGAGATCAGGGCAGCGGTTTCCTCCATAGCTCTTATGGGTGTTGTTTTGATTGCTCCTGTCATTATCCATAGACCAATATTTTGAACCTTGTCTATTTTTCTTAGGTTGGTTTGGGCTGCTGAGCCCCATGCTGTGGCACCATATTCTAATACAGGTCTCACGTAACTGGTATAGGTCTTTTTCAGGATGTTGTGATTTGCTCCCCAATCTGTGCCAGCTAATTTTTTCAAGAGGGATAGTCTCTGGATGCCTTTACTCTGTGTTTTATCTATTTGGCTTTTCCAGGTTAGTCTCGGGTCATAGGTGACTCCAAGGTGTGTAGGACTGTCATTTTTTTCTAAAGCTTTCTTATCTAATGTTAATTTTATTGTTTGCTGTTTTGTTGACACTGAGAATATGGCATATGTGGTCTTTTTTGTGTTGATGGACATGTCCCAGTCTTTGGACCAATTATTGAGTATATCGAGAGCATCTTGTAATCGAAATTTCGATGTTCCTACATATTCTTCTGTGCTAATTAAGGCAAGGTCATCTGCATACATGCTGCTTTTAACTTTTCTTGGTAGGTTTTGATTTAGATCGTTTACGAATATTAGGAAAAGTGTTGGGGATAGGACTCCTCCTTGGGGGACACCATTTTTTATACCCACTGTGTGGCTTCTTTGTCCTTGCATGCAAACTAAAGCTTTTCTATAATTTAGATATTCCTTTATCTAGTTGTACATTCTGTGGGATATGTGATGCTGGATTAGTTTGAGCAAGAGACCTTGTTCCCAGACTTTGTAAATGCTTTTTCTAAGTCATCCCACACAATTGTTGTTGGTTTCTTTTCTTGTGTGATAAAGGCGATTTGATCTTCTGTTGATCTGCCTTTTCTAAAGCCAGCCTGGGCTTCAGCGAGTAGGTTATTTGACTCAAGGTTCCATGTCAGCCTTCTATTTGTCATTCTTTCCATCAGTTTGCAGGAACAGCTAGTGAGGCTGATGGGGTGGTAGCTATCCAGCTTGTTTCTTGGTTTGCCGTGCTTTAGTATAGGGATCATAATGGCTTTTTTCCAGATGTTTGGAATTCTGCCAGATTTCCAGCTAGCATTGAATATTTGTAGCAGTTTTCTTTTGGCTTGAGGACCCAAATGAAGAAGCATGTCATTAGATATTTTGTCTGGGCCGGAGCTTGTTTTGGTTTAAGGACTTTTAGGGATTCATCAAGTTCCTTCATTTTAAGATTAGTGGTCATTCCCAAGGAGTAAGCTGGATTGTTTTCTTTGATTCTATCCTGGATTTCTGAGTTTACATCTTTATTTCTACTTTCACTGATTTGTATTTTTCCTACGCTTTGGAAAAACTTAATGAATTCATTTGCTGCTTCTTGGCCTTTCAGGGGTTTGTTGTCCTTTTCTATTGCTATAGGAGTTGTTCTGTTTTCTTACTAGTTGAGACATTTGGCTATACTCCAGAGTTGTGGCCGTCTCTATTTACGTTTAGCTGTTCTGTTTTTTCATGCCAACTTTTTCTCATGGCGGAAAGGTAATTTTTCCTGAAAACTGCGTTAGCTGCTTTTAAATTTATGTTATTTTCTGTACAAGGGTTATTTTCTACTGTGTTTCTGGCTTCAATGGTGGCATTGTGGAGTTGTTGAAGGTGATCAGACCAGTTTGGAATATAATCTTTTTTTGCTCCTCTAGGAATTGATTCCTTAGCTGCTAGGAGAATTGCTTTGGAGAAAGCTGAGTATGACTTGAATTAGGAAATCTCTTGAATTAGGAAATCTCTTGAATTAGGAAATCTCTTGATTTAGGAAATCTCTTGATTTAGGAAATCTCTTGATTTAGGAAATCTCTTGATTTAGGAAATCTCTTGATTTAGGAAATCTCTTGAATTAGGAAATCTCTTGAATTAGGAAATCTCTTGAATTAGGAAATCTCTTGAATTAGGAAATCTCTGGAATGTTACATGCCCAAGGCAGCTTTCTGTAGACTTTAGTACAAGAAGGTGTTTGTGTTTTCAGCTTAGCCAAATGTCTGTCTGAACTGAATAACTTTGTAATGTGTTTATCTGTTCAGTTTCAAAATAAAACAAAACAAAAAAATGCAAATCTTCAAACTATTGAGAACTGAAACTCGCTTTTTAAGTTGTGAAAAGATTTGTCAAGCCAGTGTCTAGATTCAAACACATCTTTTTCTATATTATGCCTACCTTTTTTTTTTTACATTCTTCCTAGCCTTTCATATTTCTAGGCTTCCATTCATTGTGACGGCTTATCAAAATTTCATAGTACAGTGCAGTTCGATAGGTTTACACTGTCCACCCAGATTCCACCTACCCACCCTGAAATTTCCACGAAGTTGCGAGCTAAATAAAGGTATTGTAAAAACACATAATTTTCGATCTAACCGCAATAAGCCGAAATCAATAATTAAAAACAATCCTAGGCTCAATCGTGACTTAATCTAAATTCGGCTTACGCCATTCAGCCAGTCAATATCAGAATACAAAAGTTAGTTTTTGAAAGTTGCGCTATTGGAAATGTTTCACGATACACTAAACACTGTCAAGGTCGCTAAATTGAACTTGAACATGCCAACTAAATAAAAGTTACAAAAGTTACAAACTGAAGGACTGAAAAGATAACACTTCCTTTACTTTTTACAATTGGCAAATTACAATATTTGATTTACATTTTTTGGGTGTTCCTTCTGAGTTGAAGATAAGTCACTTCTTAGTCCAAACCTCCCGCAGGACGACGGGGGATGGCAGCGGGCAGGGTATGAACCCAGGACCATCGGAAGTCCGAACGACAGTCCAGCGCACATACCACACGACCAGGCAGCTATCCGCATATCAGGGAGCTTGCTATTTATAGGCTTTTCGCCTGGAAAGCAACTATCCCAATACAAAACTAATGTAACAAAAAAATATCTAAAGATGGTTAATAAATGGAAGATTATTTAATGTGATACTTCGATCAAATTAGGAAAAATATCAGATTCTGAATAAAATTCCTACCTGCTTGTGGTCATGGTTCAGTGAATCCCATCTGCTAACGCTGCGCGTTATGTGCACTCTGCGTTCTTCTCTTATAACCATTATAAATGGTGCCTAGAACTTTGTCGCATTCAGAGTTGTTCTTGTTGAAAACTTTGTGACGCCTTTTCATTTTTAGAGAAAAAAACCTGGGTGATGAATTTTCTTTTCCCACATACGAAGTCACAGGCTAACCTTTCATACAACACTAATCACAGTCTCGTTCGACTTTTTCTCACTGGGATGGATATATTTTTTAATGGCTTGTTTGTTTGTTCGCATTTTGATTTGTTTCTTTTTTATCACATCTTGTACCTAACTTTTGCACTTTACCATTTTTTGTTTTGTTTTCATAAATTTTTGTTCTTTGTTATGTTTCTTAGTTAAATAACAGTAATTTAAAGGGGGGGGGGGGGGAGTTAAATTACAAGTGACGGCATGGTTGCATAGAATTTGAATAAAAGAACAATCCCTCTAGCTGTCTATTTCTAGCAGTCGACGCTGCGAGGCATACGCCCACTATTTCATTTCAATTTGGAAACGCGGAGGACGTGTTTTATTCCTAAAAGTATTTGGAAATTTTGGAAACTATTATGATATAATGCAAATATTATTCTGAGTTTATATTTGTGTATGCAAATAGTGTTAGATCATCAAGTAAAAAAGGACATGTTTGTAAAATTTTGACTAAACAAATGCACGCATTGCATCATTATCATGAGACTTCGAAATAGTATTGACCTATAGTTACAATATTTAAAAAAAAATTTATTTGTGCTTAAAACATTTGTAGAGTGTTTTTTTTCATTATTATTATTCATTTTAACGAAATTTCAATATTTATATTTATTAACACTAGTTTATACATACACAGTCCATTATTTAAAATCTTTTCTTTTTATGTTTGTATTATTTTGCAAAATATTTTAAGGTTGTTTTTTCTATGGATAAACAACATGGCTAGAGATCGACAATATTTTATTTTTGAATTTTCACTTACCTATGTCCTAATCTTATATATATCTACCAAATATCACTCACTGATTCGTGTATCAAGATATTTCTGAAACTATTAAACGGATTCGAATGAAATTTCGTACCACTTACACACTAAAACATGTTATTGACAGACTCCCAGACTGGAACGCCGAAATTCGCAAAACACCGCAAGCTTATAATTTCTATCAAACTTTTTTTTTTACGGTATTTCCCGCTGTCTATTAATAAAGCTTAACTAGATATAGTAAAAAAAATAAAAGCTTCCCGTATTTACAAAGCATATTTTCTTTCTTTTTCCTTAAGTTGACTTATCTTTAATTTGCCATACGTCATTTCCGCTTCCCTTTAGACCCAGAATAAATAAATAAAACTTTATATAGAATTAAAAAGCCTTATTATTTTATTATTTTTGGAGAGAGAGAAAGGAATGATAATAATTTCGCGCGTATGTAGACGACTAGGGAGAAGCTATAGGCTACATACATACATACAGATACGACTACTTTACTCTGTGGCACGGTCTTTTCTCTACATTTAAAGGGGCCAAATAAATGATTACAAATAATCAAACAGAACTGATATTTGTAGTGTGGGGACGGGGAATTCAACCGAGACCTTCGTTATAGTACGCCTCAACACTGACCTGAGACGTCGCAACCTGTCTGCAGTGGAGACCAATAACTCGTTGCAATATCGTACAACATTGTGTACAAATACTCCTTCTTCCCTAGTGCTATTAGAGCATGGAATGGGTTGCCTGAGCTAGCCAGGAAAACCAGTGACTTGGCAGAATTTAAGTCATTGGTTAATATGCATGACTAAATGCATGTCGCGTAGGACGTAATCATCTTCTTTTTTGAAGTAACGTCTGTATTATATAAGATAAGATAAGATAATTGTATGGGTGTGGGAGAGGGGGGAGTTATAAAGCAGGCCGTTCAAAATAAGTTAAAAGACTGTCAGAGAAATTAGGATAAGCAGTGTGAAAAAAAAGGATGAGAGAGAGAGAGACAGAGAGAGAGAGAGAGAGAGAGAGCTGGCCGTGTCAGTTTCATGGGATAAAAAGAAAAGTATATGAGGGGGGTCGTTTCAATGTGGTCCGTCCAAGGAGGGCGGGGATGTTCCGGCCATATTAAACAATTTATAGCCTGGGAACAAATCAACGTGCGTAGCCGGTGTGTAATGCTTGTTCTGTGGCATTTTACGTCTCGAGAGACGATCTTTTCCCTTTGCAACTTCTTGTGTGACTAAAGAGGCCAATTCTTGATACACAGCTGCGGTCACAGGTTGGGCATATGTGATGCTTGTAATATTATAAAATATCTGTAGTTTTTTTTTCTATAGGATAGGGTTAGGGTTAGGGTCGCATCTCACTCATAAAAGGAGGGACAGAGTTTCGGACATCCTCGTATTTCTCGTGGATGCGGGCACACATGGTACACTGTGTAAGCTATGTCCATTTTAAGAGTAGTCACTTTTTCTTGTGCGACTTTTGTGCGACCGAATTTGGGTGGAAACTCCGAGCATCCTTTCTCTTTCTCACTGTCACGCTCTCGTCATTTATTTCTCTCTCTCTCTCTCCCATACAGTTTCCTGTCTTTCTTTCGGACACTTTTTTCTTTATTACTCTCTCTTTCTTTCTCTCTCTTTCTCTCTCTCTCTCTGATTCACCATCCAATGCCCTAGACTTAGTCAAAGGCAACCTAAACATTCGCTTTTAGAATTTTTAAGAAAATTGTTCACATCGTAGTATAAAACATATTTCATTCAAAGGTCATGAACTTGTTTCTTTGCTAGTTAATTTTTTTAATAGAAACCTATCATCTCGTATAATTTACAGAAAAACATACGATTACAACAGTTATCTCCCTGTTGTTATGTGTCGCCTGTGCTGTACTGCCCTCTTTCTGGTGGTCTGGGAGCGAAACATTTTACAAAGCTTATATCAACTCACTCCGTCAGTCTGTCTGTCTGTCTGGTACAAATTTCTACAACGTTATTTCTCCCACTGCCTATTCTTGGATCAAGTTGAAACTTTGGACAACTATTTAGTGTTCCTTACACAACATGAATGGATGAAAAAGTATCAATTTACTTAGCGGTAACTAATTCATTTTGTTTGATATCGAAAAAGAGAAGTTAATCTTACAGTATTTAGATATGTGGCTGTAAATGTGGAGCTCTTCCCCTTAGATTAGCTTTTGTTTTTTCAAAGTATTTTTAGTAATTATATAGCCATAATAGACTTACGTTACAAGACTAGATCTTTATTCTTTCGCCAGTATTGCAAAGATGTCACTGATAGATGTAGAATTTTTATTATTATTATTTTTTTTTGGCTGGGAGTGAAAAATCAAGTTATCTCTGATCAAAAAGAAATCAGATATGCATCTAAAATTAAAAGTTAGTCTCGATTGATTCAATTCTTATATAATCAAAAGATAGACCCATATGCATCAACTTCTATATCAGGTTATCAAAACAGTTTGTATTCGTCTTGTTGACTTAATGTTGACTTTGGCAGGTCAAAGGCAACCTAAACCTGAACGGTGAAGGTAGCCTTTGGAACTAGCATTTGGTACATGCTGCCAAAGCTGCCCAATTTTCGTCCTGGCGACAAATCTGTGGGGCTGTACTTTTTTTAAAGACAAATTATTGATCTATGCTATTAACTAAGTGACATGTTTCCGATAATTTGAGTTGGACCTCAGTCACTAATCGTAAACGGACACCTCTCAAGTCACGTGCTTCGCCATCTTTTCTATACAACTGACGACCTAGTTCGAATCAAACAAGGTTATGAAGTGACCGTATTTTGTTTTGGTGTTTAATCCATGGACATCACGTGACCGTTCGTATTTGGTAAACGTTTATGTGATGTTTCTTTGGGGCCCTTCGAAGGGTCGTGTCAGGACCTAAAAGCTCTGTGGTGTTAACATTTTTACATCCTCATATATTCCCTCCTTACAAACTTCAGGAGGAGAGACAATCTTTTTCTCTCGCCCCCCCCCTCCTCCTTCCCCAAGCCTTGATGTTGACCTGAAGTAACTGAAAGGGTCGTACAAGAGTCACGGCACTTCGCGTATCCATCTCCACTTGTACCTGCTTGACCCTCCTGCATGGATACATGGACATCTGCTGTAACAATTTTATATTTTCTACATATGTGGATTATCCCCAACAGAACCTCGGTGTGGAGATCGGAAGACTCCGATGAAGATACAGAGGTAATGACAATGATTTTCCATTTGTGACTTTTCTTTTGCTAACATTTGTATGTCTAAATCTAATTATTTTCTTTGCAATTTTTTTTAAAATTCAGAATATGGATTTTATTTTATAAAAAGAAAACACAAAAGCACGACTTTTATCTATTTGTCCAAAGTATTTTAAATTGACTTAATACTAAGGAATGTGGAACAAGCTCTGGTGATGCAACCCAAAGACGTTTATGTATTCGGCGCCCTAAGACAAGGTTTAAAATAGTTTAAAGCAATGCTGTCTACTTTGTTCTTCAATTACCTCCCTTGTCTTGACGTCATCCAGGCTTTGTGAGATATTGTTTGATTCCTAGATCGAGTGTACCTACTGAAGCTGAAATTTTGTGTCTTCCTGATTTATTAGGTCTAGATACTCATGAATATTTATAGAAAAGTTTATATCAACTCATTCTGTCTGTCTGTCTGTCTGTCAGGTAAAACGTTTGTTCACGTTATTTCTTTCACATCCAATATCGGATCAGGCTGTAATTTCGAACAATTATTTCTTTTACCTGACAACACAAGAATCAATAAAAACAATTAACCAATTAGTTAATTAACTATTGCCAATAAATTATTTTGTTTGATATCTCGAACAAGGGAAAGAAACTGTACTTGACTGAAGTGGCGGTATAAGCTGTATTAGTCTCCTTTATAGGTCACCACTTTAAATTAAAACAAACAATATGTAACAATACAATATTCTCTAGTCATAAGTACCTCACTTCATTTAATTACCTGACTGATCAAAACTAATTGATACAATTACACTTCTTAAAAGCTTTGTTTATTTTTTTTTTTTTTTTTTTTTTTTTCATGTTTTTTCTTGTTATTATCTGGAAAGCATAGCTAAAATGAGATGTGAATCTAAATTACACAGTATGTCTAAATCTCTAGAACCTTTTCTCTACTGTCCACTTTGTATTCTCGTACTAAGATGAATTTTTACACAATTGTTCATTGTCACTAACAAAAAAAATGAAACAATAACTAAATTAACCGCTTGATTATTTAATTAGTGGTAATTTTGTTTGATATCGAAAAGGGCAAATACATCTTACAGTATTTAGACACATGGATGTCAATGTGCAGTTCTCCCCCTTAGTCACCGGTTGTTGTTTTTTAGCTATTTTTATTATTATTATTTTTCTTATTCATTTTGTAGCCATCTTTCTCCTTTGTTTCAAATTTTAAGGCTTGACAAGACAACACACAGCGCCACCTGGTGGTGAAAATATATGTTTTGTGTCAATCGTGACAGGGTGTTCTCAGTTATTTTACTTTCTTCACTGTTCACTCCTGTTGACAGGTTTTCTCACGTTGAACAGAGCTGCCTGTGCTGTGAAGTTAGCATCAACACAAAATGCGAGACGTCAAATTATATTTTTTTACTGCAACAGCCGCCACACATAGATTCTACAGTTTTGTGGATTTTTTTTTTTAGGCCATATAACAAACCTGAGAAATTGTGCGCAGGGAAATCTGGCCGATGTTTTGTTACTAGATTTGAGGCCTGTTGAGACACGACCTGAATTAGCAGTCCTAGAGGATCTGAGCATCGAAATACAGAAGGTCTAAATGTTTCGAAAATAAAAGAAACGTGTTGTTTTTAATCGTTGAGTCTTTAAAAGTTATTGCCAACAAAGAAAATAATTATTATTGTTGGGGCCACTGCCGCCGCTCTCTTGTGAAGTCCCTTGGCCAGTAACCCCAACTGCCCTCCTCCAAACCCTCCCTTCGATGATATTTTTACTGTGTCAATGTATATTGTCGGCTTCTCATTCTTCCTTTTACCCCAATATTTCTGTTTGGGTATGTGATGAGCTAAATGAGTGGAGGACTATTCCTATTAAAAATTAAAGAATATCACAAATCAAAATATTATGATGTAATTATTTTATTGTACTTAATAGTGATCAATAACTTTTACCCACCGGCCACGACCAGTATTGTGCCTATTACAGTGTAGAGAATTGATTTTCTTAATTCCTGGTACGCTCAACATTGAACGTTCCTAAAGTTCTAGGTAAGGCGTTGGTCATGGGCATGACCTAGTTACTTGAAGGTGGTAAAATGTTTACTTCATGTTTTACTACATATACAATTTTAAATATTAATTCAGTCATGCCTCATTGAATTTCGACATTTCAAAAGATACACCTCATTTCTACAAAAACATTTGATCTATTTATTAACCGCTACTCTGTACAAAGAGAAGGGAAAGTTTCAGTCCACGTGATATCCTTAGGTACGCTTTTTAAACAAGATTTTTTCTGTACATTCTCCACAACACATTTTTTTTCTATATCCTCATCCCACAAAGCCTTTCTATTCCCAAACACAATCTCTAGCATGAACAATGCATACACATTCTTCAAACACAATCTCAAGCATGAACAATGCATACACATTCTCCAAACACAATCTCAAGCATGAACAATGCATACACATTCTCCAAACACAATCTCAAGCATGAACAATGCATACACATTCTCAAAACACAATCTCAAGCATGAACAATGCATACACATTCTCAAAACACAATCTCAAGCATGAACAATGCATACACATTCTCAAAACACAATCTCAAGCATGAACAATGCATACACATTCTCAAAACACAATCTCAAGCATGAACAATGCATACACATTCTCAAAACACAATCTCAAGCATGAACAATGCATACACATTTTCAAAACACAATCTCAAGCATGAACAATGCATACACATTCTCAAAACACAATCTCAAGCATGAACAATGCATACACATTCTCAAAACACAATCTCAAGCATGAACAATGCATACACATTCTCAAAACACAATCTCAAGCATGAACAATGCATACACATTTTCAAAACACAATCTCAAGCATGAACAATGCATACACATTCTCAAAACACAATCTCAAGCATGAACAATGCATACACATTCTCAAAACACAATCTCAAGCATGAACAATGCATACACATTCTCAAAACACAATCTCAAGCATGAACAATGCATACACATTTTCAAAACACAATCTCAAGCATGAACAATGCATACACATTCTCCAAACACAATCTCAAGCATGAACAATGCATACACATTCTCCAAACACAATCTCAAGCATGAACAATGCATACACATTCTCAAAACACAATCTCAAGCATGAACAATGCATACACATTCTCAAAACACAATCTCAAGCATGAACAATGCATACACATTCTCCAAACACAATCTCAAGCATGAACAATGCATACACATTCTCCAAACACAATCTCAAGCATGAACAATGCATACACATTCTCAAAACACAATCTCAAGCATGAACAATGCATACACATTTTCAAAACACAATCTCAAGCATGAACAATGCATACACATTCTCAAAACACAATCTCAAGCATGAACAATGCATACACATTCTCCAAACACAATCTCAAGCATGAACAATACATACACATTCTCAAAACACAATCTCAAGCATGAACAATGCATACACATTCTCCAAACATAATCTCAAGCATGAATTTACATAAATGATTTACCAAATTGCATTAGTTCAGGAACAAACGTCAGATTATTTGCAGACGATTGAAGAATATATAGAACAATATAACAACACAAGATACAGAAATTTTACAAAGAGAATTAGATGAATTACAGAAATGGGAATCAAATTGGAGCATGTCTTTCCACCTAGAAAAATGTCAGTTATTAAGAGTAACAAAAAAAACTATAACAAATTAATTCCACTTATCTTATTCATGGCAAACCAGTAACAGACTAAAAATAGAAAATACCTAGGTGTTATAATAAATGAAAAACTGTCATGGAATCCCCATATTGATGAAACTATCAAAAATCAAACAACGCAGTAGGGTTTATAAAAAGAATTTTCTATAAATCAAGAACATAAAAATTAAATGTTATTTAACCTTGGTTAAGCCAATAATAGAATATACATCCTCTGTTTGGGACCCCTCAACTCAAGAAAACATTAAGAAACTGGAAGACACAAAATAGACCAGTGAGATTCATAACAAATGAATATTCACATTTGACTAAAGTAACACTTTTAGTAAAATCACTAAATTTAGGAAGCTTTCAGGATAGAAGACTTAAAAGTAAAGTAGCAATTATACATAAAACACTGAACCATAATCTTCAAATACAAAAACAAAATTTAATAAAATACTCAAAAAGACACAAAGATAAAGGCACATTCCTCGTCCCATATGCCAGGAGAAATGTGTACAAATGCTCCTTCTCTAGTGCTATTAGAGCATGGAATGGGTTACCTGAGCTAGCCAGGAAAACCAGTGACTTAGTAGAATTTAAGTCATTGGTTAATATGCATGACTGAATGCATCACGCGTAGGACGTAATCATCTTCTTTTTTGAAGTAATGTCTTTATTACATAAGATAAGATAACAATGCATACACATTCTCCAAACACGATAGTTACTCTCCCCACGAGCCTTCTGTACACTATACCCAAATGATCCGTCTAAACATTCTTCACCACACGCACACAATCGTACCATAAACTCGAACTCTCACTCTCCATTGTATACACACTTCCTCACAAGATCCATTCCATATCCGCCCTCACACAATCTTTCTGTTCACTCTCCCCACTCATATGATCCATTTTATAATAACGCCCCCACAAAATCCTTTACTACAATCGCCGCCTCGCCCCCACTCACACACGATTCTTTTTTTCACACACACACCCTCACACAATCCTTCTTTCATTCTGTCCCTCATACAGTCATTTTATTCTACACAACCGCTCACTTGATCTCTCTCCATACACTCTTTCTCATGAGCCACACTTGCTTCTCGTCATAACATTGTATTCTATTTATTCCCAAAAAAAATTCTTGTTATTGTAGTTATTCTAAGGCAGGCACTCAAAGAAAGGATGTGAATAATAGACAATGCATTTATTTATAGCTATAAAACACACAGTCATGGACTTAAGCTATCAATTTATAAGTTTCTTAAGTCCCACCAGTCCTTTTCTACCTAAACACTTGTACAGACCACTGACACACTTCCCAGTGTCGCTCCTGGTCCTCAATACAGTTCACTGGTAGCACTAAGGACGGCTCTTAGTCCAGGCAGCTCAGACTCCCATAACCTGCAGATCACTTCAGCCGGATCTAAAACAGTCCAACCTGCCGATCACTTCAGCCGGATCTAAAACAGTCCTTCTTCTGTTATCAATATGTTTCTAGATTTTAACGGTGTGCTGGTGCGCACCATCAGTTTCGGCACGGGAGCAGGCTTAGAATATTATCTTTCATATTAATTTCTTCCAAAAACTCATCTCCTATATAAAAAAAAAAGGTGCCTTTCTTGCATTTTTTTCAGCTTCAGTTTCAATTGACCCTAAAATGTTAAATGTGTATCTTCTAAGGAATTAACTAAGAAAAAAAAACTAGAATAGTGCACATTAATTGTGTTGGGCCATCAACAAATCTTACAAAAAACGCACGAAACATTTATTTTGCTGTCAGCAACAAATATCATATTTTATTACGTCATCAACATTTCATAAACTCCCCTTCCCTCCCCAAGCAATGTGTAAATATGCTGTTTCCTTGTTGTACACTTTTTTACCACCGCCCCCTCCCACCCCTTTTCCCCCAACAGTTACCGCACATGTTACAAAATAGAGAAAAGTCGGAAAGAAGGATGGGGGCTTGAAGCTGATCTTGTTTTGTCATGAGGGGATAATTTGTGGTTACACTTGTCAAGCATACTGGCTTATCCCCCCATGAAATTGTTGGTGGGACCAGGCAGCTCTAGTCTGCTTGTCGCACCAACACAAACACAAATATACACAAGATCTACGACTGGACTAACGCGTTGTGACAGCATCATGATGCCATGCCAAGTGAGACAGCAGTCATTCAGACCAGATGTTGACAGGACCAGATGTTGACAGGACTGGAGTGTCACTAACTAATTTTTCATTCATCACGGATACAGACTTTCCATTCTTGAAAATATTACTTCTATGGGAAAAAAAATTAAAAGTAATTTTTAAACATCATCTTACAGAGTTGGCTTCTGTAGCATCTTAAAAATCAGCTTACACAGTTGGCTCCGTTGCATCTTAAACATCAGCTTACACAGTTGGCTCCTGTTACATCTTAAACATCAGCTTACACAGTTGGCTCCTGTTACATCTTAACTATCAGCTTACACAGTTGGCTCCTGCTACATCTTAATCATCAGCTTACACCGTTGGCTCTTGTTACATATTAAACATCAATTTACACCGTTGGCTCTTGTTACATCTTAACTATCAGCTTACACTGTTGACTCTTCATAGTCCGACGGTTATGGGACCAGAAGGGTGTCGCATTGCAGCAAACGTCAAATTATGAAAGTTTAGCTGTACTTCGTATAGGTCAAGAAAATGTATTTTATTAATAAAAAAATTTCTTAGACTTTCAATGATAGAAAATATACAATAGACTAAAAGAAAAAAAAAATTACTCAAAATAAAGAAAACATAAGATTTCAGTTTGCTATCTTACAATTTAAGCCTACCTACAGTCTAAAAATATACGTATTACAGTATTACTGTAAATAATTAATTTACATCGGTTCTGTGTGGGATTACTGATTTTTTTTTCGGGTTATGAAGAGTTGGACTCTCAGGAGTCAACCATAATATAAATACATATACACTTGAATATCAACTTTTAATCACATATCAAATCTTGAACATCAGCAGAAGATCAGATTACAATCAAATATTTAATTTTGAATATCTTATAGTGTTATATCAAATCTTGAAACACTAGTTTTGCTGTTTTATAAAAACCCAGTTAATTCATATCAAATTTATGAATGTTTTAGTATCAATTTAAACAACTTCAGATATTTTTTACAATGGAATTTAGTGCTGAATAAGTCTTGATATTTTCAGAAGTTTAAAGTATGCCGGAAATCTTTCTTGGGTGAATAAATAATGGAATCCCTCTTTACGAAATAAAACTAATTACCGGTAATTATTCAAGTAGAAATCAAGAAACGATTGAACGCACACTATTAAGTATTAACACATAATATAGATCTAATATAATTAATTTCAATATTATTTTCATACAAGTAAGTTTTACCTAAAGCATATTGAATGACCCTGATTATTGTTTTCCCTTGTATGAAAACACTCCTTCTTATATTGTGTAGAATATTTGTGTTGTTGGCCTCCTTCAGCCCTATTTCGGATAGACACTCCCGTCCACAAATATCGCAGGTTAAGGTGGCTTTTGCTTCGGTGGTAGAGGAGCTGGACATGTTTCGTATTGTACGTTTTTCTTCCTGAGCTGTGACCCATGTACTTTCACTGTCCATAGCTTTCTTGGTCACTCTCTCCATCTGGTGCGGTCTAGAGCTATGTCTTCTCAATGGTCAGTATTGATGTTCACTGATTTGAGGTCCCGTTTTATTACGATGTCGCCCACACTGCAGTTCCCCCCTCTCCGCGCAGCTGATGTGACCAAAGGAACGGAATATCCGATACAGTTTGGGATCAGTAACGCCGCAGGCTCTGCCAGGCTGTAGCACGGTGTGCCACAATCTGCCTAAGGGCCACCAGCTCCTGATCTTTCCTCAGGGTTGTCTCCCGAAGCCTTTCCCGCGTTTGGGTATAGCCGCATGGCAGCGAAGGTTTGGATTCCCCAGAGTTCGGTGTTGCACTGAGGCGATAATATGCAAATGTACCTATATTACCAATATGTTACACTTTGCTTCTCCAACAGACAGGAAAAAACCAGGACCTCTTACTGGAACGATCTCTGCTTATTTTTAACTCCTTTGTTTTTTTTAGTTGGACTGGAAAAATAAATCTTGGTTTTCGAAATGTTTATGTATTGTTTATTGTTAACGCAATTAAAACAACCTTGACCTTCACACTTATATTATAATAATAATTTTAAAAAAGATGATTTTGACTATAAGAAGGACATACTCACTGGAAGAATCATGTGAGGTCATGACAGTCACGCTTTGAGATCCTCTGTTGTTGTGTATTGTTGTGGGAGAACAGACTCGAATTATGTCAGCTTTAAACATAAAGCTTGTCACGTGGGACACTGCCAACTCTACGCATGTCATGCGTTGTTTCATTAACCTGTCCTGATGTTTATCATAAATTTGTTTCTGTTCTTTTTTTTTTATGGTTTCTGGGGATCAAAGGATTAACATGTCCCTCCTCCTATCGCCCCTTCTCATTCTAATTATTTTTTTCATGATTTGCATATTAATTTTTTTTTAAAGACAAAAAAAAAATACAAATAAGTAGAAAGTAAATAAATAAATAAATGAATGAAGAGGCGAGATTTTGTTGATTGTTTTCACTTGCCTGCTGGTGGGGAAGTCCGTTATATACCAAGTGAGGTATAGTGAAACTCATTAATCGGTTGAAACATATATATATTTTTATACAAAACTAGTGAGTTGGCTTAGCTTAGGTCTTAGATCATGGAAAGGATTAAATACATAAAAACAAGATCTATGTGTTGTTTTATTTTATTTTATTTCAAATGGAATATATGGAAACATAGGTTTGGACGAGAGGCGTCGTTTAGAATCGACAAAGGTTGTGCATAGGTTTGAACGAGAGGCGTCGTTTAGAATCGACAAAGGTTGTGCATAGGTTTGGACGAGAGGCATCGTTTAGAATCGACAAAGGTTGTGCATAGGTTTGGACGAGAGGCGTCGTTTAGAATCGACAAAGGTTGTGCATAGGTTTGGACGAGAGGCGTCGTTTAGAATCGACAAAGGTTGTGCATAGGTTTGGACGAGAGGCGTCGTTTAGAATCGACAAAGGTTGTGCATAGGTTTGGACGAGAGGCGTCGTTTAGAATCGACAAAGGTTGTGCATAGGTTTGGACGAGAGGCGTCGTTTAGAATCGACAAAGGTTGTGCATAGGTTTGGACGAGAGGCGTCGTTTAGAATCGACAAAGGTTGTGCATAGGTTTGGACTGAAGCGTCGTTTGACAAAGGTTGTGCATAGGTTTATTCGTATCTATGTTTAAGGCCCCCAGAGTTGTTCTTACTATTCTGAATTGCCCGTGAAAATATTTATGAATTATGCTCAATTTTAACCCATCATGTACATAGCCTGTTGATAGATGGACTGTTTCAATTGAATGTATAGATCTAGTCTGGATCTTCCTTGACGCTGAGATTAGTGTTGGAAAGGATGTGTCTTCTTGGTGTTCTAAGCCCTTGTCTTTGTTGGAACCAATGTGTGCGTGTTAAAATTTGCAGACGTCTCTTCAGAAGTAAAGATTATTACGTCATAACTCCTATTGGAAGCCATGGGGGATGACTGTGGGGAAAGTTCGAACTTGGGACCACAGCCCCAAGCGCATACCACTCGACCAGGCAGGAAATGTTATGTCTAAATTTTATGCTAGAAAGCGGCATGCAAGATGTATAGCACGACTAGGATAAAGGAGAGATTTATCTTCTCCTTGTGTATTTATAGGGATGGGGGTGAAAAAAACTTTCATGACACATTTTTCCACGTTTCATAAAATGTGCTTTTTTTTTCCTTAAAATATCTGCGAATAGTTTTACATTACAATAATTTACACTTTTACTTCAAACAGGAATTTTAATTATTTCTGCTTGGCTCTGCGGCAATGTGTCTGTAGAATAGTCTCGCAAATAAAACCCAGAAAGTCCCAGATTATTCAAAAAACCTCATTGCCATTAAGTTTTGCGTCATGATGTTTTTTTATTATTCTTCTATAATTGTTTGAGATTGGAAACGAGCATTTTTAAAAAAAACTACAATTTCAAAAAGATTCTTCAAAGTTCAATGGACCTCATTCACTAATCGTAAACAAACAATATTTAGCCACGTGGTTCTCTGTCTCTTCTATACAAATTACGTAATACACATAGGCTGTCACGTGACAGTTTTCTTTTCATTGTTTTATCACTATTATCATGTGGCTAAATGTCCTGTGCAAATCAAGACGTGATTCTGCTACTCCTAAACAGTTAGACTGCAATATACTCCATTGTCTCCCTCTGACACTCCATTGTCTCCCTCTGAATGCCATAAGCATTTACGATTGGTCACTATTTTGTCATCAGTCCATCTGCCATAAAGAAATACCCTCATACCTTCGTGTTTCGATGCGCGACCGGTGCACTCAGTGCTTCTAGATCTTGTGCCGCCATTTTTCTTAAAAGGTCTTCAGACTTACAGCTTGCGAACCTTTTTTCTTTTTCTCCACAACCAGACGTTTGGATCTGGTTACCTATTGAGCTCAGACGAAAGCACAAGCTTCACCGCATTTACAAGAGCAATAAGTCTTACCTCTGTGGCTGAGAGGCCGTACCCGCTTGGCTACGGCTTGGCCACCTAACAGGGGGATCGAGTTCGAATCCCGACTCTTGCAAGATTGTGTTTGTTGAGCGCCTATTGGGAGTACAGAAATCCTCCCCCAGATCTCCCCTCCCTCAACTGATCCGCAAAAGATATTGGACCATAACGCACTGAGCATGCTTTAAAGCATAAAAGATGCGCTACTTAAATCAAGAAAAAAAATTTTTAAAAAGAAACGAGATTAGTTAGAAACGACCTGGTAAATAAAATAATATCCAACTTTGATTCCTTTTGTATTTATTTTTACAAAATCATTGACTTGTTATTTTAGAGCAAGTCACAGAAACCATTGGCTGAACATGGCCTCCGGCAGTACGAGGGACCCCATGGGATTCCAGTTTCTATTGATAGCTTGTTCACGCAAATTACAACGGGAAACTCAGGTAATGTTATTTGTTGGTAAAACTTCATGTAACATTATTTGTTGCTAAGACGTCATGTAACATTATTTGTTGCTAAGACGTCATTTATCAGTAGAAATATAACTGCTAAGAGATAAATGTCTTTGTTGACCACTCAATAACGTTTAGGGACAATGTCTTAGAGAGGCCGGAAAGAAACTCACTAACCAAAATGGCTAGATGATTTTCAATTTCAAGAAACATAAGACTTACATATATAGATAATTATCAGAGCTAGGTGAGGAAATATTGTGGTTATAATTGTCTTTGTTTTTTTTTAATAGGCTAGGCCGCCGCTAGGCAATGATGCATAAACAAAAAATATACTAATTTTAACGTTTGAATGCTTTATGGGAGTTAACGCTTGTCTCAATGACGTTGTGGAATGATGGTTCCTGGGAATAGAAGGATTAGTGTTGGATTTTTTTTATCAAACGAGAGTTAGGCTTAGGGCTTTGTCTTTTAAGTCCTTAAGTAGACAAAGCGACTATCATGGGGCTTCTAATAGGACCTAGATCTAGCTAAAGTAGAGTTCATGAAACCTGCCATGTACAAAAAAAAAATAATGAAAGCTCGTGCAATGCTCGGCCATTCATTCTATCTTTCTTCTTGACTTTTGGTTAAATTTATGTTTCAGATGACCAGGGTCACAGTGGGTCATCAGAGTGCACACAAGGTAGCGAGCTGTCAGAACTGGACATGTGTATCACTCCGTCACAAGCGGCCATGTTAGAATCCTTTAGGTCAGTTGGACACTACTAGTTTTTCATGGAGGGTACCATAGACTGAAACCACAGGGGTCATTGTGTACGTGGACATCCTGATCTGATTCAGAATTGCCAATATTCAGAAATAAACACAAATACAATATATTCGTATTTGGTCGTAGTATTGAATCGTTATTTCCTCTCTCTCTCTCTCTCTAATCTATCTATCTATCTATCTATCTATCTATCTATCTATCTATCTATCTATCTATTTATCTATTTATCTATCTATCTATCTCTCTCTCTATATATATATATATCATGGGCGTAACAAGGGGGGGGGGGGGGAGTCGGAATTTAGTGACTGATTTTTCGCTTTAATTTTGTTTATTTTAGGTGAGATTTTAATACTAAACCATCTCTTGCCCCAGCACAACCAAAGGGGTTTTGAGTTTAAAACCCCCTACCAGGGGGGTTCGAGTTTAAAACCCCTACCAGAGGGGTTCGAGTTAAAAAAAAACCTACTAGGGATTTTGAGATTAAAACCCCCTACCAGGGTTTTTTTTAAACCCCCTACCTGGGGTTTTTGCAGTTAACTCCCCTTCTTCTATAAAACAAAACAAAAAAAATTGCAAACGAAAATCCCCTAATTCCAAGAGCACTGTTAAGAAAGATTTTAATTTTAAAACCCCGTCTAAAATTTACGATAAACCCTCTCTTTAATATAAAAAAAAAGCTAATTACGCACTCATAATGTTATGAGCGTAGCTAAATGGGTTTTGACTCAGTTTTGAGTTTAAACCCCACTTCAGCGGGTTTTGAAGGTAAAAAATACCTCTTTAATAATAAAAACAAAGCAAATTATACGCTAAAAATGTTATGAGTGTAGTCAAAGGGGTTTTGAGTTTAAACTCCCCTTCAGTGGAGTTTGAAGCTAAAAAGTACCTCTTCAATATAAATAAAAGAAAATTACTCACTCTAAAATCTATGAGCGTAGTCAAAGGGGTTTTGAGTTTAAACCCCCCGCCAGGGGAGGGGTTGAGGATAAAATATACATCTTCAGTGTAAGAAAAAAAGCAATTACGCACTCAAAATGCTATGAGCGTTGCCGAAAGGGGTTTTGAGTTTAAACCCCCATTCAGAGGGGTTTGGTGCTAAAAATACATCTTCAATATTAAAAAAAAGCAAATTACACTCTAAAATTATTTGAGCGTAGCCAAGCCAATCGGGGGTTTTGAGTTTAAACCCTTCTTCTACAGATGGCTTTTTTTAAACTTTAAAACCCCTCCAGATGGTTTTGAGTTTAAGATCTCCCTACAGAGCATTTTGAGGTGGAAAACCCCCAACAGAAGATTTTGACGATAAAACTTCTCTTTTCGTTATAAAATCTAAAGCAAACTTCAGTCACTTAATTCCAAGAGCGTATTTAAGAGAGGTTACACATTTTTACCAGTGGCAGGGCTCCATTAATAAACTGCAGTAAATAGTCATCTACCGAAATCGAAAAACACTAAATATGGCTCAACAAAGATGGCTAAGACAGATTTTAGGAGTCAGTTATAGAGATCGGGTCTAAATCAAGGAAATCCTATGCCGAACTGGGAGTCGACCCCTTAGTAAGATTGTGAGAGAACGACGCATGAGGTTTGCGGGACATGTTCTCCGACAAAATGAATTACGCATAAAATGAGTTGCAATGATATCCTAGTACAACTTGACGCCACTCATTCATGGAGGTCCTCATGGTAGGTGGGAAGAGGCTTCTGACATTACCTGTGACAGATTTTTATGGAAACAGCTTGACGTCAAATGCTCCGAACGGCTTGGGAGGGTCTAAGTCAGTAAGAATAGCACATTAGGTTTTTGAAATAAAACTTTTTAATAGCAGGAAAATGCAGTGTAGATACCTCAGAATATGCATTTTGTTGGCTTTCAATACCAGAAATAGTGCTTGGCGGCGGGGCTTCGTCCCGCGCTAGGGAGCTTCTAGCGCTCCCCCAGACCCCTTTGCTAGTAATGGCGGGGAATCTACAATTTTTCCACTAACTCGTGGAAGAACCTATTCTAGGGCACAATAAACGTCTTCCGAAAGAATGAAGGGTCAGAATGTAATAAAGATTATGTACGCACACACACATAAATACATATAATTTTTTTTTGCGGGGGGGGGGGGAGAAAAATTCACCCCCCCCTCCGAAAAAAAAATCCTGGCTATGCCCATGATATATATATATATATATTAGGGGTGCACCGGATAGTCCCTCCGGCTCCGGCTTCTGTCGAATATTCGGCACTTTTTCACTATCCGGCACTATCCGGCTCCGGTTGGATATCACAACCGGATAGTAAACCGGATAGTAAAAGCTACACATGTATTTCTATTAATATTGTTATGCGCCTCCGCGCTAAGTCTTTTCCAGATACGCCAAACGGAGGTAACACTTAAATATCGAAACAACATAGGCGAAAGGCAAACAATATAAAGGTAGTCGACGCTGATAATTGTCCAACAAGAAGTTTAAACTAAATCTCCATGTTAATAAAAATAAACCAATACTCATAAAGTGGACATGAATCAATAATGTCAGTTCTGAAATACATTAACGTTTTTGTTTCAAATAAAAGGATTTGTTTTTAAAACTATAAACTATGACTATGCACCAAATATTTTTTAGTACAAAGACAAGGCGTGTTCATCTAAATAGAAATAAGACTATACACTATAAATTCGCATTACATACGTAGCAGCTAGTCTTGACCTTTGAGTGGTCTAGTAAACATGTAATATTCCTTAACTACGTCACGCTGATAATCTGTCTAGATGTGCGGGTATATCTCCAGAGGTAGAGAGGAGCAACCCCCCACCTCCTTTTGTTTGGTTAGTCCATAACATTAAGTTCACAGATAGGCAGCTGACCACATTAAGCCAGATGTCAACGTGTTGACACTTTCTAGAGGTCACATCTTATGAGGGAACTGAGTTTGTTTACTTGGAGAAGAATTTTTAGTAGGGGCGGGACTACAAGCCAAATTTCTATAAGGTTAATCTGGTATGAGTTTGTTTATTATGAGATAGGTTGTCAATTAGGGGTCTGGAAACAAGCCACACCTTTTATACTATTGGCCGGGACAATAAGTTTGTTAACTTTAAGTCTCAATTAGGAGGCTGGACTACAAGCCAAACAGACACTGACCAGGGGTATCTTTAAAGGGAGGGCTCAACACCCCCAACTTCTTATTTGTTTAATTCATGACAATGTATTGATAGACATTGACCATTCTTAAGCCAGAATGGATTAACGCAGATTGATGAGAAATATTGACACTGTCTAGAGGTGACTAGATGATGAGACTAAGTTTGTTTACTTGTAGAGAAATGTCATTTAGGGCGCTGAACACACGTTCGTTGCACAATAAAATAAAACAAATCTGTGCATGTGTGCGTCTATGTATTTTTCCCTTGTATTAAAACTTTTAGAAAGAAAACTAATTTCATTGTTTAATTCTATTGAATTAATATATAAAGGAAAACCTTACAGTTAAATTTAACATCGCAGAAAATAAATTGATCTAAAGCACCACAATTAGATCTAGCAAACAAAGAAAAATATGCTGGAATGTTAAGAAACACTTGACCTCTGTAACTAAGGTACAGAGATAATTTATCTATATGCTTGACTGATCATGCCAATGTGTTATCTTTTTTCGCCTGCACACTAAAGACTATTGCGTATGCCCAAGGAAAAAAAAACGCAAGAAGGTCAACACAATCATCTATACACACTACACTAGGACTACATGTGAATGCTGACTACGTCTATCTGACCAGGTTGCTACGATCAGTCGAACACAAAGTCTATTATGTTGTTTTTTTGTTTTTTGTTTGGTAGGGAGGGTGTGGGTGATTTTGTTTCTTCTATAGTTGGTTTTCCTATTTCTCTTAGATCTATATAACAGTAGATCTAAACATAGATATCAATAATAGGCCTACAGACTACAATTAAATCTAACCCTAACCCTATCTATTTATCTATCTATCTATATATCTATCTATCAATCTGTCTATCTATCTATCTATCTATCTACCTATCTATTTATCTATCTATTTATTATCTATCTATATATATCTATTTATTATCTATCTATCCTATCTATCTATCTATTTATCATCTATCTATCCCATCTATCCTATCTATCATATCTATCCCATCTATCCTATCTATCTATCAACTCCCCCAACTGTTTTATACTACTATATGTTCTATGTCTCTCCAGTAGTGGCTCTTCTCACTACGCTAACAAAAGAAAGCGCCAAGCCTCGGCCAATGGATTCTCACTCTGGAAAAATGGCGTCATTCCTTACGTCTTCAACTCAACGTTCCGTAAGAAATTGTTTTAGCGACATTAGAAAGGATACATAGATATATATATATAACAATGTCAAGAACATTCTGGTGACTAATATTTCCATCGCCCGTCTTGCAGCCCCCCAAGACAGAGACGCCATACTTGGTGCCATGCTAGAGTGGGAAAAGTCGACTTGTATACGTTTCCGTCAGGCGACCTCACAGGATGTCGATGTTGTTGTTTTCAGAGATGGAAGAAGGTGATTATAACAATGTTATAGATAACACTGGCCCAAAAACCCTCCTATAGAAGAAAAACTATACAGAGAACTGTCTGATCTGTAAACCACTGCGCAGTTCATCTTAGATATAGGATAACTGGTCTGAACCCTCCCATAAAAAAAATGAGAACAAAGAAGTCCAGTCTATCATATATTAACTTTAACCTTTCATTGTATCCCAGGTGCTCTACGAACATTGGAAGGATCGGTAGAGAACAAGTCGTCACGTTAGCCAAGAGTTGCCGATCTGTAAGTTATAAATGCCAATCGCTTATGAATATTCATTTACTCGGCCACTGCCTACCATTGTGTTTTTTTGAAGTTGAAGACTGATTCTAATCCAAGCAATAAGTTGTTAATGTTGTTTTTTCTGCCACCTTAGAGAATCGCATGGAATCAATATATAACGTTTTAAATATCTTTTTGTGCTTCTTTTCTAAACCTTATTGTTGCTCTTTATCACATGCATGATTTTTTTTCTCAGAAGCGAATACTGATTCATGAACTAGGTCACGTGATTGGATTGATTCATGAACACCAGAGACACGATCGTGATAAATATGTCAAAGTAATATTGGAAAATGTTCGTAACATGTCTCAAGAGAGGTAACTTTACTGTTTCTTGACTACCACACCGTGCATACATTTATAAATAGCCTCCCTTTAATCTAAAATCTAAATTTACTAATTATTGTCTTCTATATGGTGATATAGTGTCTCAAGTTATGATAGTTATTATGTCATTTATGAACTGTAACGCTTAATTAGGTTTAGCAAGTCTCAAATCTCGTTAAGTAACTTATCAATGTGTTTGTTATTATGATCACATGGAAATACAGAAATGCAGGGCTCTTTTGTAATTTTTATTAGTTAAAAGATAGGCAATCAACTACTGAGTACCGGCACCTATTTTTTTTTACAAAAAAAGCACTACATAAATATAGTTATTCACTGACAAATCTGCTTGAATGCTATCACCCAGGTATCAGTTCTCGAAGCTTCTATCTGGATCAATTACAGACAAAACAGTCAAGTATGATTATACATCCGTGATGCATTATGGGAGAAATGTGAGTATTGAGAACAATATCATTAACCATATGGCAAAGAGACTAGAATCTTTTAATTCTTACTGAAACTCAGTCGTGGCAGTGTCAGATGAGGAGTACTGGCTAATGGCATTTATATTATTACTGTTATTATAATCATCATTTTTTTTAAAATCCTGTCAATAATCTTACTTTTTTCAAAGATTACTCACTCTGTCTGTTCGGTAAAAAGTTTGTACAAGTTATTTCTCCAACAACCATTCTAGGATCAAGTTGAAGTTTTAAACAATTATTTTTTTTACCTGACAAAACAAGAATCAATTTAAAACAAGGTTACAAAAGACAGTTTGTGTGGAAACACAAACTCAAAATCGGCCCCCGAAGTGGTCCACCCAGGCAAGATTCAATATTTTCAGAAAGAACATCCAAATGAAATTATTTCAAAGACAAATGAGAGATAAGAATGGAGAAAGAAGGTTAACAGATCTTGTGTAGTGCCCCAACGGATCAAAGAATAGGTGAAAGTGAATGTAAATTTAGATGTGAACCTGACCTAATTAGTTCCCTTTTAGACCTTGTGGCAGATGATGTAAAGTTCATCTGTTTTTGTGGCCTACGGTTAACGAGGGTGTCATGTAGCCAGCGTAACGACCAACCGTCTTTAATTTTCCCCATCTAAAGTCAGGTACCAGAGGCTCCCAAAGATTCCAAAGTTGAAAATCCCAGTCTTCACCAGGATTCGAACCCAGGAACCCCGGTTTGGAAACCAAGCGCTTTACCGCTCAGCCACCGCGACTCCCCTGGCCTAACTTTTGTCTTATAACAGATCTGATTGTTTTGAAAATGGTATACTTTTTATTCGAATTCTCAAAAAAGAAAAAGGAAGTTTCAAGATTACTATTTGTTTTAAATTAGGTCTAAATTGTGATGCATACTAATTATCTTTTTCTCTTTAAAAAACTGCTTGCATATCTCATTTTAAAAATTAGATTTTTCGCTTTCAGAAAAAAAAAGTAGCCGTTGCATCAGAACTTTGAATGGTCTAAAATATTGTGATGTCGGATTTTCAATATCTTTTCTAGTTTAGGAGATCTAAACGGGACGGATGGTCAGACGGACAGACATTTCGCACAAAACTAATAGCGTCTTTTCCCCTTTTGGGGGGCCGCTAAAAAAACACTATTTGTAATAAATTATTTTGCTTGATATTGAACAAGGGAAAGAAATTGTACTTGACAGATGTGGTGGTATGAGTTGAATTACTCTCCTTACGGAGGCTTGAGCTAAGCCCCGAGTAAATAAGTTTTTTTTAATGCGTTTAGAAAAGGGATCAATGGCATACCGATTTATTAGAGTTAGTGTACATCTATTACAACTTTAATAATGACTGATTCAAACTACAATTACAATTAAGCTTGGGTTATAAAAAGGTATTTTTTATGTTTTTCTTCTTGACTTTCGCGTCGTTGGTTTGTAGCTCCAATCATCTTGTACAATTAAACCGATGTTGGCACACGTGTGTATTTCGCTCTGCATAATTCATAACCTTGAACAAACTTCTTTAGATCAAAACTGCATGTAACTTATTTGTAGTTCTTTATCTTTAACTAATAAATGTTTGTATAGTCATAGTGTGTTGACATTCTTCTGTTGTTTTTTTTTTTCATTTTTTTTCTCTTTTGATTTCCCAAGTATTTCGCCAAGTCCCCAGAACTCACCACTCTGCAGACAACAGACGGGCGTTATCAGGACGTCATTGGCAGAGCGGAGAGGCCATCTTTCAGTGATATAGAGACAGTCAACAGACTTTATCAGTGTTCAGGTACTTTGAATTATGCTTGTTTTTTTTGTAAAGTCTTAGTACGCAATAACACATAGAACATACTTCAGATCAACATATGCATCTTCTCCCTGATGGTTTTAAATTGTACTATTGTTAGTCTAACCACTCACTAAAATCCTCATGTCTGTGCGGAAGACGTGAACCTTATTTGTTTTTAATCTTGTGACTGCCTTTTCTTCTCTGCGTTGTCATCGCTTCACTTTTCTGTTGTCAGACTTCTCTTTTCTGTTATCTACCTTCACTTTTCTGTTGCCAGACTTCTCTTCTGTTTTTCTGTTGTCTGCCTTATCTTTTCTGTTATATGCCTTCACTTTTCTGTTATATATTTTCGGTTGTCTTAGTGTCGACGATTTGATATTTATTAAATCTGTGTGTCAGTCAATCTGTAACTTTGATAAAGGAAACTGAATCCAACTTTGTAAATGTTGCATTGTTGTAAAGACATTCCATCAGATCACCATTATAGTCTTCATTGTGCTCACTAATGTTGTTGCAGAGATTCTCAGCTATATTTTCATACAAAATTTTGATTTCGCTAGTAGCCAGTATTCTTATTAAGATCGAGAGCTTTGGAAAAATGCCTTGTTTCAAGTTTGAGTAAAATCATAATGGCCGCTATCACATTAGCTTATACCATTGTGTGGCAGCTTTCTTTTTATGCATTCATAAGTTGATTTTTTTTTATTCATTCATTAAAGCAGGTTGGCATTTAAAGTATTTGAACCCGTGTTTCTTACTGGCCAATATATTATTTCCACAGCTGGATGCAACCAATATCTCTTTTGTTCTGACCACTGCTACATGGACAACTCGTGTATCTGCAGATGCGCAACTGCCATTTCGGACAAGCCAGTTGTGTCTGGTAATAACATTTTAGAAATTGTACAAAAATTGTGGGAAAATATTAGAAACAATCTTAATGTATCAGGTAGCCATGATATTTGTCCCAAACTAGCTATGAATATTACTTTTTGTGTGTGTAGTTATAATTATAAAATAATGAATGCCTTGTATTCAAACCTCAAGAATGCACCACAAACCTTCATGATAAAACTCGTGTTACCACTGGCTCAAGAATCAGTAGTACACAAACATTGCGACGTTTAAGCACCGTGGTCGTTTTTAACGACATATTTTGTACATATACATGCATATATGATAAGCCACCTTGTTTAATGGACAATATTAAATGCCATACTATAGTATGAGGTTAAGTAATATAATAATAATTACATAACAAGCTTAAAGCCAAAATCTAATGGACAACGAAACTATTGATCTTCCCCAAAACAAAAATATTTTAACACAAAGACGCAAAACAATAGTTATGTATCTTTTTTATATATATATATTAAAAAGATGAATATTTATAATGCGTTAAGACTATTAAGCACCAAGACCACCACGTTGCCGAAACGGCGGTCAAAAAAACTACGGCGCCAAAACGGTGGTTTAAAAAAAAAACGGTGCCAAAAGGGCGTTACTGAAACGTCCTGCTTCGAAATGTAGGCTTACTGCCATTAAAGAAAGCTTTCACTAGCCTAGTTACTTTCTTGTTTGCCCACTTTGATTTAGGCCTACAGATCAGTTCTCTCAGTTATGGTTTGACGAAAAATTGTTATGATATAAAATTATACTTTCTTTTATAAATAGTTTTTGGCAAAATGACTTAACATAATATTTTCTTTGGACCATAAGACATTGTCACGTGGGTTTCACTGTGAACTACTGATGATATTGTGTAGGCAGCAAGGAGAGAAAACTTTGTCCATATGTTGTGTTGTTGTTTGTTTCAATTTTGTTCTTATTACTATGTATATTTTTTTAATAGGACCAGGTGCTTATCGCAACAGTCTTCATGATAGTACATGTGACTTTTTTGCCAGTCGTGGAGAGTGCAGTGGAAACATCAAGGACACAGTTAGGCCACTCTGTGCCAAATCTTGCGGAATACTTTTGATGAAATTAAGTCAGCATCAGCCTCCAAACAGACAACACTCGCTAGGAGCAGGCCAACCACAGGGCAAGCCAACCGGATTAAACTGGGGACACTCACTAGATTCACAAGGCACAGCTGTTGGATCTACACTCCGTAATAATGATGCCAACACTGTGAGTGATTTACATATAAGCATGAGTGGAGATGCCATGGTTTCCGTGACGATGCAAAACACCATGCAGCACCAGCAGCCATCATTGTCCGGTCATCAAAGCTACTTGCAGGGCCACCAGTTCGTACAGAGTCCAAACATTCAAAGCCAGACCAAGAATGAAGAGCTTCAGATTTCTCAGCAAGCTAATGCCAGACACGTGGATAACTATCTAAGGGCAGCACTGCTACAGAAACAAACATCGCCAAGCTCTGAGGGGTCTCACATGCTGCGATCTTTAATACTAAGTAGAACGAGGCAATCTCCCTCCGAACAGCTCAACGCCTACCTGCAGTATGGTGCCGCTACCAAATCACCCGACAAGCCAAATCTGAGTGACGCCATGTCAGCGTCCAACTGGTTGTCACAATCAAACATGCAAACGGGCCAGCATTTTCTTCAGCAGCAGTTGCTGCATCAGCAGCAGCCAAGGTATAGGCCACAACAACAGTCAGGTCCAAGTAGTCAGAGACTAATGATCTTTAATGACAGGCAAAACAGAATAAATCAGGCGCAACTACAAAGATCAAATTTTAATATCAATAGCCTTCGAACACAGGCTTCATTGCAAAATATGGGTGCTCAAAGAATAGACTCTTCTAATCCACTTGCTGATTTCACTGGAACAAATATCGGTGGCCCACATAATGTCAACAGCAATGCGATGACCCAGTCTTCTAATACACCTGACAGCAGTCGCAGCCTGCAAGCCATAGGCCCGTCGTTTATGAAATCTGGAAATGTTCCCCCAGATCAAATACCAGGGGAACCAATGTCCCCACTTGGAAGTCCGGTAGAGCCAATGAACGTGGATGTCAACAGAAACCCAACTACAGAACAGCAGACTGCTTCAGTCTACTTCAGCAGCATCCCACAACAAAGTTTTGAGCCTACATTCTCTTTAACTGATCCAGTCGACGGCCAGCGCAGAGCAACCCGACAATCTGTCTGGGACTCAATTATTCAGCGCTTAAACAAACAACCATCAACATTGAACAGCGGGCCAACCGTCGACACCCTCAGCCAACCAGGCACTTCCATTGACCAGATTTCAACTGGCATGGCAAGCCAAGGAAGCTTCGACAGCAGTGCACATACTTACACTGACAGTAATGGCCACATGCAAAACCAGCAACCTTGGTACACTCAATCCCAATCTCAACAATCCCTGCATCTCCCAGTGTACCACTTGTTCAACAGCCAGCTATCTCTGACAGATCCAAACGCAGACATGCTTGCTGCCATGTCTGGGAATGCCTCTGACTCCTTAGCTGCTGTATTTCATTCTACTTTATCAATACAGCAGTTACCCACAGAATATACTGCGACATCACAAACGCCCTATGCAGCATCTGATGGGCAATACCAAATCAATGCCAACAGCAAGATGGCGTTCGCAAATACTCATTTTACATACTCTTTATCACCTCAAGATTCACCAAGCTTGCAGCCCATTAACCCGAACCTGCGGGATGCTAGATTCTTGAGAGCACTTGAGTCAAACTTCACATTCAATGGTGTTTCTACTTTGCCATTCTTCGATTTTTCAGAACATCAAACACGTGACTCAAACAGTTATAAAAATGTTCCATTTCCAACCACAAAATTTGGTGACAATATCGGGCCCAGCAGTTTATGGCCTGGCAATATATTTCAGTTCAATAACCAGTACCAGGATAACGCTGCACCTTCCAGTATGGTGCCAGCAGCCAACACAAATCAAAATAAACAATATTTCTCAGGGAGTAGTTCAGGAAACGAAAGACTATTTCGTTTTTAGATTTCAAAGGTATCATATGTGTCTTAGCCCACATGCCTATATAGAGTGAGAGAAAGACTGAACAAGCTTATCACTATTCAAAAGGATAGCCAACCTTAAATTTTTTTCTTGTACTGCTATCACCTTAATTTAAAAACCGTTGCACATTTTTGTATGCAGGCATGGGCTACATAATTAATACAAACTCTAAAAAAAATGTATCACACTCACTTCACTTCCCTTGTCTGTCGTTCTGTCTGTTCAGTTTGGTTTAGTTTCAGAAATGTGTCTACAAATATTTTGGCATGTACTAAACAGTACTATATAGTAGTAGTAAGCTACAAATGTTATTGAGCGAAGAAGGTGAAGAACATGTGGTGAAACATAGATTAGCTTTGCAGTATGCTATGAACTCCAACTGAGTTGTCATGTAAAACACTGCATTCATCTTTAGTCTTCGGAATTGAAGACATTGCACTCATTGTTATTAAGATATGCGCACACACCAATTAGGAAGATAGAGGAAAACTACCAAATGCCATAGATCACTCGGCCACGTTACCATTACAGTGAACAATAAAATAAAGAAATGCATAAATAAAAATATTTTTAACAAGGTTACAAAGACAGTTTGTGTGGAAACACAAACTCAAAGTCGGCCCCCGAAGTTGTCCACCCAGGCAGGTTTCAATATTTCAGAAAGCAATTCTATCAAAGGCAAAGGACAGAGAAGAATGGAGAAAGAAGGTTGACAGATCCTGTGTTTTCCCCAACAGTCCAAGGGATAGATAAAAGTGAATGTGAAGTTAGATGTGAACCTGGCCTAACTGATGTATGAATATCTAATTGTTTTGTAAAGGGTCAATCTCTTATTCAAAGCCTAAAAAAAATAAAAAAATTCAGTAAATAAAAAAAAACAATTCGTTTGGTTTAGTGTTCCATGGTGAGATTGCAGCTTTGCAGTTCACGCAATAATATGAAAAACTACTTATTCCACTTATATGCATAGTAAAAAAGTTTTTTCTCTTAAAAAAAAACAAAACATTTCGTTCTTTCACTACTGAAAAAAAGAATCCCGTCTTTATTACTAGTAATAGTGAATAGTTGTAAAAATGCTGTATTTTTATGAAAAAAAACAAACTGCTTGCATAATAAATTTTAAAAATTAGATTTTTCGCTTTCAGAAAAGAAAAAAAGTAGCCGTTGCATCAGAACTTTGAATGGTCTAAAATATTATGATGTCGAATTTTCACTACCTTTTCTAGTTTACGAGATCTAAACGGGACGGACGGACAGACATTCCACACAAAACTAATAGCGTCCCCTTTCGGAGGGCTGCTAAAAATGACTAAACATCTTATATACAATTTGTAAATTAGTGTGCTCCTAATGACTGTTAGATTTTGTTTTTTAAAAAGCAACATTGTTACATTTTTTTTTAATTGGATGAGTAGTGCGCTATGAAAGAAAACAATATTGCAATCTTCTCTGTTTTCTATGAGAAAAAGGCGTTGCAGACGCCAGAAGAAGAAAAAACGCGAAATACGCTTTGCGCCGGGACTCCTCACACTGAGGAAACTTACAGCGCTCCCCCAGACTCCCTTAGTGGCTGGAGGGAAAACCATGCTGAAATCTCCAATTCTATCTCCAGGAAGAACTTTGACTAGAATACAAAACACTTGAAAATTATGCGGGCCAAAAAAAAAAATTAAAATTGTCCTCATGTATATTTGGATTCTAAACATATTGTTAAATTAATATCAATGAAAAATAAAATCTGAAAACCTTGTTATAATTTGACTTAAGTTTCTTTTCATTTTCATTTCATTCTTAAAACCCTCCGGTACCTCACTGTGGGAGCCTACATTGCTCCCCTAGATCCCCAGCGTTCAAAAGGCGCCACCTGGAAATGTTGAGACACTATAAAAGTGTATAAAAGTATAAGATTGGTATGACTGCATCATTATTAATTATTGTAACAATGGTATACATTACCAGTTAACTATTCTTTTTGCAAAAAAATATTTTTTTTAAGTTGCGTATTTCTTTCTAGTGTCACATGAAAACATATGGCATTGCGTTTGTTGGCGGCCCCTGCCTTAAAGAACGGATTTAGTATTCCTTGTTCGAGATACCAAACAATTAATTACTAATAGTTAACTAATTGGTTCTTTTTTAAATTGATTCTATGTTGGCAGGTAAATGAAATAATTGTGCGAAATTTCAGATAGATCTGAGATTGGGTGTGGGAAAACAAACTTTTTAGCAGAGTAATAAGCTTTGTAAAAAGGTTGCCGACTGCTGATCTTTGTACCGATTAAACACAGACAATGTCCAGCTCGAGGCAAACATTACTGTTAGAAAACCAGTGTTTTTCTATGTCTACTGTCATCAGTAGAAGTCAATCAATATCAAAATGTGAGGAAATGATCAAGCAAGTTATGGTGTAGATTTAAAATACAAAGGCCTGGGGCAGGTTATTCAAGTATATCCATGGGAATTTCAATGGCATGATCTGCTTTAAAAGACCTCAGCAACATCTCAACCTTTGTTGGTCAACAGTTTGATTTGATACATTAAAGTGGCTGAAACAAAGATTCCTCCCACCATTAAAAAAAAACAAAAACACACATTATATATATATATATACATCTCCCCAAACAACTGACCAGAGAAAAGAACACTGGTCCCATGATTATTCTAATTGTTTAGATAACTATTGTCTTCAAATGAGCTCTGAATGTGTCACAGCTTCATGGTCCACAAAATCTCCACGTAGCTCTAAATACTCTCAAATTACAGAAAAACCTTCAGTTTCTAAATAAAATGTTTATTAGTTTGACCATCATGAAGTGCCAAGTGATAGTTGAGCAGTAATAATAATAATTATAATATTGAAGAGCAAGGTTAGGCAACATGTTGAGATGACAGAAAAAAAAAAAAAAAAAAAAGGTTTTCATACAATGAAGATAGGGTTCTGCTCCAATGCTTTAGTTTATGTTTAAGCCAATGTACACATTGAAACAAACAAAAAACCCAGAGAGATGATCAAAGTATAAAACCAATGGGTGAATCCAATGAAAACTAAATGAGATGTGAACAAAGTTGGAACAGACTGACGGACCAAGTCAATGAGATTATTAGGCTCAGATTGAAATTTGCCAAGATGAGACAGGACCCTGTTTTTCTTTCCATAATATATTGGGAAAATAAAAAGCTGTCAAAATCAACATGCTAATAATATCAACTGTACAAGCTTTATACAACTTATTGCAAGAAAAAAAAAACATTCACGTATTATCCAATGTAAGGGAAATAATCAAAAATGATGAACAAAGTGGGTCATAGCAGGTTGAAAATGGCCACTGGTGCTTATAAACCAAGACATGTCAAAACTGAAAGTAGAATTCCATGCAAAAAGAGAATAGACTAGCATTAGTAGAAAGAGCAGGACATCAAAGCACAGAATATATTGACAGGGTTAGAAATACATAGATAGTCAATACACAGAAGAGAATAGCATGCAAAAAAAAAAATATATATATGTTTATAAAAAATACTTTCAATGCTGGCAGCAAGTTTACAACTATGAACTTCTAGTGGTGCCACAGAGGGCACATATACTATACTACACAGAACACTGCAAATGCAAATCAGAGTCAGCCCCAACACCAATAAAATAATCTAAATGTTAGCCTACCCTAAACTAAATAAACCACACTTTTGTTTTGTTTTTTTGACAAAATAAAGTGCATTCTGTTACATGTTTTTCAAGACATTCAATAATTAAGACTTTTATGTTGCCACTAACATTATATGACTAGCTAATTGCATACAACAATTCAATCTGTTTAAAGCTGCATATATCAACACATTAATAACAGCTATATATAGAGCAACAACTAGGCCAAGCAAAACATATGCGAACATAGAATCAATTAAAGCTTTAGATCCTAGCTAGTAACAAAGTGAGTTGTCTAGTCTAGAACAATGATCAAGTAAACTATTGGCTGAGTACTACTGGAAAACAAAGTCTAGGGGGAAAAAAAAAACATTTTGAAAAACAATTGTTTCATAAAATACATAATCAAGAAATGGAATGCTGTTGTAATCATTCTGTAATTTTATGTCACTTGCTCATTCAGGATTTCTTCAAAATGTTAATATCAATATAGACCAGACTGCTAGTTTTTGTTCTGAGATGGCAAAGATGGAGCATCAAGCATTGATGTTTAAAAAATGCTTTACGAGGGGGAGGAAATAGATTCTCTTTGTAGTGTATGATAAAAAAAATATTTAGGCACATCAAAAATTCTTAGCAAAATATGAGCAAATTAAAAAGCAGGCCATAAAAAGGCAGTATTCTCAGGACGATATATATATATATATATATATATAAAAGTGTTTGCTGTTAACAGAGCACCACAACATGCATTCAAGTTTCAAATACAGTTTCACCCTTCGTATACACTTGCTATGTCCAAACTGCTTTGAAATCACTCATTGTAAGGCTAAACCACAACCAAAAAATGGTATTTTCAAGCTATTCAGAAAAAGTCCAAGACACTTATTTATACAGCCCCTTAGAAAGCTTCCATGATACTGTTATTAATATGGAAACAACTTCAATTTATATTAAATTATAATAAACTAGTCACAAGGACACAATGTACAGTGTAAATTATTTGAATGTACCAACAACAACTTCACAAGATTTAGGTATATAGGAGAGTGTTCAGTAAGAGGTTAATTTTAGTGTACCAATATTAAGTAGGTAAGGGTGTTTTCAGCTATTATTAAGCAAATTGAGTAATTCAGGTTAATGTTGCTTTAAGTATTTTATCATAATTGAAGTCATCTAGAGATTCTATAACTGATTTTTCACACACAAATGCCAAGCATTAATAATAACAAAATAAGGAAGCACAATATCTTCATATAAAGCACAATTCTAAATAAAAAAAAAAAAAGGTAACATTTCAATTTGGAATTAACTTACTAGCCAACATAAAAAAAAAAAGTAGTACAATAATTTGGAAATAATTTGAAAAAGACTGAAGTTTGCTTTACTGTCACACCACATGACTTGAAGGAAAGATTTAAATAATATTAGGCGTATCAATGAACAAGAAGCAGCATGGTACTAAAATTAGGTGTCAACAAGCAGTAATTGAACACAATGAAAGCCTTTGTAAGTACATGAGGAAAAAAAACAAACCAGGGGGAGAAAATGTTTGTCATTGACAGCATCTTTTACTGTACAAGGTTTGTCTAATTTGATGTATGGAACATTAAAAGATTTCACTGGCAAATATTTAGCTGGAACAAAACAAGATTGCACCAAACACTGGCATTTACAAGACAAAATAATGAAGTCTGTACAGCCTTTGTAATAAAGTAATCCAACCAAGTATAAAACTCAAGGGTCAGCTTTCGCTTTAACTAATCTGAATCATATGATTCTTAAATAAAATTTGAAATGCATTTGTGAAAAAAAAAATTTCATTTAAAATTCTGTGAAAAAAATGTATATAAAAGTAAATATTTTAAAATTTAAAAAAATACTTCTGGTAAATAAATACAAACATAATGGGGCGGGAGAGGGGGGGGGGGGGAAGAGTCTAATAATGGGATAATATAAAAAAAAAAAAAAAGCTTTTGAAAAATGGTCAATCCAATAAAAAAAAATCTAGTGGACTTAGGTGACCCATATGAAAAGCTGTTCAATACTACATGGAAATATACACATGTTTAATTAAAAGTTGCTGTATAAAAAAAATAATTGAATAAGACATCTGTTTGACTGGATCTCAAAATACTGTTTTCTGTCATGTAAAAATAAAATGGTTGCAGATCTTGAAAAGAACATGACAAGAATCAATATAAAACTAATAACTAGAACACATACACAAACAACCTGAAAATATTGAACAATGTCATCCTTATCTAAGTAGTATCAAAACAAAGATGTGTAGGCCAAAATCAATATCAAACTTTAAATACACTGTTTATAAATGTAACTTAATTGTGTCATGGTTTCAGAATACTGATCCAAGTCACACAAAAAATAATTATATAACAACCCTTATTCATAACAGTTGTGCCAAACTATTTGAAAGGCAAACTTTGAGACTAGTTTAAGTAAAATGGCAATACAATAAGACTTGGGTAGTAACAGAAAAATTAATTTGTGCATGAACAATTTCCCATAATTAATTAGGTCTTATTAAAAGCATTGGTCCGTTTGGTTACAAAAATGTATATTTGTGTAAAATACTGTACTTAGAATTTTTTTAAAATCCAAGAAAAAAATGAGCCCAAAATGATCTAAAATGATGGAATTTTACTGCAGTCAACAGAAGTCATGGAATCAAGTCAAGTAAATGTGCTAACAAAAATGTTTCCTGCACATAGCTGATATAAAGCATTCTAAATTTACCTGCTTCAAAGTATCAAAAAGGGGGAAAAAAAATTTTTTGTAGAAATTTTTTTTTTAAAACCATAATTTGAAAACCAGCTAAATAAGACATCCAAAGAATTTCCTAGCAATTAAAAATTTTTTACAACTTAAAACAAAAAAAACATTATGGTTGTGGCTAAAAAGCCATAATTTGTTCATAAGCTACATAAACAATGATGAGTTTAAATATGACAAAGCCATTGCACATTACAAAAAAAAATGCATTAAAAAACAATGAACATCATACTATACAATGTAGGCAGTCTTACAGCTGGGTTCAAATAAAACAAGTCATATTGTAGAATTTAATCCACTGGACTATATTAGCCATCTGTTCTACTCTATTGCCTTATACATTACAAGAGAAGAGAACAAAGCATTGCTAAAAAAAAAAAAAGTATACTTCAATGGTATGCAATGGCAAACATTTTTTTTTTCTTTCCTAATGAAACAGGCTTTATTACTTGGAACTACTTCATGAACTAAGGAAAATGTCCTAAGCCATAACGATAAGCTTTTATCACTGTTCTCCTGTTTCCTTTCCTACAAGTTTTTAAGATATTAAAAAAGTTGAAACATAGTTCAACATAACAATTGCTTTTACAAAGAAGTTAAAAAAAAATATTTTTTTTGTAATGTAAGTTGAAGACACAATGATGAACTAAACAAAAACATGTAATCACAAGTTTTGAAAACATATGCTTAAGACTGTTCACATAAGCTGAAATAAAACAAAAACAGCTAATGTTATCAGCTGTACACATTGAAATTGTCACAAAATTGTTTTGTTTGTTTTGATTCTTCACATTATAGAAAAAACAAATCTTTGATTTCCTTTAAAAAAAAAAAAAAAAAAAAAAGGTACAAAGTTGGCACAGAAAAAGCAGGCACAACAAATTTTGGTTTTAATGACATACAAAAATGTATTTAATTAGGATGATAAGCTGTACTGGTCAATTATATTCTAAGTGATCGTAAAATTGGTGCTTTTATAAACCACTCTTACCTGTGCATCACATTTAATTTAGTTCTCAGCCTTGGCCTCTGTGGACTCTTCTGGTGCTTCAGTTTTGACTTCGTCCACAGCTGCTTTGTCTGCATCACTCTTGGCTTCCTCCTCTTTCTTTTCCTCCACTTTGCCATCTCCTTTACTTTCCTCTTGGTCTTCTTTCTTTTCTGCTTCCTCTTCCTTTACATCCCCATTTTCCTTTGGTTTGTCCTCTCCCTCTCCTTCTTTCTTCTCAGTTGTTTCCTCTGTTTTAGCTTCATTATCAGCTGCTGCTGCTCCACCTCCCTGACACCTGGTTCTCTTGGGCTTTTTAACCAAACCTTTCTCTATCAGAACACTGGCTTCTTCCATAATGGTTTCTTTAACATCTTTAGGGCTGATACCAAGAACATCCTTCATCTGCAAACAAAAGAAGTGAAAAGCAACTTACAAAAAATATTGCCTAGGGAATGGCTAATTTTGAAGACATACACTTGTTTATGTTAAAACTTGAGTAAAAGAACAAGTATATCTGACCACTAAATAAATAAAAAAGAAATTACCCTCGTGTTATCAAACTGGCTTTGTTTGCCAACAATAGGCAGAAAGGTTTTTGCATTTTTGTTAAAAAGACTCAAGCCCCACAGTGCGACATTAGGAAGGCTCATAGTGTGAATGCTATAACCTGAAAAAAAAAAAAAAAAGTAATACAAAGATAATTTAAACAATTAGAGAATCAAATATGAAAAAAAAAAAAATTTTTTTTGCAGGTTTACAAGAACTAAAAGAATTTCTCACCTTGTGGTTTGTATTCTTTAGCTAATGCAAGTGCAATATCTTTCATCCACAAGTTACCTCCATGCAGAATGTGGCGATGTCCTACAAATGTAAATAAACCTTACAGTTGAAAATGTACAACAAATTTATGTGCATTAATAAGCATATTAGGCAAAGTAAAGTGGAATTTCAATTGAAGATAATCAATGGAAAAACAAAAATAAGTAATCGTGACTATATTATAGGACTAAATATAACTAAACCATGTTGAGATGGCATAAACATTTACTAAGAACTGACATACATTGGCCAAAATGTGCAACTTCTAAATAAGAACAGAAAGTTTTAAATACAACAGCAACTTTGCTAGAGTAGTAGATTAGAAAAAAAAAAAATGTTCAGCAGTAAGCTAATTTAGGGATCTTATTAAATATCTAGAAGAAAGTGAATGCAAAGAGGCTTATTGTAATATATATGGCCACCCTCTGTCAGTCAAGTCAAGTACAAAATAAATGAGCTTGACAGGCTAAAAGACTAGGTTAATCAATAATTGTATTATAGATTGCTCTTTGTCCTCACCTGAGACATCAAGTGCTAAAGCTTTGACATGAGCTGCTGCCACATCTCTTACATCTACTAGAGAATAACTAACCCTTGGGCAGCCTGTGATGCCTCTGTCTAATATCATTTTCACCACCTAAAGAGAAAAAGGACACATTATAATGACAGTTAATAGGTTCCCGGTCATTTCATCACCTGGTCATTTCATCCTCTAATCCTAATAATTGTAAAAAGTATGAAATTAACAATATTTCAAATATTAATTTTTATATAAATGACTAATTAATACATTAATAAATAAGAATAGAATAGAATGTCATTAAAAATATAAAAAAACAATGCTAATAGGTACAGAAGACGATTCATTGATTTGTATTGCTGTACATCATTTGTAATTTTTTGGCCAGTTTTTCTTGAAGTTAGTGTTATTTGAATAAATAAAACGTTATAGCAGGGTTTGAAATGACACGCTCATATTTAAGAAAGGATTGACAAATGATTGTGAAAGATGGCCTTCAGGAGATAAGTTATCAGCGGCAAAATCAAAGTAATCTAATTGTTCTCATCCCTCAAAAGATTTCCACTACTTCCACCACACCTTGGCCTATATGATAAATTATGTGCGCAGAGCGACCTAATCGTAATTATTCAAATTGTACTTCTATCTCTCAAAAGATGTTCCCTACTACACCACACCTTGGCCTTTGATCATTACATCATGTAATATGCGCAGGACACAACTACACCCAATGCATTACAATATGGCTAATTATTGAAATATATTCTTTCATTTCTCAACAAGTATGAAAAGTAGGAGGAACACTATAATAACATGTTAAAAATATCAAAAGTATTCTAAATAACCATGTTTATTTAGTAGATGAAATGAGGGCTTAAAGGCAAAGTCTTAACACAATTACTTAATGACTAAGAAAAAAATTATTTCATTGGGGATGAAGTGACCAGTCACCAGTTAATACAACCTTTGCTTTTCTTACCAAAGCAATAACTAATACAAAAATTTAATTTTAGCCAGTTTCTTTAGCTTTTGATAAAAGATATCTTGCATGTACTTAATATACACTTACTTATATCTGTATACTTCATCAACTATGCACTAGATAATTAATCTTATTAATTGATAATAATTCATCTGCTATTAAATATCATTTTATGATGTAAGCATTTAAACAATGCAAGCATATAAAATAACTAGTTGAAAAACACAAATAGCCTTACATCTTGCTGGGCATCTAAAAGAGGTGGACCCAGTGGAAGGGTAGGGTTCATAACACACAAATCAATTTTATCAGCATCTGAAATGACAATTGCCATCTTTAAATACATAGTTTAAACAATTACAGATTAATCAGATAAAGTGAAAATAAATGTAATGCTTAAATGCTTTGAATAGAAAACCTACAGTACATGAAAAATCACGTCTAATACATTTTGAGAGTATAATAACAACAAAGTTATGAGATCTATATTTAAAAATTAACCAGCTCAGCTAGAAACTTTAATTCACAAAAGCAAGACTAATTGTTCCGTGCCTTGGACATCTCTGTTAACAGGCAAAAATATTTTCTAACCAATGGTTTGGATGAAGCGATCCAAGACATTAGGGACACATGAAAATATTGATCAATTTAATATGACTTAAATAAGAAAGAAATACCTGTGAGCTCTTTAACAAAGTCCCAGGCTGATTTCTCTGCTAAGATAATTGACTTGGTAAGAGGGTCTGTTGTTTCTGCATCAGCCCAATCTGCCTCTGTGAAAACTTTGTCAGTTGCTGCAGTAGGGGCAGCTGTAAATTTTATAGTACAATATTAAATTATTTTAACCTAACCAATATATTTACAATTATAAATCCCATATAATCCACAATTTCAATACAGCCATTTAAAAAAGGGAGGATTTGAGGCTCTAAAGGCCTCACTCTAAAAGTTTATTGATGATGATGACTGCTGTATATCAAGCATTAAACACTAGCATTTAAAAATAAAAATCAGTTTGAAAGTAAGCAGTTTCATTTAAAATGATTAATTGAAAAGAATGTTGTCATTTTAATCTAATCGCTACTACTGCAACCAAATGCACCCACCCCCCGCCTCGCTACTGATGTGCCCAAACCTGCTTGTCACAACTTGACTTACCTAGCTTTGTTTTTCCTGCACATTGCATGATGTTATTTGAGCGGGCTGGGATTTTTAAAATTATAGATCATGTCAGTAAAAAAGGGGGAATGTTTTTATAACTTTAGCTTCAGTTTCTATGGACTTCTTGGGGTTACATTTTGATCAGTTTTGGTCATGAAACCAATCTATTTAGGGGTGCATACAGCCTTAGTGAGACAAGTTGTGAAATTTATTTAACTTTTTGTATATAATGCCATGAAAGAATTAATGTTAACTGGGACAAATAGATATGCAGAACCACATCTGGCAACTAAGGGCAGGGCCGGTCCTAACAATGTGGGGCCCTATGGGAAACAGACTGCGCTGGGCCCATTCTGGGTAGGGATAAGAATAATAACTAAATTTAAGATTTTGTATTAGAAAAAGAATTTGTCTTTGCATTTTATTCATTCTTTACTAAGTACAATATCACGATCAAATTAACTATACGAGCCTTGCGAGTAGCAAAGTCATACAGTGTATCATAAAAATTCTGTTTCCTACATAGTTCACGCACAATAGCAAGAATTACCAAATATTTCTATCTTTGAGAAATGTTGACCTCAAGTAATTCTTCATTAGTTTGAGGAGCGAGAAGCTTCTTTCACCAGATTACACAACTATGGCTAATGCATAATGCCGGTTTTATTAATCGCGCGTAGGTTTGGCGCTTTCCATATTGAATGACACCCCAAAATGACAATTCTTGTCTTTATATTTCATATATTTTAAAGACTTTTTCGTATCTTTTGCATTTTCGGGAGATTTCCAGGAGCTCTTGGTAAATCGACAGGAGGGCACAGGAAATATGTTCTTAAGTTATAAAATGGTTTAATTTAATAATTACAACTTGAATTAGCGCAGGTCCTAAGAAAGTCCGGGCCCCACTGCTGTGGTATATGTTGCAGCAACCTAAGACCGGCCCTGACTAAGGGCCTCAAAGACACCCAATGGAAGACATTAAATGCTCAAGACATCTACACATCTTATAAATAAACATTATGTTAGGCCTGCTAAGTTCCTGCTAATTAACTTAACTGTGGTCTGTGGATAAATGTTGGCAGGTACCAGAAATAACTGGTCACTGGCTGTGAAAATATCAGGCACATGTACAAATTTTTGTCTTTATCGGTTGTTTTTATTATTTTAATTGTCTGAAACGTAATTATATATCCTTCAAATTTCTTTTCTTTTCTTTTTTTTTTTTTAAAGAATTTTAGATGTTTGTTTAATGCTTATGAAACTATTTTTTAATATTACTTTACATCATTAGGGACAACCCACTCCCCCCAAGTTTAGTATTTTGAGTGAAACTAGTAGCGATTGGGCTAAGCTTTCTATCATAAAAATGTATTAACTACTTGCCAGTTATTGCTTGATAAGAACTGGTAAGAACTATCCTCTTAACTGTTTTAGAAACAACACTGGCTTTGAAAATGTTTTGTACAGCTTCAACTGCAGGTTGCACAGGAGCTTCTCCTTCAGCTGCTGGTGGTAATGCTGCCGCTGGTTTGATTGCATGAATTACATGCTGCACATCTTTCATTGCACTGTAAGAAATTTAGTTTAGCTTTATCTATATCTACACCAATCAATAACTTTAACTGTGTGTGTATAAAGAAATAATTAATTTATTGAGTCAAGAGTAATTTTGCTTTGCTTTATGGTTACACTTTTTTTTTGCCCATCCATAACCATTTTTAATATAATAGAAAATAATTCTTAGTACTTGTATTGCTCACAAATTTTCTTACAGAAAAAGTCTACTTTCTATATAAAACAATCTGTACTGAAAGAATTAAAGAATTTTGCAAATCTGTGGTTCCCATCTTGCCAGACAATTATAAGCTCCAAAAGGTGTTTTTTCTTTCTTTTTTATTTTTATTAAAAGCCGTTTTACAAAACAAAAGTTGTTTTACATTAATCAAATGATTTCTCAGCCATTTATAAAACAATTTTTTTTTTCAGAAGTAAACGGGAAATTCAACATTTTAATTCTTTTCCTGTTTTCAAAAGCTCAGTTAAAAAAAAAGCTTTGTTATAGGAATTAAATTTATAAAATAACCCTAATGAAAAGTGTCACTGGAAAAAAACTGACCCATCTATCTAAAAGTCAAATTATATGATCTATTAATAATAATAAAAAAAAAAAATTCTGTGTGATATTGTTCTTTTCAAAAGACCTTTGTTGTTTACATACTGACCACTAGATTTAAATTGTACCCCTCCAACTAGCACAGCTAAAACAAGGGACAACTAAATATAATATATATATTATGTCGTTTATATATGTAACTAACCTTTCCCATGTCTCAGATTTGGCAGGGTCTGCCTCCACTACCTCCAGCTTGTACTTTGCTTCAGGTACAAGCTCCTGTAGTAACTTAATTCTAGTCTCTTCATCCTGCACAGAAGTGACAGTGCCTCTCACTTGATAACCTTCCTCTTGCAACTGTTTGATAATGTGTGATGATGTGAAGCTGGTAGCATCAGTGACTAGGACAACTACAATAAGAACATTAAGCATAGTAGTATCAATTAGTTTGGATCAGCCATATAATCAAATCTGTAATGGATAAATACTAACAATAAAAAAGCATTTAAAAAATTGTAAAAAAAGGAACGACCTAACTTAGAACTCATGGCTCAAGCCTTTTAAGGCTTCTCAAGCCAACAAGGTAAACATTCTGCTAGTGGAGACCATAGAAGATTATAGTTATCTATTGTTTCTATAGTCTTGTCCTATTGTTCATGTTGTGTTCACTAAGACTCTGACAATGACCTATAAAAGGGACTTAATTCAGTTTATACCACCACTTCAATTAAGTACAAAATCTTTCCCTTGTTCAAGATACCAAACAAAATATTTATTACCAATAGTTAATTAACTAATTGGTTAAGATTATTGTGTTGTCAGGTAAAAGAAATAATTGTGCACAATTTCAGCTTCATCTGAGATTGGGTGTGGGAGAAGTACTATGTACAAACTTTTTACCAGAGTGAGCGAGTCGACGTAAGTTTTGTAAAAAAAAAAAAAACTTTCTCATCACAGTATTTCAAATAGGAAATAGGTTTTAAAAAATGTAACATTCACTTTGTTGAGGGGACATTATAAAAAAAAAAAAAAAAAGTCAAACCATTTAACCTTTAAATTAGATACAAGTGATGCATTACCTCTTGCTAAATAAGGAATGCTGAAATGGCAACTAGTAATAGGCAAAATGATACTAATTTCATGGAAAAATATTTTCATATATATTTGTTTTAATTTAACATTTTTCTGCAATGCAACCTTAGCTATATATATTTCATATCAATACAATGCTTTTGCTAAAAGTTTTAGCCAAACAGCTGCAGTCAAATAAATATACAGAAAACAAGGCACATTCAAACATTTAACAATGTTATATATATAGGGTTAGTAGCACTTTTCCATGGCAAAAGTTTAGATTTTAGGAGTTATTAAGGCTGAAATGTATGATATATATACAAAACCGTTTAAGGTGAAACAAAAACAGTGCCTACACTACACTACAGCTAGTCCATATCATTGACTATTTTTACAATACCGCTTTTCAACTTGTAACTACATGGAAATTTTTGGGTGGGGAAAAACCTCCAGAAATTTGAAAGTTGCTGTATATCAAAGAAAAATTACTAGCTTGTTGGCCACACCGGTAAAAACTCGTTTTAGCGTTAAAATTTTTTATAGTAGAAAAAAAAAAGGGAGAAATTAAAATTTTGCTGGAGAAAAAGAAAAATATTTTTCTTAAAATTTTGCATATAGTATAATATATATTGTGAATTTCTGGACTAATTCAAGAGAGGAGAACAACGAAGCAACAAGCTAGACTGGCTTACAGTGTCCTCTTCACTCCACATCTGCAACTCGTTCTCACACACAAAGTTTGCATTTATTATGCAAAACCACTTAAATTGAAACAAGGCTTTATAGTGTGGTAGATGTGTTCATGAAATGTAACTCTGGACTGACATGACCTGTTCGAAACTAAATCTGTTTCCTGTCTTATGTAGAAGTGTTTGCATTGTGCTCAATCACATCACAACTTTAGTCAGTTTTAGTAAAGTTTATTCAAGACTTCTATACTTGGGCTAGGCCTACTCATCAAGATCTATACATATAACATGAAGACATGACATGGCTTATCTGAGTCTGATGATTTGTTCTTAACGTTTTCTCAACACATTTGAACAAATAATCATGTGTTGTTCAGTTAAATATGATAATAACAAATTGAAGATATTCATGCAATCTACCACTTTTTAGCTACTCCGTGTATTACTAACACTTAGGGCACACTATTCACAATAGGACCCACCAAAACATGAATGTTGCTCCACCCATTTCTACTTTAAAGTAGCTCGTTAAATATTGATTCAGTATTTGTAAATAGTATTTTGTTGATTTCCTGATCCATAATAATATTAATAAAACAACTAAATACACTAAAATCAAACTGATGCGCTCCCTGGTCGAAGCCATATTCTTATATGCATGCGAATCTTGGACACTAACTGCAGATCTAGAGAAGAGGATCCTACAAATGGAACTAAGATGCTACCAATGAAGAGATTAGAAACAGGATAATACAGCTATTGGATCCCTTGATGACCTGCTAACTTCTGTCAAAAAACGCAAACTGAAAATCTATGGCCAAGTTAAAAAGGTCTTCAAGGCTTTGTAATGACCTTTCATCAGGGAACAGTGCCAGGAAGAAGAGGATGGGAAGACAATATCAAAGAATGGACATGCCTATCAGTGAATGAAATTCTATCCAAGGCAAAGGACAGAGAGGAATGGAGAATGGCATAGCAACTGTGGCACAAAGGAGTTCATTGCGCTTCAGCTCATGAGACAACATCCAGTTGGGGCCCACATGAGAACTTAGCTAGATCTAAAACATTTGTTAGTTCATTTGAAACAATTTTAATTCTGTTAAGATGAAGTTGTACAAACATTGACTTTTAAGACACTATTCCTTATATTTAAATGGAGTCCTGAATCAAACGCAATATGATTACTACTCATGTCAAAAGATACAATCTTTACATTGGAATGTCTTTTGGAAAATGTACCTTTACATTTAGATCTAGATTTTAGATTACTCATTTTTTGTCACACACTAAATTTGTCTTATTAGCCTATTAGCTGGAGGGGGGGGGGGGGGGGGGGAGAGTCACCAAGATCATCTTGAGCCCAGTACCTTGCTATGCAGCTAGTACTACTGAGTACTGTCTAGAGTAGATTCCAGATATAGTCCTAAATTAACTAGTCAGTGTAGTCTAGTCTAGATTCTACTTTCTCTATAGATCTAGAATCTCTAGAGTATTCTAGAGTTAGAGTGACTGAGTCTGAGTGGTCTAGTGATGAGTAGATTTTTAGATCTAGTCATCTAGTCTAGGTCTATGTGAGTAAGTCTAGTAGACTCTTAGTCTTACTACTAATACTAGTCTTAGTCATCTAATTTTAGACTCAGAGTCTGGTAGACAGTCACAGTACTAGACTCAAGAGTAGTCTCTAAGTCTGAGCCTAGCCCTAAGCTAGCTAAACTCAAGTGTCTAAATAGTTTAATCTAAAGTAAGTCTACTGTAAGTAGTAACTATCATCTAGATTTAAGATTAGCTTTCATGCTAGATTTTGATATATTCTAAATTAAATACATCTAGATAATTTCAATAAATAATCTTGATATATCCTAAGACCAAACTTACTAGACGCCATTGCAATGTATGATTCAGAGCAGCAATAAGCTTAGTCAAATTCCTTTCTTTACTGTCAGCTATGCATCAGCCTCTGACCTACTTTCGTCTGAGAGGCTGCAAGAAGCCAGATTATTTAAAGTATAAGCCATTTTTGTTAAGGCCCGATTACACCAAGAATTTTTATTTATCTTTTGACTTTACCTATCTATCTTTAAAAGATTCAATTACATACAATGAATTGGAAATATTTTGATGCTTTTAATTGTTAAATGGATTTTTTATATAGTTTTGAAAGAGTTACTTTATCACAATTCATCTTTTCAGGGTGGAAATGCTGTTAAACATTCTATTGCGATTTTTTTGTCCTCGAAAAGATAAAAATTTCATGATTAATCAAAATAATGAGCATTTTAAATGTCAGTGACGACAACTTTATATAATAACCTATAGATCTATGGAATATATAAGGATAACATACGCCAGCATGTTTAATGTACTCACAGTGTTTTCATACTTACAATCTGGCACAGCTTAAATCGAGGCTGGCATTAATTCCAGAAATTCAAGACTAGTGGTTGTAGGAAGCCGGCACATTAATATGCAATGACATGATCATATTGGATCTATATTTTCTATAGGACATATAGATCTTGATCTATAAAAATCGCGAACATAAAATAAAAAATAGATCTAAGATCCTAAATAATTTTTAAAACTTGCATTTATTTAAATAAAGTAGATTTATATCTTAATAGATTTTAAATTATATTAAATCTCAAACGGGCTGATAGGCGTGGCTACACTTCGCCTCAATACATTCAAATAATGAAATTCTCCCTTCCACCCTTTTTTTTTTTATTCATCTTGCTAATTCATGGAATCAAAAACCTGGGTGGGTGAACAAGGTTCTCGAAAACAACTACTTTTTCCTATAGCCCAAAGTTGACAATTATCTTATCTTATAAAATTACTTTAAAAAAAAAATGATTACGTCCTACGCGTGTTCCTAGGTCAATCTAGTCATGCATGCTAAGTTGTTAACCAATCACTTAAATTCTGCCAAGTAATAGGTTTTCCTGGCTGACTCATGCAGTCCATTCCATGCTTATTTATTTAGTCTTATATTAAAGACAGGGTTTTATCGTAATTTTAAATGCCACATGCGGCCCGCCGAAGTGTTTTATGCGGCCCGCCGACACCTAGAGAAATCAGGTGTGCCCACATTATACATATAAAAATGCAAATATTAAAAGTAATATCTATATAAATTATTGAAACTTTCTCATTATAAACGTTTTAAGTAAACGAAGATTATGCTTATCGGCAATACATCAATACACTCGATTGAAGACACAGTCTCTGAGTGTTAGGTAGGCTTGGAGCAAGATGACAAGTGTAACAACTGATGGAGCTCGATCTTTGACCATAAACCATAAACTTTTAACAGGAAAGTTTGCACAAAGCTGCATAAAATTTCTGCCTAGTATTGGTAGCACAAAACTAAAAATCTTATGAGCTAGGAGTAGTTCCGAATTATGAACAAAATAATCATATTTATCGCTAGCTTAGCTTGGGAAAGGCAAATGAGATATATAATCTCAAGGAAGATATTGTCATGTTACTTGAAGGACATTGACTGTGACCTTGTTACCAATATTTCTAATGAAGAGTGGAAGACAAAATTTCATGTTCTTTATAACTGCTATTGCAATGGGTTGTTTACATATAAAATATAAATGCATGTTAAATCTTTTCAAACAAGACTTTCCCTTTTCTACAGGCACGCAAAAGAAAATAGTTTTTGTCATTTTCCTTTGCTGAAAGGTGAAACTATTTTTAGTGAAATAATTAAAAGTACAACACTTATTAAGATTCCTTAATTGTGCAATGTATAATAGCAAATTTTAAGACGTCAAGAACCAGTTTTCAATACCATCAGCTCACCATTTATCGCAGAAGCTGATTCATCTCCAGAAGACATAACTCCAAGTGAAGAAAAGTTCCAGTCAGTACTACCACGGGAATCTTATGGGTGCCAGAAACTGTATTTTCACATTTAAAAAAAACTTGCAGCTGTTCACATTATTTGTGTACACATACATCTGGTTAGTCTTCTTCTTCTTCATTCTCATTTTACATGTTGGAGGGTTTAGATCAGTAATTCTATATCTGAGATGAACCGCGCAGTGGTTTCCAGATCAGGCAGTTCTCCGAATAGTCTTAGGAGAGTCTTGTTCGTGTCTCTTGATTTAGTATGCACCATTGAAGGACATGGTCAGCATTCTCTGGTGATGCTCCACAAGGGCATTTTTCGCTCGTCTCGACATTTAACTTCCGGAACATATATTATTGTCTCATTCAGTGAGCAAACATTTTTTTTGTGGAAACTAAACAAGTATAATCACTGGTTAATGTTGACTGACTGTAATTTGACAGCAGTCACAGGGGTAACAACTAGTAAGATAGTTCCACAGTTCCGGAACATTATGCACGAGTGTAAAAAGTAAAATATTGCACATTAAGTACAAATGTATATTTGTGGGGATAATATGAAATAAAAAGTCAACAGCAAATTTTTAAATAATCGTAAAATTGGTTTAAAAAATTGCTAACTCTTGTAATTTCAACGTGGAGTGTTTCGGGAAAAAAAAAAGAAAGAAACGTGAATATAATACAGTGTAAATATGAGTTAAAAGACATTCTACACACTTAGCTAGCGTATCTTTCTAAGATATATATACATATATGCGGCCCGCCATTCCCAAACTTTTTTAATGCGGCCCGCGATACAAAAAGGTTGCCCACCCCTACCCTAAGCTATTCTCTTGGAATTTGGGAATTGTTTGCCTTTTTTTTTTTTTTGTATTTTATAGAAGAGGGGGATTCAACCGCAAAACCCCCTGGTAGAGGGTTTTAAACTCAAACCCCCCTTGGCTGCGCTGGGGCAACTGATGGTTTAGTATTAAAATCTCACCTAAAATCAAAGCAAAAATTCAGTCACTAAATTCCGACCTGCGTGAGGGAGGTTTCATTTCGGGGTTACCCCCCCCCCCCCCGGCTACGCCCATGATTAAATATATATAAATCACCTCTTAAATATGAAAGAAAGCAAATTACACATTCAAAATTCTATGAGCGTAGCCAAGGGTTTCTTACTTTAAACCCCTTTCGTCCAGAGGGCTTTAAGTTTCAAACCACTCCAGATGGTTTTGAGTTTAAAATCCCCCTACAGATAGTTTTGAGTTTGAAAACCCCTCTCTTCGATATCATTATAAAGCAAACTACAGTCACAAATTCTATGAGCGTAGCTAAGGGGGTTTTAAATTTGTTAGTTTAAATTTTTTAGTTTCACCCCCCCCCCCCCAGCAGATGATTTTGACGATAAAACTTCGCTTTTCGATAGAAAATCTAAAGCAAACTACAGTCACATACTTCCAAGAGCGTAGCCAAAAGAGGTTACAAACTTTTACCAGTCGTTGGGCTCCATTAATAAAGTGCAGTGAATAGTCATCTGCCGAAATTGAAAAAAAGAATATATAGCTCCTCCTTCGTGTTCGAAGGTGAGCACATTTCTCATTTCCTATGGACTCGAAGATGATTGTAAAGTCCAATCATCGCTTTAATAAGCCGGCCGCATACGTGGCATGGGTGGTTTTGGTCAGTTGCAGATAGGTCTGCTTCCTCCCTCAGCTTTTTGTTGGTTCGATGCTCTTTCACCCTGGCCACTCTTCTTGATTTTAATCTCGAGACTCCCAGACTCACAGCTTCACGCCATGAGGAGGGATCGAGAGCTAGTGCTTCCCAGCTACACAAAAGAACTGCCTACTAAACACTACAAGTCTCTCTAGCTTGTACAGCTACATTCGAGAGGACTCGCATGGTACCGCACAGTCCTTACTGCCTTGCTGTCCGGGACTCAACTGTCATTTCCTTACACAATGACTCTCGTCCGTGAAGGCTTTCAATCACATGACCACAACACGTGTCATACTTGCGTGTACTAGCAGTACTGTCCCTTGTTCAACAGCCCTTGACCTGTGTGATATGCCTGAGTCGTGTGTGTCAGTAGGCCGCACACACGTTAACCCTTTCAGTCCACCACTGGAGAACGAAATCCTGGCACAAGACGTCGCAGAAATACCTGTGATACATATAGGGAACCACACCCAAACGGTGGTGCAGGAATATACCTACTTGGGATCGACAATTGTCAATAACCTAGATTTAGACATCGAGCTGACAAAAAGAATAGGAAAAGCTACTACAGCATTGGCAAAACTCACAAAGCGAAAAATGCCAAATTGACCACATCAACCAAAATCCTAGTCTACAATGCCTGTGTTGTGAGCACTCTTCTTTATGGCAGTGAAAGCCTGTCAACATACATGTACCAAGAGCACAGATTGAATAGTTTCCACTTGCGCTGCCTGAGACGCATAATGGGCATCTCTTGGAGGGACCATGTCTCCAATCAGGAAGTTTTGAGATTGGCCAATATGAACAGCATGTATGCTCTCCTAACACAAAGAAGATTACGCTGGCTCGGACATGTCACCCGCATACCAGATGGTAGAATTCCGAAAGATATCTTTTATGCTGATCTTGTGGAGGGAGTCAGACCCAAGGGCCGCCCAAGACTAACCTATAGAGATGTCTGCAAGCGAGACATGAGAGCCACAGACATCAACGAAAGTATGTGGGAAGAAATAGCCAAAGACCGGAGTGCATGGAGACAGACTGTGACGTGCTGGGAGACAGACTGTGACGTGCTGGGAGACAGACTGTGACGTGCTGGGAGACAGACTGTGACGTGCTGGGAGACAGACTGTGACGTGCTGGGAGACAGACTGTGACGTGCTGGGAGACAGACTGTGACGTGCTGGGAGACAGACTGTGACGTGCTGGGAGACAGACTGTGACGTGCTGGGAGACAGACTGTGACGTGCTGGGAGACAGACTGTGACGTGCTGGGAGACAGACTGTGACGTGCTGGGACTATCCTCGCTGAGATCAAAAGAAACGAAGCGGCCTTAATCAAGAGGGAAAAAAAAGAAAGCTGCCTTATCAGCTAGCCCTGAATCAGAGGCATACACATATAGGAATAGTGGCAAAGTCTGCCGCATTAGAACTGGCTTGATTAGCAACACCAGATTCTGCCCCCGTCTCAAGACGAAACCAAAACCATTGACGCATCCATTGCCTTCCCAGACAAAAAGGAGCCATATATATATATATATATATATATATATATATATAGATAGATAGATAGATAGATAGATAGATATAGATATAGATATATATAGATATAAAGATATATATAGATAGATAGATAGATAGAGATATATATTTATTTATAGATAGATAGATATGGGAAAGGAACAATGGGAACGCTTTTGTGCCAGTTTTTAGTTTAGAATTTTTAACTCCGCAATGGTTAAACTTATTTAAAAAATGAAAACATCTGCGGACTCCTCAGCTATTGGGCGATAAAACTAAATTTGACTCTTTTTTCCATATCAGCTATTAAATTTATAATTCAAGTCAACTTACGGTAGGGGTCGGACCTAATCAGCGAACGCAATTTTCGCGGGAGTCATAATGAGCGAAAGGCCGTAAAAAATAGCGAAATAGCATGTTAAAATATAGGAAATTATGCTTCAAATAGTTCTATCATCTAACTTCTTCCATGAAGCATTATAACTATTGTCCTCCTTCTGGCATTAGGCCTAAATTTGTTTTCACGTTTCTTGTGCTCCACATCTCCTTTCTCTGCTTGGAACTGATGTCTATATAGCCTACGAAACTTGCGTAACTACAAAAGAAACTACAAAATTCTATCTTGCCTCCTCCCTATAGGCTAGTCCACGTCTCCATTTCACAAACTCTCGTTACTGCGACTATTTTTTTTTAAGAACACATGTTCAGTGCACTTAATCACCATCAACTCGATTTCCCCCCCCCCCCCCCCACACACGCGCGCTGATTGGCCCAAAGGCAGATCCCGAATGCGATGGATTGATGATGTATGGGGGCCAGTTCTACAACAGCTTGGGTTTCGGGCATGGAGACGAAAGGCTCAGGAGAGATCTTGTAATTTTATACATGTATATTATATGATAATTCTTATATTTATTACTAAATATATAGTTCGCCTTTTTTCCGCTCCTGAAATCGAATATTTTCTCCTGGAAAAACTCTTGGAAATCTCCTGAAATCCTAATCTTAGAATGGTGGGGGAACCCTGTGAAAATGAATTCTGATCTTTTAAACATTTATACACATATTAATATCATTAATTAGTAACAAGAGGTTAATCAGCTAGTTAAAAAAAGGAGGACGGCAAAACAGAGCTCACCTCCCCCCCCCCCCCCCCCCCCCGTATAAGCAGTATAGGCCTAAGCGTATTAAGATCAACTGAAGCGTCATTTCACCCTCACGGGCATAGAGGAAAGTAACTGCCAGCTTATGACCTCTGAGAGACTGTTAGAGGGCTGCGAGTCAAACATTTTAGACGGAAAGAAAATGCGGGAAAATATGCTGGTCGTAACTGGGCGTAGTCAAGTGAAACAAGTAATGCACTCATCCTTAATCTTCGAAATCGAAGTCATTGGGTTAAGGTTAAAAATAGGCCTATTATTTTAATATTTCAGTTTACAAACATAACAATAGATAAGACAAAAAGAAAAACAGATTAAATCAGTCACTAAATTATCATTAAATGGCTTTTTAAGCTTATTTTAGGGGCTTTCGCTGAATAGGTTTTCAGTTAAAAAGGTCATTTTGAGCGAACACCCCATAATATATTTTTTTTCAACGGAATAAATAGCCTTTGCTATTCTAGCTAACTATTTCCTCATCTATTTAGAAGTACAATATGCAATTTTTTTTCGGTCGATGTCCATTGATGCTTTAAAATCTCCTTAAGTTCGGACCTATTCTCGTTTATCCGGAAACGTTTTGAGAATGAAATTTCCATACATGTCAACTTTGACCTTCAGCTACGTTTTATTGTATGAGGGAAAACGAAAGTGAATATGTGGAAAATGTAGAAAAATGGAGCCTTTGTAATACCAATTTATTACTTCTTCAGTTACTTTCGAAATAAATTAGAATGGATAAAATTACGGGGAGGTGTTCGCTTTATATGCCATTTCGCTGATGGGCCTTTCCTATAGATAAGATAGATACACACACACAAATTTACGGTAGTGTAGAGTACGGCTGCATCGGATACGTTCACTATGCCTCAATGTGGATCTAACTTTCTCAAAATTAGTAATTCGGATATTACTGACGCAAGCAAGCAAGCAAGTTCCCGATATGCCTATATTGTTACGTCACTTCTTAACTAGAACTAGTTGTTATACGACACGCCTCCCGTGTTCGCCATATTGGCTCGAGACACACCAGGGGCGGACAGGGAGTCAAAATTGGCCCTGGCCTTACTATACCACAAATGGATTGCCCTTCGACGTAGGATATATTGTTACTTGTCCTCAAAATAATTAACATTTTGATAATACATAGAAAACTGAACGCCAGCTGCAAGAGTGATAAACAGTTTGCTATAAACCAGTATTGCAGATGTGTTTAGGTCTTTATGCTATCTTAGATGCTATCTTACTAGATTTTTCCAAGGCTTTTGACAAAGTTCACCACCATAGTTTGCTTAAAAAATTAAAATATTTTGGCATTAATGGTCCACTGCATCAGTGGATTAAAGATTTTCTGATAGGGAGAGAACAAACTGTAATAATAAATGGCTCTAAATCAACACCAATAACAGTAAACTCAGGTGTACCTCAAGGAACAGTCTTGGGTCCACTACTATTTTTAATTTACATAAATGATTTACCAAATTGCATTAGTTCAGGAACAAAAGTCAGATTATTTGCAGACGATTGCATAATATATAGAACATTAAAAACAAAACAAGACACAGATACTTTACAAAGAGAATTAGATGAATTACAGAAATGGGAATCAAATTGGAGCATGTCTTTCCACCCAGAAAAATGTCAGTTGTTAAGAGTAACAAAAAAACTAAAACAAATTAATTCCACTTATCTTATTCATGGCAAACCAGTAACACAGACTAAAAACGCAAAATACCTAGGTGTTATAATAAATGAAAAACTGTCATGGAATCCACATATTGATGAAACTATAAAAAAATCAAACAAAGCATTAGGATATATTAAAAGAAATTTCTATAAATCAAATAAGAACATAAAACTAAAACGTTATTTAACCTTGGTTAGGCCAATAATAGAATATGCATCCTCCATTTGGGACCCCTCAACTCAAGAAAACATTAAGAAACTGGAACAGACACAAAATAGAGCAGTGAGATTCATAACAAATGAATATTCACATTTGACTAGAGTAACACCATTAGTAAAATCACTAAATTTAGAAAGCCTTCAGGACAGAAGACTCAAAAGTAAAGTAGCAATTATACATAAAACACTGAACCATAATCTTCAAATACAAAAACAAAATTTAACAAAATACTCTGAAAGACACAAAAATAAGGGCACATTCCTCGTCCCATATGCTAGGACAAATTTGTACAAATACTCCTTCTTCCCTAGTGCTATTAGAGCATGGAATGGGTTGCCTGAGCTAGCCAGAAAAACCAGTGACTTGGCAGAATTTAAGTCATTGGTTAATATGCATGACTAAATGCATGACGCGTAGGACGTAATCATCTCCTTTTTTTGAAGTAACGTCTGTATTATATAAGATAAGATAAGATGTTTTATTAAGCTTTGTATTTGCTTTGACTACCTGATGTTGTGTTATATGCATATAATTTAAACGTGGGTTGAATGTTGCTTATTTGGATTGTCACCCTTAGTGTTTGTTTGCATTTGTTAACCTGTGTACTGTCCGTATTTCGTAGTCCGTGTTGTGAACTCTACTATGTGTGTAGTTGTTTGTCATTCAGTGAAATAAAGCTTTGAATGTAACATGGTATTGTTAGTATTAAGTACAACGTCTTAAAATTTACTTTCAAATTCCACAATCAAGGAATCAAAATGTCTTGTATTTTTTGAACCATTTCACTAGAAATAGTTTTCACCATTCAGCAAAGGAAAATGACAAAACCTGTTTTCACTTGCCTATGCAAACAATCCATTGCAATATTTACGATAAATAACACGAAATATGTCTTCCACTTTCATTAGAAATATTTGATAGGAACAAAGTCAGAGTCAAAGTTCTTCAATGAAAATAATCATTTCTTCTTTGAGTTGTCATATTCTTCTAGATATCTTACCCATACTAACTTATCCAACGGATATGCCAACTATTGTGCTTAATATCCCTAAGATTTTTGGATTTGCTTGGCACAATTTTCACGTTTAGACTTTTAAACGTTTTAGAATGACATATAGAGACAATGTTTCTTTAGCCTCTTTATCATAATTGATAAGAATCAGAATTTCAATAATTTATATACATATTTAAAATTACTTTATTTTTAATATATTTGCATTTTTTTATATGTATAACCTGTGGCACGCCTGCTTTCTGTAGGTGTCCGCGGACCGCAAAAAAACACAATGGCGGGTCGCATGTGGCCCTTGTCCGTAATTTGCTCACCCCTGGTTTACAATAATAGCCTACCCTTGTTAAAACGGAAATTCGTTACTAAATTATATGCTCAGCATCTCGTTATAGATTCACCCAATTATGTTCAAACTAATGAAGCTTCAACAGGAGTTTACAAAATATAAACCTTATGCTTTTTGTTCAAATCGTTTAGTGTTTATAGACGATTGTAAGTCACCAGTGGTTTGGTATATGTTTATAGATCTATGTAATTAAATATGATAGTATGTGTTTAGTATTAGGATAGTATGTGTTTAGTATTACACATTAAGAAGAAAAAGAATACCAATAACATTTACTGTAGGCCTACTTATTGTCATTCAAAGTGACCCATTCGGCGACCTCCACTGGCCTATTTCGGTACCGGCCCACAGAACATTAGCCCAGTTGCCCATATAGCCAGTCCGCCCCTGAGACACACCCCTAAATTGGATTCACTGCTCGATGATTATTTATTCCCAGACTATTTTTTTATTTATTTTCCGAAGCCACTTCCTCGTTTTTGTTGTTGTTGTTTTTTTTTAACTTAGCCTACAATAAAACGGCCAGCATTTTAACATTCCAACACGCAACACACATATAGTTCTGGCCCGTGAATTCTAGCGAGACCATTCGTTATAGCAGTGGGCCCCGCATATCAGGTTTAGAATAGCTGTATAATATAAAGGTCCCGGGGTTCCACCTGACAAGACATCACTTACACACAGTCATACATAGTGACCAACTATGTGAATAGTTTAAATAACAAAAATTAAATGAATTTAATTGTATGAAACTGATATCTGTGTATGTACAATGAAGATGATAAATAGACAATATATATATATATATATATTCTGTGGCATTTTACGTCTCGAGAAACGATCTTTTCCCTTTGCAACTTCTTGTGTGACTAAAGTGGCCAATCCTTGATACACAGCTGCGATCGCAGGTTGGGCATATATAATCACCAGGCGCCGTTGCATTTTCACCCTTCTTTCTGCTTCTGTTGTGTATGACATCTGCAATCTTTGACCCTTCCTTTATACTTTCTCTCCATGAGGATCTGTCCAGTGCTACCTCTTCCCAGTTGCCAGTGTCGATTTTGAAGAGCTTCATGTCGCGTTTGCATACATCCGTATAACGTAAAAGTGGGCGACCAGCGGCTCTCCTGCCTTCTATTAGATCGCCATACAGGATGTTCTGTGGAAGTCGACCTACTGGCATTCTATGAACGTGGCCAAGCCAGCCAAGGCGTCTGCTGCTGTTAACAGAGCTTATGTCCTGACACCCTGCTCTTTGTAGCACTTCCTCATTGGTTATCTTATCTTGCCACCTTATTTTAAAGATCCGCCTTAGGCATCGAAGGTGGAAAACATTCAGCTTTTTTTCCTGCCATGAGTAGGTTGACCAAGTTTCACTTCCGTACAGCAAGGTGCTCAACACACAGGTCCGGTAGACTATGGCTTTAGTACTGCTAGTCAGCAATATGTTGTCCCAGACTCTTTTCTGCAACCGTGACATGGTGGCCATTGCCTTGGCTATCCTGTTGTTTATGTCTTTATCCAGTAGAGTGTTGTTGGATATGATGGAGCCAAGGTAACAAAAGTGATCAACAATTTCTAGTTGTTGGCCATTAATGCTTACTTGAGGTGCAGTATTTGTGTTTTGGACAAGTATCTTAAGTCTTGCTTTGACTGATGTTTAAGCCGAACTTCTGGCAAGCAGCAGATAGTTGTCAACCAGGGACTGTAGCTGAGTATCAGAATCAGCCACAATAGCTGCATCTACAGCATACAGGAGTTCCTTGACGAGTAGCTTCCTAACCTTTGTTTTTGCTCGCAGCCTTGATACATTAAATAGTTTTCCAGAGGATCTTGTATGGAGAAACACACCTTTGTTTATGTCGTTGTACGCATAATGCAGTAGACAGGAGAAGAATATGCCAAACAGAGTAGGTGCGAGCACACATCCCTGCTTGACACCACTGCAAACCTCAAAAGTTGCTGATTGGGCTCCGTTGAATTTGACAGTACATTTAGTTTCCTCGTGAAAACACTCAATGAACTTCAGTAGTTTGGGAGGGCAACCTATTTTCCTCAGGAGTTTGAAAAGGCCACTTCTGCTGACCATGTCAAAAGCTTTAGTCAGATCAACAAAAACGATGTAAAGGGGTCTGTCTCTCTCTCTCTCTGAATTTCTCCTGCAGTAGTCGTAGAGAAGATATCATGTCTATAGTGGATCTATCACTCCTGAATCCACACTGAGACTCTGGGTAGACTCTAGAAGCTATCACTTGCAGCCTGGATAGTGCCACTCAGCAAAGATCTTGCCCACTATACTGAGGAGAGAGATACCCCTGAACAGATCAATCCCCTCGTTAAGTGATGAAGAAGACATCTCTATCAGATGGGAGAAATTAAGAGATGTAATGTACAGTTCGGCAATCACCGCCTTTGGGCCTCAAAACACAAAAATGTAGACTGGTTTGAGGCGAATCTAGCACATATGGAACCTTGCATCGAGAAAAAGTGATCTGCACACCTCGCTCACAAGACAAAGCCAAGTCCAAGATCTTTGGAGGTCTTCAAAAGTGCTAATAAAGAGGCGAAACAAATGGCTAGAAAATGTGCTAACAACTTTTGGAGGGATACCTGCAACAGAATCCAAGACAGTCTCCACTCAGGAAATAGCAAAGCTCTATTTGATGGCATTAAAGCGGCCCTGGGTCCAACAGTGTCTAAGCCTGCCCCCCCCCATTCTATCCAAATCAGGAGAAAAAATTACAGATCAAACCAAGCAGCTAGAACGATGGACAGAACACTACCTTGAAGTCTATGCCACACAGAATACAGTAGACGATGTCGCACTGGCTTCTCCACCAGATCTTCCAGTACTGGAATGCCTAGATGAGCTTCCGAGCCTTAGTGACCTCAAAAAAGCAATTAACTGCATAAAAAAAAGAAAATCTCCTGGGAGTGATGGTATCCCAGTGGAAGTAGTGAAAGTCAACGAATCACTCCTGCTCCCTGAACTTTATATTATCCTCTGCCGCTGTTGGGAAACAGGTCATATCCCACAGGACATGCGTGACGCAACTATAGTCACAACATACAAGAACAAAGGGGATCGGAGTGACTGCAACAAAAAAAAAAAAATTATATATATATATATATATATATATATATATATATATATATATATATATATATATAATATATAAATATAAAGATATTATTCAACAATTAATTTAAGCACCTCTGCTACTGCTATCAACTTGTCACCCTGGTTTCATAGTCCACCAGACTCTGATCGACTGGCGTCACAAAGCTGCCAACCTCGGTAATAGTAAAGTTAGACCTCAGATGATCGCCAATTTGACAATGACACTGAAAACTGTAATATATATTTCTGAGACGGCAAGCGACGCCCACACTAGCACAGACTCGAGCTCAGTATATACAACTCCAACACTGACACCCTATAAACGAAATAAATACAAAACTTAACTTCTACTCTAAAACTAGAAATAGTTACCTCATACAACATACAATAAGAGATATCACAAACGAATAACTCACCCTAAACAGTAGTCCAAAAATCCTACTGAATAATAAGTCCGAGAAACTAGTACAGACTATAGATATAATAACCTTTTACGGACCCACACACCGTCCGTTCCAACCAAAGTCAGAGGGTGAACTGCCTCATGACAAAGAATGACCAATAGATGTCACCGGACTTAATGACGTAGCAAAACAATTCAAAACAACATACAAAGCACTCTCGCCCCGTACAAGTACTAAGAGTAGGAAATTAAAAAAAGAGTTAGGATAACTACGCGACATCCCCCCTCCTCGACGAACTGGAAATTTTGACAGAAATTCCAGTGATCAAAAATCCTTTCGAAGACTAAACTTCGTAAGAAGAACAAGGAAGGAAGAAAAAATCCTAAGTGCATCTCTGCCATAGATTTGGAAATGTAATAGTGAAAGAAAAAAATGATTTCGAATCACAAATTGATTCGCCAATGGTCACCACAAGAACCACAATATACGTCAAGATAAAACCCCAACAACAACAAAAGTCGGTTTCCTTGCCCATTAAGGTGACCCATATCAACTTGGGTCAAAAACAAAGTTATATAAACAAAATCATATTTACAAATACAACATTAATATAATATCCAAATAATAATCATGGTAAATAAATACACATTATATTCTTTAAATTTGATTCATTTACATAATATAGAATACAAATCCACATGTTATAACACATAGAAACATAATATAAATGGCGGATGGAAGTCTATATCACTCTTGAACAAAGATCAGTCAGCAGATTGTTCTCTCCCTTTACGTGGGCAACGTCAAAGGAGTAGTCTTGTAGCATCAATGCCCATCTTGTGATACGTGCATTGGTAAAGTTTGTGCTCCTGGGATACGATAAGGCCTTGTGATCAGTCAGCAGGTGAAATCTTTTACCTGCTAAATACCTGTCCAGTTTCTTTACAGAATATACTATGGCTAATCCTTCCCGTTCAAAAATAGAGTACTTCTGCTCCCGAGGCAACAATTTACGGCTTACGTACTGTATGGGATGTAACACACCTTTGATACACTGACAGAGAATGCCTGAAATTCCTTTATCTGAAGCATCTGTATGAAGAAAAAAAGATAGAGAAGGGTCAGGTAAACGAAGAATAGGATACTTTACTCAGACAAGTCTGCACTCTATTCAATGCCTCCGCACACTCATAGTTCCAGTCCACTCTTATAGACTTGCCCCGACGTAGCAGCTCTGTAAAGGGGAATATTAAATCCGCGTAACTCGGAATAAATTTGCTGTAATAATTTATCAGACCAATCAAACTACGTATTTCTTTCTTTGTAGTGGGTGTTTTAAATTCCATTATCTTTCTTACATTGCTAGGATCAGGTTTGATAACTCCTTGTCCCACATTATGACCCTGACCCAGAAATTTTACACAAGTGTAGTCCATCTCAGGTTTATCTGGTTTTAGTGTAAAGCCGTTCTCTCTTAAAGCGCAAAAAAACATTTTTGACACTTTTCAAGTGTGATTCCCAGTCTTCACCGAAAATACAAATGTCGTCGATGTAGAACAATACATTTTCTACTTCCCTTAGCATACTCTTAACAACCTTATTAAAATGACTTGGAGCACCGCTCAACCCAAAGGGTAAGTAGTGGAAGATATAATGCTCCCCAAGAACTCTAAACGCTGTGAAAGGTTTGCTAGTTTTGCTGATTGGGATTTGCCAGTAACCCTTTGTTAAATCCACCAATGTAAAATACTTGGCTTTATATAACATGTTGAACAAATCTTCTTGTTCAGGAATTACCTCAGCAGGTATTTCAGTTATATTATTTAATTTTCTAAAATCTATACATGGTCGCAAAGTTCCGTCTTTCTTTTTAATTATAACAACGGGTGCTGCATAGGGCGAGTCTATTGGCCCTATAATTCCCAATTCCAACATGCTGTCAATCTCTTGCTTCACTTTATTTCTCAAGTGGATAGGTATCGTATATGGTTTTAAGGTTATTGGTTTTGTATCTACCAACTTAATTTTAAACTCTTCGACCTTGGCTCTACCAGGAATATCAAATATTATGTCTTTAAATTCACTCAAAATGCCATCAACTTGTTTCTTTTGTATATCATTCAAATCGGGATTAATTTTGAACTGCGTCAACACATATATAAAAATATTCTCTTTCTGAGTAATTTCTAGCGTTGGAATGTTAGATAGCATATCATCATTATATTCATCCTGCTCAGCAACGTCTTCCTCCCCTACAACCGAAACCATATTAGCTGACATGAGTTCATTTTTATTTACATCTGCAACAATTAGGTTATCTCCCTTCTTTACCCTACAATGGTATTTCATAAGTCTGTTTATATGATATATCTTTGTTATATTTTCTTTCTGAATAACATAGTTAAATTTTGATATTTTGTTTAGAACCTTATACGGGCCCTGCCAAAACACGGACAGCTTACTGTCTCTGTGTGGTTTGAGGACTAAAACACAGTCACCCACATTTATGTCACGCCTCGATGAGTATTTGTCATATTGTTTCTTGTAATTATTTCTTTTCACATCACTGTTGAAATTAGCAATAGCAGTCACCTCAGATAACCTTGTTTTCAAATCCAGTAAATAACTGAACACATTCTTGTATTCATTTTCCTCTTCTTTATTTATGAACACTTGCTTTAAGATAGCCAAAGGGCCCCTCATTTGTCTTCCGTAGACAAGCTCAAATGGTGATACTCCCGTTGTTTCGTTAGGAACCTCTCGGTAGGCGAACAATGCTGCATTAACTTTCCGGTCCCAATCACGAGGGCTATCCTGACACACTTTCTTTAGAAAAGATTGTAAAGAAGAATTAAGTCGTTCAACCATCCCATTAGAGCTCGGGTGGTAAATGGTAGAATGCACTGGTTTGACAGAGAAAAAATTGCAAACCTGATTGTACAATTCTGAAGTAAACTGTGGGCCTTGATCACTTAAAATATCAGTCGGTAACCCAATTCTACAAAAAATACTAGTTAGCGCTTCGATAACTGTTTCTGTGTTTATATTTTTCATAGGTATTGCGTCTGGCCATATCGAAGCAGCATCTACCACAGTTAGAATATACCTATTCTTATTGTCAGTTGCCTCCAATGGCCCAATAATATCTGTTGCAACTTTATAAAACGGAATGGTAACAACATTCATTCGACCAAGTTCCACTCTGTCACAACGACGTGGCATCCTAGTTTTCTGGCAAATATCACACGACCTCACAAACTCTTTTATGTCTCGATCTAAACCTTGCCAGAAAAAATATTTGTAGATTTTACTTTTAGTCTTTCTTAATGACAAATGCCCTGCCAACTCTCATGAGCAGTTTTCAACACAATTTCTCTCTTAGCTGAAGGTACAACTAACTGTCTTTCTTCCTCACCAAACTCTCCTGTAAACACTATGTACAATAGTCTATCAAACACTTTATATTCCACACTTCCATTATTTTTTATTATCTACACAATAGTCCACATGTCGCCCACAAAGATCTTTCAGAGACGGATCACTCAACTGTTCACATAAGAAATCATCACTCGTCCCTAACACATCTCGACATTCTTCCAGTACTCCACAATCACTTACAAAGCCGCCATCAATCTCATTCTCTTTCATTGCCCTAGTTACTGCAAAGCAATTAAACTCACGTCCCACATTACTGTCAACATTTCCAAGAATTAAATCTGCAACAGGATCTTTAAAGCAAGCTACGACATATTTACCGACAATGTATTCCGACTCAATACTCACACACGCCAATGGATAATCCCTCACTGTCCCATCAACAAGTTTTAGTTTATAAGTACCAAGTATCATATCTTTCTCACCAACTAATGAACTTCTAATTCCTATAACACTCGAACCAGAATCTTTCAGAACAGACACACTCATCCCATTTACTTTCCCCTTTTCAAACTTCAATTTACCCACAGACTTATTTAGTAATTACTTATCAACATATGCAAACGTTTCTCTCTTACAGGGGGAAAAATACTCATCTCCTTTCCTTAAAGTACAATTTCCACAATTTTAGATATTGTGAGGGCCACTCAGTCATCTATAAGCACCTCCTGGGCCTTGATCTCTGTTCTGGTATGCCCCAATACCACCCGTTCTACTGTGCCTGTTATTATAAGAATAGTCATATGTAGCATAACTCTGTCTGCCAACACTATTGCCGCGGATTCTTCGACCGTTCCCATCAAACTGCCTTTGTGATGCATTTCTACTGGGCCTTTGTATGTTAGTGGAGATCGTGGGTGCGTTCCTATATCTAACATCAGAAGCAGGACTAGAGTTAACAAGTTGCGAACGTTGAGGGCATTCTGACGCTTTGTGGCCTCCCCTCTTTCACTTAAAGCAAATAATTAAGTTTCTCTCAATCCCTGGGCTTCTATTTCTCACAGGCTCACGACACGCTGCCGCAACATGCACACTTTCTTCCTTACAAATAGACACATCTGACCCAGACTCACTACACGCTGCCGCAACATACACATTTTCTTCCATACAAATGGACACATCAGCACCAGCTACCTTAAATCCTTCTATAACTTCTAGCATATTATCTACTGTTCTGTGCTTGCTCAAAACTAGTTGCCTGTATACGTCTCTCGAAACACTTTCTAAGATCCCATCTTTGATCAACCGGTCTTTGAGCTCCTCCCACTGTTTTACCGACTTCGGCCATCTTGCACCCAATTGTCTAATGCCGTTCTCAATTCTGTTACATATCTCCTAAAGTCGTTTTGCCTAGGTCTCACGCAATGGAATCTTTTGCGGCAGGTTTCCGCGTTGATATCTGCATGGCGAAGAAGTGCCGTCTTCACTTCTTCATAATTCTCGCTAAGGTCAGACTGTCCCTTAGCATAAAGTTTCTGAGTGTGGTGGTTAGTTTATATGACAACAGCAAGGACCACTCTTTTTTCTCTATTTTCCATCTCGCTGCAACGGCCTCAAAGTGTGTAAGGTAAGCTAGGAGGTCGTCGTCACCTTTCATTCCCTGGAAACTCTTGTCAAGCCTGTCTAGGACATTCTTGTATCGCACATCCCCTGACTGTCCTGCCGCCTGCCTCTGGCGCAGACTTTTCTTTAAGCCTAGCCAGTTCCAACTCCTATTTCCTCTTGATCGACTCCTTGGCATCTCTTTCCTTCCATCTTTCGTGCTCCTCGCGTTTGGCCTTCTCATCACGTTCAAATCTCGCTTCTTCCTCTTTCTTCCTAGCCTCTTCTTCTGCCTTCGCCTCTTCCTCTGCCTTCGCCATTTTCTTCAACTTCTCCTGTCGCTCAAACCTAGCCTTTTCCTCTGCCTTCGCGTCTTCCCTATCTCAATCATATTCATCTTTCCGTTCCTTCACATATCTCTCTAACCTTTCCCCTTCGTAGCCCATAGCACGGCCATCACTAATAAACTGTGACGTTACCGTTAACCTTGTCAGGTTTAGAATAGCTATATACAATTAAGGTCCCGGGGTTCCACCTGACAAGACATCACTCACACACAGTCATACATAGAGTGACCAACTATGTGAATAGTTTAAATAACAAAAATTAAATGAATTTAATTGTATGAAACTGATATATGTGTATGTACAATGAAGATGATAAATAGACAATATATATATTAGATATATATATATATATATATAATATAAAAATATAAAGATATTATTCAACAATTAATTTAAGCACCTTTGCCACTGCTATCAACTTGTCACCCTGGTTTCATAGTCCACCAGACTCTGATCGACTGGCGTCACAAAACTGCCAACCTCGGTAATAGTAAAGTTAGACCTCAGATGATCGCCAATTTGACAATGACACTGAAAACTGTAATATATATTTCTGAGACGGCAAGCGACGCCCACACTAGCACAGACTCGAGCTCAGTATATACAACTCCAACACTGACACCCTATAAACGAAATAAACACAAAACTTATAAATAACTTCTACTCTATAACTAGAAATAGTGACAACCTCATACAACATACAATAAGAGATATCACAAACGAATAACTCACCCTAAACAGTAGTCCAAAAATCCTACTGAATAATAAGTCCGAGAAACTAGTACAGACTATAGATATAATAACCTTTTACGGACCCACACACCGTCCGTTCCAACCAAAGTCAGAGGGTGAACTGCCTCATGACAAAGAATGACCAATAGATGTCACCGGACTTAATGACGTAGCAAAACAATTCAAAACAACATACAAAGCACTCTCGCCCCGTACAAGTACTAAGAGTAGGAAATTAAAAAAAGAGTTAGGATAACTACGCGACATCCCCCCTCCTCGACGAACTGGAAATTTTGACAGAAATTCCAGTGATCAAAAATCCTTTCGAAGACTAAACTTCGTAAGAAGAACAAGGAAGGAAGAAAAAATCCTAAGTGCATCTCTGCCATAGATTTGGAAATGTAATAGTGAAAGAAAAAAATGATTTCGAATCACAAATTGATTCGCCAATGGTCACCACAAGAACCACAATATACGTCAAGATAAAACCCCAACAACAACAAAAGTCGGTTTCCTTGCCCATTAAGGTGACCCATATCAACTTGGGTCAAAAACAAAGTTATATAAACAAAATCATATTTACAAATACAACATTAATATAATATCCAAATAATAATCATGGTAAATAAATACACATTATATTCTTTAAATTTGATTCATTTACATAATATAGAATACAAATCCACATGTTATAACACATAGAAACATAATATAAATGGCGGATGGAAGTCTATATCACTCTTGAACAAAGATCAGTCAGCAGATTGTTCTCTCCCTTTACGTGGGCAACGTCAAAGGAGTAGTCTTGTAGCATCAATGCCCATCTTGTGATACGTGCATTGGTAAAGTTTGTGCTCCTGGGATACGATAAGGCCTTGTGATCAGTCAGCAGGTGAAATCTTTTACCTGCTAAATACCTGTCCAGTTTCTTTACAGAATATACTATGGCTAATCCTTCCCGTTCAAAAATAGAGTACTTCTGCTCCCGAGGCAACAATTTACGGCTTACGTACTGTATGGGATGTAACACACCTTTGATACACTGACAGAGAATGCCTGAAATTCCTTTATCTGAAGCATCTGTATGAAGAAAAAAAGATAGAGAAGGGTCAGGTAAACGAAGAATAGGATACTTTACTCAGACAAGTCTGCACTCTATTCAATGCCTCCGCACACTCATAGTTCCAGTCCACTCTTATAGACTTGCCCCGACGTAGCAGCTCTGTAAAGGGGAATATTAAATCCGCGTAACTCGGAATAAATTTGCTGTAATAATTTATCAGACCAATCAAACTACGTATTTCTTTCTTTGTAGTGGGTGTTTTAAATTCCATTATCTTTCTTACATTGCTAGGATCAGGTTTGATAACTCCTTGTCCCATATTATGACCCTGACCCAGAAATTTTACACAAGTGTAGTCCATCTCAGGTTTATCTGGTTTTAGTGTAAAGCCGTTCTCTCTTAAAGCGCAAAAAAACATTTTTGACACTTTTCAAGTGTGATTCCCAGTCTTCACCGAAAATACAAATGTCGTCGATGTAGAACAATACATTTTCTACTTCCCTTAGCATACTCTTAACAACCTTATTAAAATGACTTGGAGCACCGCTCAACCCAAAGGGTAAGTAGTGGAAGATATAATGCTCCCCAAGAACTCTAAACGCTGTGAAAGGTTTGCTAGTTTTGCTGATTGGGATTTGCCAGTAACCCTTTGTTAAATCCACCAATGTAAAATACTTGGCTTTATATAACATGTTGAACAAATCTTCTTGTTCAGGAATTACCTCAGCAGGTATTTCAGTTATATTATTTAATTTTCTAAAATCTATACATGGTCGCAAAGTTCCGTCTTTCTTTTTAATTATAACAACGGGTGCTGCATAGGGCGAGTCTATTGGCCCTATAATTCCCAATTCCAACATGCTGTCAATCTCTTGCTTCACTTTATTTCTCAAGTGGATAGGTATCGTATATGGTTTTAAGGTTATTGGTTTTGTATCTACCAACTTAATTTTAAACTCTTCGACCTTGGCTCTACCAGGAATATCAAATATTATGTCTTTAAATTCACTCAAAATGCCATCAACTTGTTTCTTTTGTATATCATTCAAATCGGGATTAATTTTGAACTGCGTCAACACATATATAAAAATATTCTCTTTCTGAGTAATTTCTAGCGTTGGAATGTTAGATAGCATATCATCATTATATTCATCCTGCTCAGCAACGTCTTCCTCCCCTACAACCGAAACCATATTAGCTGACATGAGTTCATTTTTATTTACATCTGCAACAATTAGGTTATCTCCCTTCTTTACCCTACAATGGTATTTCATAAGTCTGTTTATATGATATATCTTTGTTATATTTTCTTTCTGAATAACATAGTTAAATTTTGATATTTTGTTTAGAACCTTATACGGGCCCTGCCAAAACACGGACAGCTTACTGTCTCTGTGTGGTTTGAGGACTAAAACACAGTCACCCACATTTATGTCACGCCTCGATGAGTATTTGTCATATTGTTTCTTGTAATTATTTCTTTTCACATCACTGTTGAAATTAGCAATAGCAGTCACCTCAGATAACCTTGTTTTCAAATCCAGTAAATAACTGAACACATTCTTGTATTCATTTTCCTCTTCTTTATTTATGAACACTTGCTTTAAGATAGCCAAAGGGCCCCTCATTTGTCTTCCGTAGACAAGCTCAAATGGTGATACTCCCGTTGTTTCGTTAGGAACCTCTCGGTAGGCGAACAATGCTGCATTAACTTTCCGGTCCCAATCACGAGGGCTATCCTGACACACTTTCTTTAGAAAAGATTGTAAAGAAGAATTAAGTCGTTCAACCATCCCATTAGAGCTCGGGTGGTAAATGGTAGAATGCACTGGTTTGACAGAGAAAAAATTGCAAACCTGATTGTACAATTCTGAAGTAAACTGTGGGCCTTGATCACTTAAAATATCAGTCGGTAACCCAATTCTACAAAAAATACTAGTTAGCGCTTCGATAACTGTTTCTGTGTTTATATTTTTCATAGGTATTGCGTCTGGCCATATCGAAGCAGCATCTACCACAGTTAGAATATACCTATTCTTATTGTCAGTTGCCTCCAATGGCCCAATAATATCTGTTGCAACTTTATAAAACGGAATGGTAACAACATTCATTCGACCAAGTTCCACTCTGTCACAACGACGTGGCATCCTAGTTTTCTGGCAAATATCACACGACCTCACAAACTCTTTTATGTCTCGATCTAAACCTTGCCAGAAAAAATATTTGTAGATTTTACTTTTAGTCTTTCTTAATGACAAATGCCCTGCCAACTCTCATGAGCAGTTTTCAACACAATTTCTCTCTTAGCTGAAGGTACAACTAACTGTCTTTCTTCCTCACCAAACTCTCCTGTAAACACTATGTACAATAGTCTATCAAACACTTTATATTCCACACTTCCATTATTTTTATTATCTACACAATAGTCCACATGTCGCCCACAAAGATCTTTCAGAGACGGATCACTCAACTGTTCACATAAGAAATCATCACTCGTCCCTAACACATCTCGACATTCTTCCAGTACTCCACAATCACTTACAAAGCCGCCATCAATCTCATTCTCTTTCATTGCCCTAGTTACTGCAAAGCAATTAAACTCACGTCCCACATTACTGTCAACATTTCCAAGAATTAAATCTGCAACAGGATCTTTAAAGCAAGCTACGACATATTTACCGACAATGTATTCCGACTCAATACTCACACACGCCAATGGATAATCCCTCACTGTCCCATCAACAAGTTTTAGTTTATAAGTACCAAGTATCATATCTTTCTCACCAACTAATGAACTTCTAATTCCTATAACACTCGAACCAGAATCTTTCAGAACAGACACACTCATCCCATTTACTTTCCCCTTTTCAAACTTCAATTTACCCACAGACTTATTTAGTAATTACTTATCAACATATGCAAACGTTTCTCTCTTACAGGGGGAAAAATACTCATCTCCTTTCCTTAAAGTACAATTTCCACAATTTTAGATATTGTGAGGGCCACTCAGTCATCTATAAGCACCTCCTGGGCCTTGATCTCTGTTCTGGTATGCCCCAATACCACCCGTTCTACTGTGCCTGTTATTATAAGAATAGTCATATGTAGCATAACTCTGTCTGCCAACACTATTGCCGCGGATTCTTCGACCGTTCCCATCAAACTGCCTTTGTGATGCATTTCTACTGGGCCTTTGTATGTTAGTGGAGATCGTGGGTGCGTTCCTATATCTAACATCAGAAGCAGGACTAGAGTTAACAAGTTGCGAACGTTGAGGGCATTCTGACGCTTTGTGGCCTCCCCTCTTTCACTTAAAGCAAATAATTAAGTTTCTCTCAATCCCTGGGCTTCTATTTCTCACAGGCTCACGACACGCTGCCGCAACATGCACACTTTCTTCCTTACAAATAGACACATCTGACCCAGACTCACTACACGCTGCCGCAACATACACATTTTCTTCCATACAAATGGACACATCAGCACCAGCTACCTTAAATCCTTCTATAACTTCTAGCATATTATCTACTGTTCTGTGCTTGCTCAAAACTAGTTGCCTGTATACGTCTCTCGAAACACTTTCTAAGATCCCATCTTTGATCAACCGGTCTTTGAGCTCCTCCCACTGTTTTACCGACTTCGGCCATCTTGCACCCAATTGTCTAATGCCGTTCTCAATTCTGTTACATATCTCCTAAAGTCGTTTTGCCTAGGTCTCACGCAATGGAATCTTTTGCGGCAGGTTTCCGCGTTGATATCTGCATGGCGAAGAAGTGCCGTCTTCACTTCTTCATAATTCTCGCTAAGGTCAGACTGTCCCTTAGCATAAAGTTTCTGAGTGTGGTGGTTAGTTTATATGACAACAGCAAGGACCACTCTTTTTTCTCTATTTTCCATCTCGCTGCAACGGCCTCAAAGTGTGTAAGGTAAGCTAGGAGGTCGTCGTCACCTTTCATTCCCTGGAAACTCTTGTCAAGCCTGTCTAGGACATTCTTGTATCGCACATCCCCTGACTGTCCTGCCGCCTGCCTCTGGCGCAGACTTTTCTTTAAGCCTAGCCAGTTCCAACTCCTATTTCCTCTTGATCGACTCCTTGGCATCTCTTTCCTTCCATCTTTCGTGCTCCTCGCGTTTGGCCTTCTCATCACGTTCAAATCTCGCTTCTTCCTCTTTCTTCCTAGCCTCTTCTTCTGCCTTCGCCTCTTCCTCTGCCTTCGCCATTTTCTTCAACTTCTCCTGTCGCTCAAACCTAGCCTTTTCCTCTGCCTTCGCGTCTTCCCTATCTCAATCATATTCATCTTTCCGTTCCTTCACATATCTCTCTAACCTTTCCCCTTCGTAGCCCATAGCACGGCCATCACTAATAAACTGTGACGTTACCGTTAACCTTGTCAGGTTTAGAATAGCTATATACAATTAAGGTCCCGGGGTTCCACCTGACAAGACATCACTCACACACAGTCATACATAGAGTGACCAACTATGTGAATAGTTTAAATAACAAAAATTAAATGAATTTAATTGTATGAAACTGATATATGTGTATGTACAATGAAGATGATAAATAGACAATATATATATTAGATATATATATATATATATATAATATAAAAATATAAAGATATTATTCAACAATTAATTTAAGCACCTTTGCCACTGCTATCAACTTGTCACCCTGGTTTCATAGTCCACCAGACTCTGATCGACTGGCGTCACAAAACTCCCAACCTCGGTAATAGTAAAGTTAGACCTCAGATGATCGCCAATTTGACAATGACACTGAAAACTGTAATATATATTTCTGAGACGGCAAGCGACGCCCACACTAGCACAGACTCGAGCTCAGTATATACAACTCCAACACTGACACCCTATAAACGAAATAAACACAAAACTTATAAATAACTTCTACTCTATAACTAGAAATAGTGACAACCTCATACAACATACAATAAGAGATATCACAAACGAATAACTCACCCTAAACAGTAGTCCAAAAATCCTACTGAATAATAAGTCCGAGAAACTAGTACAGACTATAGATATAATAACCTTTTACGGACCCACACACCGTCCGTTCCAACCAAAGTCAGAGGGTGAACTGCCTCATGACAAAGAATGATCAATAGATGTCACCGGACTTAGCAAAACAATTCAAAACAAACATACAAAGCACTCTCGCCCCGTACAAGTACTATGAGTAGGAAATAAAAAAAAAAGAGGATAACTACGCGACACCGCACTTTCATAGGCCCCGCACTAATTCTAGATCTAGGTGTAAATTATTAAATTAAACCATTTTAACTTATAACAAAGTTCACGGGGACACTTGATTATCCAAGAGCTCCTGGAAATTTCCTGAAATTGCAAAATGTACGAAAAAGTCCTGGAAATATCCTGAAATTATTAATATCTTCTAAAACTCATAAAATCTCCTGAAACAAAGAAATATAATTGTCGTTTCGGGGCGTTATTCAATATGGAAAACAGTAATCTTACTCGCGATTAAAAAAAAAACGGCATTGCCAGCTTTCATTTGATAAAAATGTAGGCCTACTAATAGGGCGAATTTTAACCAAAACAGGAAGTTCAAATAGTTAATTAACTTTAATAGTTACTGGAATCTAGATCTGAACCTAGATCGATCTCTTCCAAAATAAAAAAAAATTAAAAGCGATGTTTTGCTAGTCAATTATAAATCTAAAAGGCAGTTCTGAATGTTTATCGGCTTTTTGTTGGAAAACTACCATCTAATGTAGATGGTTCGTCTAATTTGACGTAATTTTGTACCTATTATGTATAAAATGCAAAGTCAAAGAAGAATGCATTTTCTAATACAAAATCTTAATTTTCACTTATTATCCTTATCCCTACCTAGACTAGGCCCGCGCAAACAGTTTCGCATGGGGCCCCCAATCTGTAGGGCCGGCCCTGTAAGAAAGCATTTGTTTTAGGTCTATTTGGACAGGGCAGCTTTCTTCATCTTTCTTTTATTTAGGTTACAATCACAATGTTAAATAGCCTTATACGGTTCACCAGTGGTGCCATCTGTCCAACATGTTGTTTTTCAGCATGGGGACAATATTGTTGTAGCCCAAAATTACGGAAGGCAACTCGACTACAGAAGTTAGGTAAGAAGAATGATGTTTATTTACAGGTGATTGATTGTTTTTAAGAAAACTAAAACAACGGTCGTCTTAGGTTCGCTTCCACCACACAGTTGATAGACCGACGCACACCCAGTCTGCGCCTTTACTGTTCTTCCTGCCGTACAGCACCAATAATACAACTTCCCAGTGTTGCTCCTATAGGTCCACGGTGACAGACTCCTAACATAGCTTAACATTACCTGGCAGGACGAAGGGCGTATAGTTCTTTGTTTTCCTTCTTGTCACTTTGGGTAGTAGGAAGCTTCTGTCGAAACAGTGAGGTCACCGGTGCAAGAACAGAGTTAGAATAATATTTTTAAAAAAAAAAGTCCAATGAAAATCTATTCTTCGACTTTATTGAGCACTTTTGGTCGAAGTTTCGAGGGGCCGTATTTTACCTCTTCACGAGCCAAATAGGTCCCGCAGTTCGTAGTTTGGACAGCAGGAACTTATATGCCTAATAACAATCATCAAAAGCTAAAACATGTACATGTGGTTGATTTGATCCCAGGTTTTATATTGTTTATTTCTTATTTATAACAACATAATAAAGGGCTATAAACGCCCTCCCAAACACACCCACTTCTGACACTATAACACTTTTCTCTCACCCACCCTTTTTGCCCAGCCCCCGACCATTAAAAAACTTGAATTTTAGCTTTTGTTCCATCTTATATGAGGCAGACGTTACTTCAAAAAAGAAGATGATTACGTCCTACGCGTCATGCATTTAGTCATACATCTGAATGGCACGGTCCACTTTATAACGATACCCCTCCAAAGATATATTTCTGGCCCGTGAAATCGATTACCAGTAGCACTTATTATTATCTTAACTGTATCAGGATCGAGGTTTTGAATTTTATTCCAACGTTTATGTAAATCAAATTGTTAAAACTGAATTGTGCACAAAACGCTATTTATAAAAATGCTCCTGGCTCCATCATGTGTAAATATGGCAACAAGACCACAGCAAGACGAAATAAACACAAAGATAATGTTCAGACCATTCAGACAGTAATCTTTAATTCCATCTTCATCTCAACTTACCTTCCGTTCAATATCATGAGCACCATACATAATTTGTGCATTATGGATAGATCCGCATGGAGAGCGAGTATTAAATAAGGGTCCCGGATTGCAGATGCCATACCCAACAGTAGTAGAAGGGTGAAAACGGCGCATATGGTGATTACATATGCCCAACATGTGACCGCAGCTGTGTATCAAGGATTGGCCTCTTAGTCACACAAGAAGTTGCAAAGGGAAAAGATCATCTCTCGAGACGTAAAATGACATAGAGAATTTACATATCAGAATATCATAGACAAACAATGCACAATTATTCATTGGCATAGACAAGACATGAATAAATTAAAAAGTAAACAATTAGTCAATTAATTATTGGTAAAGGATTATTTTGTTTGATACCAAATAGGTAGGGTAATTAACACTTATGTTTCTCACACCCATTCTCGGATCAAGTTGAAACTTTAAACAATTTTTAAAATTTACCTATTAGTTAATTAATTATTATTTTATTTGTTTTACATCGAACAAGATAAATAACTTCTACACTATTGAGATATAATTGTAAGTGCGGATCTCTTTCCCTTAGATAAGTTTTTTTTTTTTTTTAAAAGGATTTTTTTTTATATATTTTGCTTGCTATTTTATATAAACAAATATCTTTGGACACGAGACATCTAAAGAAGAATTATAAAATTCAAGATAAAGTCATAGAGATTTTGACCCTTACGAATGGAAGATAAAGTCATACAGCTTTGGACCCTTACGTATATGCTATAGATTCTATAACTAGGAAGCATTATAAAATATATTTTTAAATTTAAGTAACATATGCCAAATTATTTTCTGATTTTTATTTTATCTAAACTTTATTTTTTAGTAGCTCTCAATTATATTAGTAAATACAAATAAATGGGTATATAAAAAAAGAAAACTTTATATATAAATTTCAAATAAACTAAATGATCGTGATCTATATCTACTTATATTTCTTTTTCGATATTTGGTTCATATTTAGTACAACTGGCAACCAAAAAAAAACAAACAAGATCTTAAAACGTGTTTTATTTATTTATATTCAAAGCTTTATTTATGTACATTCTATTATTTATGAAAAAAAAATCTTTCTCGTTATGGAATTGATCTAGAGTCCATAAAATAGTATTGTTTTGGAAGATAGATATCTTTTCATTTTAACAAATTTTCACCTTGAAACCGTAGGCTTGAAGATTGTGGCTGCCATATTAAAAATTCAGGTTTTTCCACAGAGTAAAAACTGTGTTTAAAAACATATTATTCTTTTAGTTTACATTAAGAAAATAATCTTTAAGATCTCTAGTCTAGACTCAATAAAAATATAGATCTAGATAGATTCTAGTCTATATCTAGATTAGATTCTGGATCTATACTCTAAAAAATATAATAGTTCTAGATTTAGATCTTTATCTAGATGAGTAGTAGAATTCCAGACTAGGTCTAGAGTCTAGTGACAGACAGAGTAGCAGTAGTCAGACTGACTGTCAGACTAATAAATAAATATAGATCTAATTAGATCTAGATATAGATTCTTCTATTCTAAATAATGAGACTCATGATTATCATTACCCTTGTGTTGTAACATTTTATAATTAATTAATAATTATTAGATTCAAGACAGTGGACTCCAATGACTTAAAAATTTAGACTTGACTCAACTTGACTGTATCTTAGTGTCTACAGAGTACAGTCAGTCTTAAAAGTTAAAATAAAAAGAGTCAGGACTACTTAATAATAATAAAATATACACACTAGATAGTGTCTCTATCTCCAGAATCTAATACTAATCAGTCTAGATAGATATAGTCACTTTATAGTGTCTCTATCATACTTGAGTTAGAGTAGACTGACTCATTTTAGAAATCAGTGCTGAAAAGAGCAAAATGCTAGTTTGTGGTGGAGATAGATCTAGATCTAGCATGAGATGTTACATAAACAAACTGTTGAATGACCAAACATTAGTATTAGAAGCTGACTCATTTAATCACAGGGTCAAACATAACATGAGATGTAGGATCAATAAAAGATAAAAACCAGTTTAAGCTTGGCGTCCACTTCCATAAGTATAAGCAAACTGTTGAAAATCTGTAAGAGTAGCATCAGCTTTCCAATAAAATTTAAAATATTTTTCCCTAGTCCTAGTGTTCTCTATACTCTTTTATGTTTGTTAAGTTGGACACTGATGAGGCTGAAAAAAAGAATTCAAGTCTTTAAGAGTAAAAATGCTGTGTATCAGATACCAGGAAAAGAAGACAATGAGTTTGTATTTTACAAGTCAATACTCTGGCTGGCAAAAAGGAAGAACAACTCTCTCTATACAGTGAAGATATGAAAGCTGAGCTGGTTTGGTCATATTATAAGACATGACTGATTATCAAAAGTACCCGGTACTGTGGAAGGAGCATAAAGAAAAGGTCGTCCAAAGAAAAGCTAACTGGATAACTTAAAAGTATAGACGGACCTCTCTCTTGATATCCTTCAATGAACGCTGACCAGGAAAAGTGGAGGGATTTGGTTACGCGAACTGTCGCAACACTTGTCAAGGAGCAGATTAAATGAGTTATAAGAGATCATGATGATAGACTCTAATGATCTATAAACTCAGTCATTATATTGGTGATATATAGATCTAGACTTATATTAATATGAGTGTTTCTCCAGTACTAGTGACAAATAGGTATTGGCTCACTAAAAAGTCTATAACTCAAAAACTTCTTATTAAAATGTCAAAATTTTCTTTTCATTTCACTTAGAAATGGTTTATCTATAAATTGTGATATTTTGAGCTTGAAAGGTGCATTGTGGAATTTTAAAATTGTAGAAAATGTGTGAAATAGTGCACAAAATGGCATCTTTTGATGTAACATGGAATACCAGGCTTAGGTTGAAGTAATATTCTACTAAAAGCAAAGATTATTCAACAGACATTTTTGTTGAAATAGGTTAACAATATAATGTTATTGCATTATCTATATCTTTTTATTTTATAGTTACTTTGGTATTACTTAGATGTCGCCGTAAAAAATGCGTCACATGGTGTCCCACTAAACTTGAAATTTTAAACCTTTATCAATAGTTAACAAAGTTAAGGATTCTACTCCCAATTGTGTTTCTGTTACTAAAAGTATCTATCATTAATTTACACAGTGTAATTTTTCTTTAAAACTGTAAAAATTTATATAGTTTTAGTAAAATAGCTCTTGGTGTCCCAGGTGAAGCACCTCAAACACGCTTAACAAAAAGAACAATTTTTTTTAAACAAGGTAATTAATGAGATGGGAATTACTTAATGGTATCTCTGATACTGCTTAGTACACAATAAGCTCCATTTTCTTGGGAAAAGGCTACATAGTAATTAACAGGAAACCTTAATAGACATGGTGTCCCACATTTTTTCATTGTAGCACCCGAAACGCCTCATGTTGAATGATACCAGAAAATCTCAGAGATCAAGTAGTTTTCTCACCAAAGTTTTGAATTATAATGAGAATTAAGCTTATTATTCTCAAGTTTGATCTAAAATACATAGAATACTATTTTTTTAATCTAAGTTTATGTAAACCTTATTGTTTTATCATTGTCTGTAGTGCTTCATGGGACACTAAACAAGTCTTGATCTAGATATAGGTCTTGTTTAGATTTAAATCTACTCTATATTTCAATTTATATGTAAATCTCATTTTGGATCTTGTTCTTGGTGCATTGAAAGTCATAAAGCTGCTTTAGTCTATGATTAGGTCATGTTTGAGGCATTTATGTCTTTTCTAATATATTTTTAAATGATTATTGAACACACACACACAAAGGTCTAGTACATTCATTTTTGGTTATAGAAAACTATTTTGTGAATCATTGATAAAAGAATAATTGGTAATGTATTTACAGACTTTAAAAAATTGTATTTCAGCATGTATTAAAAAAAAAACCTATATATTTCATATTAGTGTCCTGTTGTAGCACCCGCAACATCTTGTGATATAATAGTTATGTTATAATAAATGCTTGAATTATTGTTGAGATATTGCAGCAAATAATTGCCTATATATTTAGCTACAATGCAAGTATAGCATAAATTCTATTTTCTTTTAAAAAACTTTTACTAGTAGTGTTACACATGCTACGGTGTCCCATTTGTTAAATTGAGCGCAAACATAACGTAAGTGCTCAAAAACTTCAATTTCTCTAGATCTAGTTGCTTAATACAATAGAAACATTCAAATTATGCTAAGAAAGCAAACAAGTTAACAGTTAGTTGTACTTTAATCATCAATGGTGTCCCAGTGATGCACCTGAAATGCAATAGTGGGTACCCCTTTTGCCAGCACTGCTGAGGAAATGTACGTATTCCAATTCTTTTTCTATTGATCCATTTTAAAGTCTAAAAGAGCTGAGCCGAAGGCTCTTCGAGCTCTAAGTTTGAAAAAAAACCTGTTTGGTCGTCCAGCCAGAACAGTAAAAAAAAAACAAACCTGTGGGAACACAGTTCTGTTTGAGAGAGACTCGAGTCAATGCCTATGTAAAGCATTGCTGTTTCCAATGCCTTTGGCCCCCGACGCATGCTTGGCTGCTCATGGCGGAAGGCTGAGGACACCGGGAGCCTCCGCCATTTTCCTTCATTATACCAAGCTAACCGTGTGGGACTCACCATTTATGTAACGGTCCTTTGAGGAACGGCGCATGGATGTGTGACAGGTTTGTGGGGACTTTTTTACAACCCCGCCCGTGCAAGAGATGGACTCTCGTCTACCCGTGGGCATCCCCACGGGAGTTATGTTTCGCCATTCATTTAGCCTAGCTACCCCCTCAAGTAGCCATTTCCACCCAGGTGCCACGATGAGGCAGAACAGCATACCTGGGATTTTCTATTGATAAATTCTTTAAGTACAATGGGCGAAAAAGTGAATACACTTAAAATGAAACCAAAAACTTCCATTTTAATTTTTGACCTAATGTGACACTTTTTGATACCAGTACTGGAGAAACACTCATATAGATGTATCTAAATAGACAATAGATGATAATGATAGATCAGATCTAGTCTAGATACTGATGCAGCAATTGGATTAGTTTATTAAATTAGATGTCAGTATATCTAGATACTAGAGTCACTACTCATTTAGCCACTAGGGCGACTATGTTTAGATATTAGAGAGCTAGTACTAGTAGTCAATAGATCTAGTAGAGTCAGAGTATGATAGAATCTAGATCTAGATTAATTCTAGATCTACAATGTCTACATATATATATTCTATTTATCATCTAGATCTAGAGACAAACTAGACACTCCTCAGTTGTAGATCTCGACTGACATCTAACTAGACTGTCAACCTAGTCTCTACCTAATCCAGATTAGTAGATCAGTCTTATGCAGCCAGAAATCTAGAATTTGAATCTAGACATAAATTAGATGAAGAATCAAAATAATAAGAGTTTTTAAGGTTGGACTAGTCAGCCTCAACAGAAACTCTACTAGAGTTTTAAGTCTAGACCAGTATTTATCAAGCTTTTTGCATGTGAAACCATGAAAAAAAGTGCATTTACGCCTGCTTAATCATCTTGGTGTTTTAATAAGCAACAATGATAAAAAAAAGTCTTTGAAAAGACAAGACTTCACAGACAGTCATAGCCTACTTGTGAGAAATTTGTTCTGACAAGAGAACAACAAATTTTTATTTATAATCATGTTGGTGGAGATAAACCAAAATGTCTTCTGTAAGAAAACATTTTGAGTCTATCTTGTTGCAGATGTGTTGTACCATTGTAGTTTTAAGATATTTCTCAGACATCTGTTGATGAAGGTCTGTACTTTTTTGGTTGTTGCTTCAGTTGTTCTTCGTGTTTCAGAACCATACAATAGGACTGCCTTGACATTGGAGTTAAAGATTCTTATTTTAGTCTTGTTAGAGATGTGAGGAGATTTCCAGGTTGGTTTTAGGTGTGCAAATGTCTGCATCTGTTCTACTTGTTACACTGACTACACTCCCAAGGTATATAAATTTATGGTCTGAGAATCCAGTTCTATGTCTCCACTTTTGTATTTTTGATGGTTTATTTTGAGGACTACTCTTTTTCCTACTTCACTTAAAGCAGTGACATTTTCGTGCATAGTCGTGTGATAATAAGGCTGTCTTCTTGATGAAGCTTGAGCCCTGATTTTGAATTCAAGTTGTAAGAGTAATCACTTGATGACTTTAAAATATCCCTATGTTGTATTTTATAATCATTTTTAAGACAACAGATTGTATTATTTTTTGTATGTTTTTTTAATTTAGTATTAAGTTTTAACTGTTCTATTTTTTTATTTATTTTCAGAGTTATCTGCAACATGGCAGTGATTGTAAATTTGTGCAATTGGACATCTCTGTTTTTAATCAACCTGGCATCTGCTATATCCTGAAAAACAACTTTTCAACTTAAGTTTGCTTATCAACATCATTTGCATTTTATCCGTGTTGCCCTGAACTTTTTTAAAATGTCTGAATCTGAGCCTAATGAAATTTCAACCATCATTATTAAATTGGAACCACCTGCAGATAATGAAGACTCATCCAAAGTTATTAAGTCTGAATCTGTTGGTAATGAAGATTCCCCCCAAAAACGCACATCAAAACCATTGGCTAATGGACGATTAGCAAAAAATAGCAATTCTGAACCTGCAAATACTAAGACCTCAGCTAGAAAGATTAAATGGAAACCATTGGATAGCGGAAAGTCTGTAAAAAAGATTAAATCAAAACCTTCAGAAAATGGAGACTCTGGCAAAAAGAAGTCAAAATCGGAGGATGAAAGTTCAGAAAACAATAAAAAGAAAAAAAAGTGGTACACTCAAAGTTTTCTGGAACGCTGGCTAGAAGATCCAGAGCTAGCAGACTGGTTGCAAGGAGACAAGGATGATCCATCGACTTGTTATTGCACATGCTGCCAAGTTATGTTGAAAAACTCCAACAGGAGCATGCTCCTGTCACATAAAAAGACCTTGAAGCACCAAAGAGCTTTTGCTGGTATTCCCAAGGCTAGTTCATGCAAGAAAAAAAAGCTGTCATGTGCTGAAAACATTGCTAGGGCAGAGCTGCTCCTATCTTGTTTCTTTACAGAACATCAGTTACCTTTCTACTACATCGATCACCTGATTGAAGTCTGTCGAAATGGTTTTCATGACTGTAAAGTGGCCAGAAGGATAAACCTTAAGAAATATAAAATGGCCTACTTGGTGCAGGATGGCATTGCTTACCATGAGAAAGAAGAGATAGCTGAAATTTGCAGAACTCAGAAATTTTCTATCATGATTGATGAAAACATAGATATGACGATTGCTAACCTCACAGCAGTGGTAGTTCGATTTTTTGACACACACAAATTGGATCTAGTGGATGTTTTATTTGACACTATATCTCCAGACACTGGAAATAATGAAGACATCTACATTGCTGTCAAAATGTTGTTTATTAATAAAAATATTCCACTTGAAAACATAATAGGATTTGGTGGTGATAACTGCTTGAGCGGTGTATTCAATCTACTGAAAGATGAAGTCCCAACTGTGTTTGGAATAGGTTGTGACTGCCATTCCCTTTCTCTGTGTTTTACACATGCCATTAAAATGCTACCATCATATTTGGAAGTGTTTTTACGTGACATAGCATCCTACTTTGTCAACAGCGGAAAACAACTTACTAGCTATGGAATAAATGTTGAAATAGTGCATTCAGTCCAGAATAAAGTTCAGGAACTGTCATCAGTTAGATGGCTATCCTATGAAAATATAATCAATGTTGTTCTAGACCAGTGGATTGTTTTAACTCAATATTTTCAGTCAGATTCAAAAACTGATAAAATAGATACTTCACAGCAAATCTATGCCACAATGATAACCAGAGGCACAAAACACATGCTGTTGTTTCTACAATACATTTTACAGAAAGTTAACGCTTTCAACACAGAATTTCAGTCAAATGAGTTCAGAATTCACCTTTTGCATTCATTGATCTCACAAACATATTGTGATGTTCTGAGCTGCTTTATTGATGACGATATTTTATTGAAACAAAAGCTCTCTGAGATTGATCCTACTGACACTAACATTTACAAAAATTTAGATGACATCTTTCTTGGTGGCAAAGCTATGGCTCTTCTATATCAAGAACCTTTAAATGAAGACACCGATCAATTTAAAGCTAGTTGTTTATTATTTCTTATAGAGCTTGCCAGCCAGATTAAAAGTAACTTTCCAATTGATGAAGAGGGGATTGTCGCTAGCTTAAGTATCTTAGATCCAGCTGTGGCTCAAGACCCCAAAAGACTGACAACTGCCATGCCAAAGCTATCATCTCAGTTCTCCATTCTTATTCCTGAGGATAAGACAAAAGAGTTGAACGATCAATGGTTGAAATTTCGTGTTTCTAGAGAATATTTAAGTTCAGCAGCAACAATTCCACAGTACTGGTATTTGCTGCGCAACATTAAGGATCCCTCTGGTGTGGCACAATTTGATGTTCTCTCAGAGTTTATGACTAGCTTGTCAGTGCTTCCTCACTTTTCCACAGGAGTAGAAAACATTTTTGCTGAAATAAATGTGTTAAAAATGAGGTACCCCAACCCGTTAAAGTCAGAGGCTGTTAAAGACCGTTTAATAGCTAAGCAAATGCTGTCCAGGAAAAATGCCACTTGCTGCACTTGGGAACCTAGCAAGGAACTGATAAAAGATACTGTCTCTGGAGATTGCTTGAAACGCTTTGAAATGAGAATGGAACTTTATAGAGCTATATCTGGAGACTATGAAAACTTGGACATAGAGTATTTAGATTCAGAATAGGCACTTGCTACTTGTAGTCATTATTTATTATCAAAGGATGTTTAGGAAAACAAGGAGTTAAATATCTTTGGTTTCTTAATGTTGTATATATATAAGATACATTTGGCCACCTTTATTTTTTCTCAGATATCTTTGTTACTAATGATTCATTCATGTATACAACATAGAACTTAACACCAAAGCTGGACCTACTATTTTTAAAATATAACTGTCTACCAGACCACTTGCTAAACTTCACCCCTTTCTCCTTACATTTGTAATCCATGTTTATTTATGTGGTGAGATATTTTATAATTCTTTACATTAATAACTACTAGTGTTACTGCCTTTTATCCTCTAATAACTGTCATTGTGATATATTATTAAGTAAATAAGAATCATTCATCCAAAGTGACCAAATCCTTAAGCCTTAGCATTGCAAAGCATTTGATGGCTGTCCGGTATTGTGTTATGCACTCTGGACTGTTATCTCTATGATCCTGGATTTGAACCTGCCATCCCCCACCATCCTGCTTGAGGTAAAACAAAGTTTTAAATTAGAGTATCAGTTTTTTAGGTAATCTCCTTACTAGGCCACCAAGCTCCATCTGCCAAAATTTCAATTTTTTTCGACCCCTCACCTGTCATCAAGAACAGTTGTACTGGGTTCAGTTTTTAAGTCATGCTAAAGGCCCAGGGACTATTTGAAGTGCATATTTTTATGAATTTTTTTTTTTTACATGCTGGTATGCTGCAAACTTTTAATCCAGAGTCTATAAGAAGCTTGAATGTAGTAGTATATTATCTGGCCAGTGTTGTATTATTGTTACAATAGTTTTGATTCTTTTATGTGATAGTGACAGAGTTACTGTGGTTTGGGGTGATTAATCTGTCTCTGTATTTTCAGAAGTTAAATCTGATGATCCAATATCCAACTGCTGGGGATTCTAATAATGGGGAAGAACCAACAAAACTCCTCTAAATAATTAAATTTTTCAATTTGAAATAATAAAACTAGAGATCACATAATAATAATAATTTCACAGAAGTCTTAGCTTGAAGCTTTGACTCAATGAACTGATTAGAACCCTGACACCAATTCTCATTGATTTATAGTTTGTCCCAAACTCAGAAATTGAAATTTCTAATGTTTGAAATTATCTCCCCTATTTATTCTTCAGTGTAGAAACTTGAAGCTACCAGAAGCCAATGTGTAAAAAATAAAAAAAATATAAATTAAAAAAAAACACAACTTTGGGCTTTATATCCCAGAAATAAGAAAATTACATTGTCTTTTATTAATGTTTAGTTTAATAAAAGATAATGTGAAAACATGTTTTTCTTGTATTGCTGATATAAGAGAATTATCCTATTGAAAGAATTTTAATTAATTTTGATAATTTTTTTTTTTTTTTTTGTAAGTGTAAAATAAGTTACTTCTGTATTGTATTCTATCTAATTGATTGTTTAACTGTGTTCATTGTATATGCTAAATGCAATTATTGCTGTTTTTAGATAGCAATCTTGGTAGTGATAACTTACTTGAATGAAAGTACCTGAAACTCTTCCATGAAACTCATTTACAGATCTGATCATCTAAGCATCAGATGATTAGGCTTATTAATACATAGCTTACCCAATCCATGTAAATATGGATCTACCTAAAAGACCAACTTTTCTATCTGGTTTGACTGTAGATAGTGTCCAATATTTGGACATCGTTAGTGCTGCATCTGTTGATGTTTTTCATTGTCAAACTATTTTCTATTTGTTGCAAGTGCCTTTCAAGTCATGTATATAATAAGTTCACTTTCAATATTAATTCCAACAAATTTATGGACAGGGAAATTGTGTGTGTGTGTGTAAAAAAAAAAGGGTGGAGGTAAGTCTGTGCTTAAAAAAGTGGAGCCTATTCATTGATGTATTGTGCACTGATTTTGTGTCATTTTATTGCTCATTTATGTTCAAATAATTGAATTCATGTTATAATGTAGACCTATATGTCTTTGAATAAATGATTTAATAGATTCATCTGGGTGTTGAGGTGTTACATTTGTTGCTTTTATTTTTGTTTGTGGTCATTTCCAGCTGCATACTAACATTAGTGTGGGAACTTAGAAAGGATTACATTTGTTTTAAACTTAATAATATTTAGTCCAATTTTTCTTTTTAATCAAGTACATCATTGCATTACATCAGCATTGCTAGTTTGAAATATAGTCTCAACTCTCTAGTGTTTCAAAAAGAAGTGAAGCACCAGAAATGCAGTATCTTAATAACATTTTTCAATCATAAGACCCCCCTCCCCCCAAAAAAACATTTCTGTATGGTAATTATTGTTTTAAAACTAAAAGTTTTAAATATACACCAATAAAAGAACTAATATACACATGCATCTTACTGTGTACCGGTACCGGTATGCAAGGAAAGTATTTCTAAAAACTTCATTCCTTTTGAAACAGAAAACTAACAAAAATTAAGTCCAGAAGTTTTTTATGGGTATGTAGTCCTTGTTCTACTTAATATTAGCCAACTAGCCATCAGTTTCTACAGTCAGCAATAATTCCCAATTATTTTTATTTGTATAGCTTTTGATGTGGTCAGTACCTTTCTTTGTATAGACAAAATTCTTACTTACACAGTGAAACATGTTCTACTTCATCCTAAAACAAAGGGACAACTTGAGAGACTCAACTTGTGCATGTTCAAAGACTATCCATTACATGCATTTATTGAACATCTGATTCTTATTTTAAGCATTTAATGTCTGAATAACTTTCCCTTCCTCGTCAGTATTGTTCATGCGGGCAGGTCCATTTTTTGTTCTGAAACAGCTTTGATTCTTAAGTTCCTAACCGTGCTCAAGGGACTTAATGCTTGTTTTCTTCTCTTGTGGTCCTCTAACATTGATAACAAGTAACATTTAAAAAAAAAAACAATACTTTCATAAAGACAAATCTTATATTGAGTGAAATTTCATCATTTTTAAAAAAAATCAATCATGCAATTAATTTGTTCATAGATCTAGACCAGTGGTGGGCAAATTACGGCCCGCGGGCCACATGCAGCCCATCGGAGTGTTTTATGCGGCCCGCGGACACCTACAGAAATCAGATGTATTCACGGTATTAACATGCAAAAATGCAAATATATTAAAAATAATATCTTTATAAATATTGAAACTGTCTCATTATAAAAAGTTTTTAGTAAACAAAGATTATTGTTATTCAATACATTCAGCCAAAGACACAATCTCAGGCCAGTATGTATCATTGCTATGAAGAACTGTGTTGAATGTTGGGTATGCTTGGAACAAGATGGCAAACGTAACAACTGATAATGCTTGATCTTTGAGAAAAAGTTTTTTTTTTTAAATAAAGAATATCCCAACCATAAACTTAAACAGGAAAGTTTGCACAAAGCTGCTTAAAATATCAATATATTAATAAGACACATACATCATAGAGCTAGGATCTTAACCTCAGGCGATTCCAAAAAGATCTAGAAACAAAATATTTCGATGTATCCGCAGGCTTTACATGGGCAAGATAATGAGAGAATATAAAATCTCAAGGAAGAACTTTTTATGTTCCTTGAAAGACATTGGACTGTGACTTTGTTTCTAACATTTCTAATGAAGAGTGGAAGACAGATATCATGTTTTCAAGAATACTATGTCAATGGGTTGTTGGCACATAAAATGTACGTGCATGTTAAATCTTTTCAAACAAGGCTTTCCCATTTCTCCAAACAATCAAAAGAAAACATGTTTTGTAATTTTCCTTTGCTGTAATGTTAAACTACTTCTAGAGAAATGGTTAAAAATACAAGACTTATTTAGATTCCTTAAATGTGGAATTTTTAAAAGCAAAGTTAATGACGCCAAGAACCAGTTTTCAATACCATCAGCTACCATTTAGAGCAGAAGCTGATTCAGCTCCAGAGGACGTAACTCCAAGCAAATTATGACTTGAAAGAGAAGTTCCAGTCAGTTCTTCCGTGGGAGTTCCTATAAGGGCCAAAAGCTATATTTACACACTTAAAAAAATAGTTGCTAAACTTTCACATAATTTGGATTGGAGACACATACATATAAGAACAAGCATTTTTTTGTGTGTGGAAACTTAACAAGTGTAATCACAGTTATACAGTTCCGGAACATTTTTGTTTTAAATCGTAAAATTGGTTTCAGAAATTGCTAACTTCAGTTGTCATTCCTCAATTAAGAATTTGAAAAAAAAAGTATACCAGTATACCAGTTCGGCCATCGTGGTTGGATGATGACCACCTTGACATCCAGGGGGCTGAGGGCTTTGCACTGGGGTTTTATGCCTCCTCATGTGGCTGGTGAGACCAATGTGAGTCCGGAATGTTCGGCTGCACGCTGGCCAGGTTATTCCAGCTGGAGCTAGTGTCAATGACCTTGCTTTTCTTCTCTGGCGTTTTTCATCTGCCAGCGTTGTTCTCTTTTCCTCAGCAGCCTGTGCGCCAGTTTTCACTGCGCGACGCCATGATGCACTGTGATGTGCCTCTGTCTCCCAGGTGGCTGGCTCTATAGTTTGATTGATTCACGTGTTATCATCGACAATAAATGTTGTGTGCAAAGTTTCAGCTTTATCCGAGATTGGGACGAAAGGGGAACAACTTGCACAAGATTCTACACACACACACAGAGAGACAGTGAGTTGATATAAGTTTTGTAATAACAATTTCATTTATCTACTTAAGGAGTGGAACGATCAATCCACCATCTTTCCATACTTTCTTACACCAGAATTTCATAGCTGGTATACGAATCGGAAACTAAGGGAACTAATTGATATTTTACCTGTGCGTCAAACATTTTGCAGGGTATTTTCCCTTACATTCGATTTGTTTGGTATTTACAGAATTTATCAAATTTAAAATGTACATTTTGAAATTGACCAAGGTCAATACAGTAATCAGTAGCCCTAAACAATACCTTGTATCGGGCTCTAAAAAGGGCAATGGCTACTTTTTCCAAATGAATTAAATTATTATTTTTTAATGATAGATTTTTTTTTTCAAATTACACAGATACACGTACATTATTAATACAAATTAGTCTTATTTTTATAAATACTAATGCATTTACTAGCTACAGACGTTTTTCAGCAGAAGGCCCTAATAAGCTAAAATAAAAACATTTTATAACAAAAGATGATCATTATGCCCGCCTGACATAAATCTAGTAGGCACGATTAGAGATATAATATAATAATACATGCAGCAAGGTTAGGAAGTTACTCATCAGGGAACTCCTGTATGCTGATGATACAGCTATTGTGGCTGATTCTGATATTCAACTACAGTCCCTGGTTGACAAACTATCTGCTGCTTGTCAGAAGTTCGGCTTAAACATCAGTCAAAGCAAGACTAAGATACTTGTGCAAAACACAAACACTGCACCTCAAGTAAGCATTAATGGCCAACCACTAGAAATTGTTGATCACTTTTGTTACCTTGGTTTCATCATATCCAACAACACTCTACTGGATAAAGACATTAACAACAGGATAGCCAAGGCAATGGCCACCATGTCACGGTTGCAGAAAAGAGTCTGGGACAACATATTGCTGTCTAACAGTACTAAAGCCCTAGTCTACCGGACCTGTGTCACCCCTGTGTGTTGAGCACCTTGCTGTACGAAAGTGAAACATGGTCAACCTACTCATGGCAGGAAAAAAATTTGAATGTCCTCCACCTCCGATGCCTAAGGCGGATCTTTAAAATAAGGTGGCAAGATAAGATAACCAATGAGGAAGTGCTACAAAGAGCAGGGTGCCAGGACATCCGCTCTGTTATCAGCAGCAGACGCCTTGCCTGGCTTGGCCACGTTCGTAGAATGCCAGTAGGTCGAATTCCACAGGAAATTCTGTATGGTGATCTAACAGAAGGCAGGAGAGCCGCTGGTCGCCCACTGTTATATGGATGTATGCAAACGCGACATGAAGCTCTTCAAAATGGACACTAGCAGCTGGGAATAGGTGGCACTGGATAGATCCACATGGAGAGAAAGCATATAGGAAGGGTCACGGATTGCAGATGTCATACACAACAGAAGCAGAAAGAAGGGTGAAAATGCAACGGCGCCTGGTGCTTACATATGCACAACCTGCGATCGGCCTCTTTAGTCACACAAGAAGTTGCAAAGGGAAAAGATCGTCTCTCGAGACGTAAAATGCCACAGACATGCATTAAGGGTTCTATTAATTATATAGGTTATGGCTGAAAAAACAAAACTATAAATACTTTTACTTTTATACTGCTCATCTGCTGTATAACTCATACAAATCTATCTTTTTACAAATGCTTCCTTTGATAATATCTTCTCTATCGTCCAGTCTATATATAGATATATGTCTATGCGATAGACATAAATAAATATAGACTGGAAAAAGGAAATAACTTCATGTAACTTGAAAACATGTATATCTATTGTTGTCGGATTTCCGAATTCTGAAACGTTGCATGATCTTCAGTCTTAGAGATTAAACAAAACTACACTGCTGTATAATAAAGTACACAAAATTGCAAGTCACAAATTTTCGTTTCATAAAGCTCTGTTATCGGCCAGTCTGTCTATGGGCTATGTAGAAATGCCTACATGCCAAAATGTGTATTCCCAGACCTAGAAATGTGTATTTTGAGGGGCTAATGTATATTTTCCTAAATATAAAGAAATATACCCAGGAAAGCCTAAAATAATTCAAGCACGTAACATACACGAAATGCAGCAATCCTAAAGTTAACACAGCATTAACACAAGTTATTTAAGACAATTTTTACATTAGTCAAAATATTTACTTTTAGTCTTAGTCATAGACTTTTGGAGAATATGTTAAAATGATGCCGTTCTTGTCACTTGGCAATGATTTATGGTCTTAATACCTTTAGTGTACTCTACGTTCCATAATAGCAGCAATAGAAAATTCATCCAAAATTATGGGAATTTAAAAGTTAAAAGTGAAATAAGACTTAAACAGATGTAATGTTGCTTAGCTGGATCAGTGACATCTAATTCTATAAAAGTAGTTTTTTTTATAGGCGATTTCTTTACGAGGTATGCAGAAACTGGAAATATTCTATCATATTTTGAAAGAATTCAAATTATCTTCTTTCAGACCATTCTTTGCAGAGTTAGCAATAAAAGATTTTGGCATACTCTACAATCTACGTACATTTTAAAGTTGTTTTTTTGTTCAGACAGATAATCCTAATTAGTCATTTAACTTATTTCTAATATGAAAGCTGGACTATTCTGGCTTCTGATGCTTGAAGTTGTTTTATAAAACAAACAGATGTGTTGAAGGAGGGCGCAAGAAATCAAGAATATAATAATTTTAGTCAGCATAATTAAAGCATTTCTTTTGCAAACACACTCAGCCTTGAATGCCCCTGATTTCATTCATTGAATTTAGGCCTTCATAAGTAATGGAACCGAGCTAGTCGCTACAGAAGATACATTCAGCAAGTCAGGAAACATCAGTTTGATACCCTTTATCATGCTAAGAGAGAGATTAAGCTCAACCATTATTTCTCTCTATTGAATATAGATCTAGAATAAAGAATAGATCTAGATCTGTAGGCAGCTTTATTAACAGTTGTGCATAGAGCTATTTAAAGGTATTTATCAATCCCATGGCATTGTAGGTTATATCGTAATTGTGAAATCTTCACAAAATACTAAAATGGCTCTACATTTGTTCACAAAACACTCGAATGGCTCTACATTTGTTCAGAAAACACTAGAATGACTCTACATTTGTTCAGAAAACACTAGAATGGCTCTACATTTGTGCACGAAACACTAGAGTGGCTCTACATTTGTTCACGAAACACTAGAATGGCTCTACATTTGTTCACAAAACACTAGATTGGCTCCAGATTTGTTCACGAAACACTAGAATGGCTCTACATTTGTTCACGAAACACTAGAATGTCTCTACATTTGTTCACAAAACACTAGAGTGACTCCACATTTGTTCACGAAACACTAGAATGACTCAACATTTGTTCACAAAACACTAGAATGGCTCTACATTTGTTCATGAAACTAAACTCTAGAATGGCTCTACATTTGTTCATGAAACTCTAGAATGGCTCTACATTTGTTCACGAAATAGTGTCTTGCGACAGTGATGAAGTTGACGTTGCTTTACCAGATTTGGCGTCACCAATTTATGTAACAAACTGATTAATTGTTAAACAAATAGATGAATATAACTGAGAAAGGATCAAAGCTAGGGATAATATTGTGAACCTGGTAGTATGGAGTTTAAAATCAAAAAGTGTTTGTATTTTAAAACTCTTCAAATTACTGTTTCTGAATTATTTTCAAAAGGTACAATGACTGGGATGTATTTTACGAATCTGTTTGACTTATACATTTGTACTAGAATAACACTGTCAAATACGTAACTTACTTGTGTACGAAGTTTCGACACGTAAAATTTTTAAAGAATAGTATTTTGAATAGCATCTTGACACAAGACCCATGGGAAACTTTTATATTGATGGCTATTATACAAAAAAAATGGATTTGAACACAAGCGAGGGATTTTCTTATGTCTTAATTGTGGTCATTAATTTTTCAGTGCATTTAAAACTTAACATATTTATAAAGACAGATACCATATTTCAAGAGATTTGTGGACGGAATAGTATACTAATGCCAATGCCCTTTGTAGCTAAGTAGAAGTTGTTATATTTTAAATTCTTCCTTAAATTCAAATAAGATAGCAAATAAAATGCCCCATTGTTCTGTTAAATTTCGAAAACTATACACATAATACATTTACACAAGGTTACAGAGATACTAACAAAGTTACAAAGATAGTTTGTGTGGAAATACAAACTCAAAGCGGGCCCCCGAAGTGGTCCACTCAGGAAAATAGGCAGGTTTCAATAGTTTCAGCACTAATGTCAGAAATCATGAACTACAAACTATCAACAACCAAAACCCATTCCTCCCCCCCCCCCCCAAATCTCCGTTCCCCCCCCCCCTCCCCCCCCCCCCCCCCCCCCAAAAAAAAAAGATATAGACGTGTGCGTAGCGAAAGTGTTACCGACTGACGACATGATACCACAGGATACGGAGATTGATTAATGTTATTATAAAATTGTTAATATTCATATGTATTCAATGTAATGGTAGCTGTGAAAATAATATGAAACTGACTTAATTGATGTTATTGAATGATTATCTAAAGGATGGTTTTGTAAAGGGCCAATCATTCAAGGCCTCAATGAAGAAACTTTTCCCTTTTGGTTACATCCCTGGAAAAATTCATGATGGTAGGCCTACATTGTACTCCATTTGTATAGTATGTAACACTACTTATTAAATATTGTTTTTAATTATATTGAACTAATATTTATACTAAATGCATTGCCCCTTTGCAGAATCAAAAGTGTACAGTATCGTTTTAGCAGACAACATTTAATTTAGTAATGAAATTGCTTTAAAATCTTTTGCATAATTATTTTAAAATGTAATTATGTTGAGTGTTTTACATTTATAAAGTCTCCGGTATTTTTTTTTTTATATTAACTGTGAACTGTTGTAGAGATGATGTATATACAGAAAAGAGACAACTGCTTTCATATTTAATTTTCAACATTAAATGTTTCGCTTTCGAAAAAAAAAAAATGGAGCCGTTTGCATCCAAACTTTGAAAGATCTCAAATATTATGATTTTTGGATTTTCAATATCTTTTGCAGTTTTTATGATCTAAACAGGACGGATAGACAGGCCACACAGAACAAATAGCGGCGTGTCCCGCTTAAAACAAAAAAGTGATAATAGAGAAGCAATTTATTCTTCAATTGATTCTCTCCCCTCTTTGACTACACCGTATAACTATTTTGTATGTTTCAATATCCATGTATTATGTCGTTGCATTGTTTACAAGAGCTATTAATGTCTAACGTCTGACCCACATACTAGTCAGGAGAGCCGGTAACAGACTTCATTCCGAGCGTTTCAGTTGCGTTCAACAGGAAGACAGCTGCCGTGTGGAGCTATTATGCAAGGTGGTACCGTATGGAGCTGAGCGCTAGGGCGTGGTGGGGCGCGCCCCTCATTTGCCTGACTAAAATGCTACATTTGATGCTCAGGTGTATCAAAGGACAGGATTGGTTTTTAGTCAATCTATTATGCCATCATCAGACCAGCTGGCGTCAGCTGTAGACGCAGTACAATAGTAGCAGCCACATCTTTGGTACTATTTATTAAAAGTGCTTTTTTTATAGTAAATGAAGGGGGGAAGGGTAGCACTGAGAAAAAAAAGTTGATTTAAATAAATAAATACCCCACCCCAATTAATTGTTGAGAACTAGGTCAAAAATAATATATTTTAAAAAAACTAGTACGTTAGTGCGCGGAGAAAACTGCGGGGCGGGTTAAGTCCTAGTTACCTATCAGCTCATTCAGACATCTAATTGCTCTAGTTACCTCTCAGCTCATTCAGACATCTAATTGCTCTAGTTACCTATCAGCTCAATCAGACACCTAATTGCTCTATTTACCTATCAGCTCATTCCGACATCTTATTGCTCTAGTTACCTATCAGCTCATTCAGACTTCTAATTGCTCTAGTTACTTATCAGCTCATTCAGACGTCTAATTGCTTTAGTTACCTATCAGCTCATTCAGTCTCTTTTTCATAACGAGCACTTTGCACATTCGAATTATTTAGCGGAACACTTTGTACACTTGAAGTATTTAGCGGGACACTTTGTAAACTCGAAGAATTTAGCGGGACACTTTGTACACTCGAAGTATTTAGCGGGACACTTTGTACACTCAAAGTATTTAGCGGGACAGTTTGTACACTCGAAGTATTTAACGGGACACTTTGCACACTCGAAGTATTTAGCGGGACACTTTGTACACTCAATGTATTTAGCGGTACACTTTGCATATTTGAATTATTTAGCGGGACACTTTGCATATTCGAATTATTTAGCGGAACACTTTGCACACTCGAAGTATTTAGCGGGACACTTTGTAAACTCGAAGAATTTAGCGGGACACTTTGTACACTCAAAGTATTTAGCGGGACAGTTTGTACACTCGAAGTATTTAACGGGACACTTTGCACACTCGAAGTATTTAGCGGGACACTTTGTACACTCAATGTATTTAGCGGGACACTTTGCATATTTGAATTATTTAGCGGGACACTTTGCACACTCGAAGTATTTAGCGGGACACTTTGTAAACTCGAAGAATTTAGCGGGACACTTTGTACACTCAAAGTATTTAGCGGGACAGTTTGTACACTCGAAGTATTTAACGGGACACTTTGCACACTCGAAGTATTTGAAGTATTTAGCGGGACACTTTGCACATTCGAAGTATTTAGCGGAACACTTTGTACACTCGAAGTATTTAGCGGGACACTTTGTTAATTTTTTTTAGGTTGTAGTTTTTTTTAATTTGTGTAATTAAAAAAAATTTAAACCATAATTAATCAATTAGTCTTTTTTTTCAAGTTTATCTTTAAGAAATATAGATAGATATTAAACAAATAGAAGTAACTAAGGACTCTCGTGGTATTATGTCCTTGAAGAGCATAACTACTTGATTCTAGTCAAAATATTGTAAGCTGAAATCAAATAGCTGGTGTTTCTGTATCCATACTAGTAGCGGCCTTAAAGGATGACAGATGGGGCAACCGCTCCAGGCCCCGCGCCTGACGTGAGGTCCATGCCTGAGGGGAGCCCCGCAATAGGAGTGTCACTGTCAGGTTCAAAAACCATAGGCCTACCAGTTCTCATAAAGTAGGATTTGTTGCCTTTCCTAGCATCTATATGATACCAACTACCATCTAAGCACATGAGATATTTTGTTACGATACACCGTTCAGTTGCGGTAAAGACAGCATCTTATGGCCTATTGATTCATTCTAAGCGGCATCACTGTTAAACAGTTCACCTTGGCATTAAAAAAAAAGGCTTAGCCGAAAGGAACCGATTAAAATCGTTTATTTCATAAATAAAGAGTCGAGAAGACCAAACAACAGTCCAGCGCGCATACCGCACGACCAGGCAGCCATCCATGCTTATTAGTATGTGTCAGTGTGGTTGGATTAAACTCTGAGAATGTCCAATGGTAGCGCAATGGATAACTCGATGCTAGAACAAATTAGACAAGAAAAACTGCAATGGCGCCTAGTCTTAACTAGAATTCTAGCGATAGTTCAGAACTTTGCCGAAAAATAAACAACGCATTTCGAGAGAGGACAGAGAAACTTAACGCGCCGAATAAGGGTCAGTTTTAAGGCTTGGTTGAGATGCTTGACAAATTCGACCCAACCATGGAAGAAAATCTTCTACGAATTAAGAACGCAGAGTTTCACTACCAGAACCTCGGATATAGGATTCAAAACGAACTTATAGACCTGATGGCATATATTTCCGTCATCCTTAACTGCATGCTTGATGTTAGCCACTAAGTACAGATGTCTTTTACGTAGCGTTTTTGGACGTATCAGATCCAAAAGGTGGAGAACACTCATAGAATATAATTAAAAGGCCAAATAGTACAGTAATTACGTAAGGTAGTATGTTTAGTAACAAAAATAAGGCGGACAATCCCGTTAGAGTGACGTGGTACGCTATATATAGTCTACCATTACGGTTCAGGGCTCCACATGTGACTGATATTCGCCCAGGGCGGCCTCTGATCCATACTTTGACTTGATTGCAACGTATTGCGATAATCCTGCAACCAGGTTGAAGGAAACTCAAGTAGGCTCTAAAGAGGATTGCTTATTTTAAAGTACTCTGTTGCTGTTTAGAAAAAGTCGACAAGAAATTATTCTATGTTGATCTTTTGCTTCAAAGTTGAGTTTAAATCTAGATTAGTTCAAAGTTCATAGTGATGCTTTACAATGTATTTTGTTACGAAGAAAAACTAATAAAAATCTTTTTTTTTGTCTGCATTTACTTAAAGGTTAATTCGCGTGTGTTTACTTATGAGTTAATTATTCCAGTAGTTTTCCATTATTTCAATAGTTCGTGGAACACATATTCAGGCCTCGTGGGTTTCGCGGAACACAGTTTGGGGAAACACTGAGCAAGTTAATAGGCCTAGTAGTTCTAAATTTAAATCTCAGCAGACGTAGAGTTAATATGATGCCCAAAATATATAGTTTTCTCTCCCTTATTTGTCATACTGGTATGTGTTTGCGACTACTCATCAGATTTGTGTACGTGTGTGTGTGTGTATTGTGTGTGTGTGTGTTGATGAAATTAAAAAAAAACAAACCTGCTACATAGATAGAGACCATAGACGCGAAACGACTTTGTTAGAGACTAATGACGCGCTAACGAAGTGTAGCGATGGTAAGGGTGAGGGGGGCGCTGTGTGGTACTCGTTCCATGGGCGTTGTACTTTTTTTGTTATCTGATTGAACGAGTTTTTTTTTTCCTTTTGAAACATGGCGGCAGTGTTGTTTTCAGTTGAAGTCAATGCAGATACTCACTGGAACGTAGCTCTGCAACAGCTGATGGATAGTTTGGACCTTTTTTTTAATGTAGCTTCCACGATTATTAGATTTTGTCTAATTGCTTTTTCCATTTCTGTCTCCACAAAACTCCACCGAGAAGCAACGAAGCTTTTATATTGATTGCACTTTCTCGGCGCAAGTTTTATATTTAGACTTACTTGAATTTCTGCTATTTTCGATTTGGTCTCTCAACTGTCAACATTGTCTTTTGAGGGTCCGGGGCTCGAATCCTGGAGAAGACTGGGAATTTCAATTTCGGGATCTTTAGGGCGGTTGTTGACCTTTACATCATCTGCCTTATTGATCGCAAGGTCTGAAAGGGAAACTTCACTTTCATATTAACAAGAAAAACATTTTAAAATATGTTTTTTTTAAAAAAAAGACAATACCTCCTTTATACAACTTATAGAGCGATTATTTTTCTCTGAAAAATTTATGAATGTTACATTAAAAACAATGGAACCAGAGAAAGAATCATGGTTAAGGCACTAGCGGATCCAGAACTTTGGAGTGAGGCGGGGGCGCCCAGTAAAGCCTAACCCTAGCTCTATGCATAAACTCACATACAACATATATATATATATATATATATATATATATATATATATAACCGTTTGAATACAACCGATTTACATAAACTCACATATAGCATATATATATATATATATATCAATAATTCTCTCTCCTTTCTGCTAATGATTGCATTTGGCATTAAAGAATAGGGGGTCGGGCGCCTCCATAAAAGAATTTAATTTATAGCATATGTAAATTATATTAGTGACAATTATTTTTTAATTGTGTAATTTCTTAACTAAAATACAAAAAGAAAAAAAGTATTGGTTTGTTGGATGGGCAGAAGGCGATTGCATGTATCCTCCCATCTAATGCAACCCTTTTTCATTTACCAATGATAAAATTTGAGATCAGAGTGTGTGTGCGACATAGTATACAAATAAGTTAAAACTTCAATACATAGCTTATGTTATATAGGTATTCAACTAATTTTGTACACAAACTATGAATTGTCCATAAAAATAGGATCGTTCCCCCCCCCCCCACCCATTCAGGGGGCTAGAGTGGGGAGGGCAGTAGAAGCAATCGCCCCCACCACCTCACCGAATCGGCTAAGATGCAAGAAGTGTAGCGATATAATATACAAGTTATATAGTCATTCAACTCATTTTGTTCACAACATATGATTTCTAAATAAAAGTAGGACCCCATACACACACGCACACATTCAAAAGGCTTAGGTGGGAAGGGCAGTAGATGTATTCCCCTCCCCACTCCACCCAACCGGCTAATAGGGGAATGACATAATATGATCATCGATTCAAATATCAATAACAAGTTTTAATTATATAGATATTTAATTGATTCCGTAAACAGGTTGTGATCTCTACAAATAAATTGGACCGCCCCCCACTCGAAAGTTAATGGGGGGGGGGGGCGGGATCGATGCCATCGCCACCTCATTATCCTACCAATTCGGCCAACATACCAGAGGGGGGGGGGGGAGATTTCGTAGTAAAAATGATATACAATGGACGGTCGGGTACATCTCGCCAAAGACCTAAAACGACTTTGCGTTAGCAATAATAATAATAATCATTGTTTACTGTAAATTACTGTATTATCCCCTTTCAATACACACATAATAAGATCAAGACTGAACATTATGGGCCAAGAGAATCGTTTGTTACAATAATTCAATTATATATTAATGAGCAAATATTTATACATTTTGATCGGAAACAAGTCTTTACTCTTTTGGGGTAAAAAATTAAAAACCTCAAAAAAACAACTTTTTTAGTCCTAAAAGCTGTTTCTCGTGCCGCCTGTTACAGGGTTATTGTCCTAGGCAGAGAAAAAGGAACATTCTTATTTGTATGGAAATAATTTCATGTCCCACATCTTTATGAATCCCCCCCCCCCCCCCCCCCCCCCCAATATGTTTTGAACTGTTCACCTCGTGCTAGCCATTGTACCCTATTCCATAGAATAGAATAACCAAACTGTTGCACCAGCGATGGAAATAGAAGAATAGAACCAATCAAACAAATTAGGTCACTTATGCTTGCCCCATACCAATTAGTGATAGATCTATATAGAGCCAGCAGTCTCTCTCTTTCTCTCTCTCTCTCTCTCTCTCTTTTCTTTGTAACACAAACATTATTGAATTCAACAAAAGTCCTAACTGGTATGACAACATAAGATTCAAATTGAACAATTTTTGAATTTTTAAAAAGAAGTCGTTGGTTTAAATTGAGGCTCTGTTAGATTCGGTGGGCTGAAAAAATAAACCTTTGATAAGGAGCTTCGGCTATAGAAAAAAAAGACACGTCAGTACGTTAGAAACGGATGAATTGTTCTGTTGCTTCAAATCAGGGAGACTCATTTTGGCAAATGATGCGCAGTTTTTCAAAGTGACGTCATAAACGCATCCAGGCGCACCGTACTCAAGAAAACGGTTGAACTAGCCAACGCTTTGAGAGTTATGTGCCCCCCACCACCCCTTTTTTTTTTTTTTGGCGGGCGTATTTATGTGTGTGTGCAACATGATACCGTCACATAGGGGGCAGGAGTTTGCGCATGAGCAGTCATGGATGGAGATCAAAATACGGGAGACTGCTTCTGACAGGTTTATCCAGTTTTGATAGAGCTCGTGCTTGATCGTATGGCCGAATGAAAAAAACATTGCCCATTTAAAAAAAAAAATAAAATGGCCAGATCGCCTGGCTGTCTTGTTGATGCTATTGTCCTCAGAATTGTAACATGAAACTAACTATCACCTAACAATGTGAACTAGTGTCAAAGACTAGAAAATGTAGAAATAAAATTGTTATTATTTAATGCTGGCTTTTTTTTAATAGAAGAGTAAAGTAAAAAAAACCTTTGCTTTGCTCTCATTTAGAACCATCAATACAACAGTATTGGCAACACTTGCGACACGAGCACGTCTCTTCTTGTTGTATCGACAGAGATAGGGTTGTAGGTGTTGATAGGGTTGTAGGTGTTGATAGGGTTGTAGGTGTTGATAGTTTGTAGTTCATAATTTCTGGCATTCTTTCTGAAAATATTGAAACCTGCCTTTTTACCTGCCTGAGCGGACCACTTCGGGGGGGGGGGGGGGACGATTTTGAGTTTGTGTTTACACACACACTGTCTTTGTAACCTTGTTTCTTTTTTTTTTTTTAACTTGTAGGATTTTCTTTGTGCAATTTTTAGCACTGAGGAATTATGGCAGAATCAAAGTTTTTGAGCTCCTCAGTTTGTAGCTTTTATTTAGTTGACTGCAGTTATGCGGGTGGTGATGAGGGGCATCAAACTGAGCACAAAATTTCTCAGTAAAAACTGCATATATTGTGCATACATGAACAAACATTAACTACTTTATTTGATTTTAAAAAGTATTTATTTTGCCACTCTGTTAATATTATGGGAGCTGCTCAAGATTGACAAGTCTGGCTGGCGCTCATGGTGTTAACTCAGGCGGAGAAATTGTCTTCTCTGGTTAAAATGGTTGACGGCAGGGATCAAAGGTCCTAAAGGTGAAAATCTGATAATGAAAAGAATCTTGGATATCATTCCTTTTCTCTAAAAAGCAGAATCTGGACCTCAATGGACATCACGAATGAGTTGAGGAAGATTTGTGAAGACAAAATCTCTTAAGTAAGCGGATTGTTTGCTGCTATGCAGTCTTAATTTTCTCACCTATTTTGGATTCTTGGCCCTTGAATTATCTGAAATAAACGACGGGCATGTCTAACTTTAAGAACAATGATCTTCAATTCGAGACTGCTCACTTAATTAGAAAATATTAATAACATCGATAACTATTAGTTGGTAGGACAACGCTGAAACCATTATTACTGTCAGCGAAAGTATGTGCTCTGATCTAAGGGTTAGTGCAGAACATCAAAGACGTATTGGCCACACTAAAAAGAAGCCAAGCCAAAAATGTGAAGATTCTGTATAAACACATAAGAACGAACTACGGATTGAGATTTATTCTTCCTTGGACGTGATAGTTCAAGAAATAACCACCCACTATGATCATGATGTGGTAGATGAATATGAATTTTTGTCGCTATCCCATCTATAAAATCCTCAGATTAAAATCAATCTCGATGGTGCTCATAGCAATAATGACAAAAACAAATTTCGTCTGGAGCGAAGGAGGCGTCAACAGTTTGTCGCAATTTCTCCAGAAGTCCTAGAATTTCTCAAACAAGGGCCTGCTTGAAATCTTGAATTTAAAAAAATAAATAAATAAAAGATATGAGCTAGAATGCCACTAAATGATTCAGCTCTAAATATTGTCTAAATATTCGTGATGCCTATTGAACGCCAGATTCTGCTTTGAGAGAAAAAAGAATGATGTCCAAGATTCTCTTCAGGTAGCATTCTCAGATTTTAACATATTTCTGACCATGCGGTAAGTGTGGCTTTATGGGAGCGAAGTTTTTCAGACTTAATTATGTTGATCAAGAATTAATAGCAATCAGCGATGCGTTTCACTAACTAGGCCATTGGTGGAAAACAGATTTCGATAAAATTATTGAAAGTTTTTCAACCAAGAAAGCTCGTAATATTTATTTGTAGTATATTTTGTTAACGTATAATAACGTATTTTCGTTGCTTTATATCAGAGAGGGGGGGGGAGTATCATGAGGAGAGGCCGCACTGGGCATCAAGCACACTAGCTACGCCACTGGTTGACAGCATAGACGTTTAAATTAGCGTCCTTAAGATTGTTTAGTTTCTCGAGAAAATCTTCAATTGCGGCTGTATTACAATGGAAATAAACGTAAGGTAGAGGAAGCAAAATACTTTAGGAAAAAAACAAAGGGAAAGAACTCAGCACTTACAACTATATCTATCAATAATGTATAAGTTATTTCCCTTATTCGATATCAACTAAAATAATTAATTACCAATAATTTATTGATTATTTTGTTAACTTTTTAGTTCATACATGCTTTGTTAGGTACAATTACAATAAATAATTGTTTAAAGTTTCAACTTAATCCAAGAATAGGAGTGGGAGTAATGATAAGTTCAATTATCTAAGGAGATAAAACCTTGTCGTATCTTTGAATATTGAAGAGTTGTAGGCATCAAAGAAAATAATTAATGAACAGTAATTGACTAATTCTTTTATTGATTAATGCCTCGTCTATAAAAATGAATAATTGTGCAAAGTTTCATCTTGATCCGAAAATGGGTGTGGGAGAAATAACGTTTAGAAACTTTTTACTAGACAGACAGTGTTGATATAAGCTTTATAAAAAATCTAACAATCTTTTGTAAGGATAAAATTGAGACCGGGGTGGGAAAATAATGGCGTTAGTATTACCATTCGGCTGCCCCCAACAGGTATGTTGGTAAAGGAGGGATAAGTCATCCGATATGTTATGGGTAGCCCTTCATGGTACGCACTGAACGTGTAGAATTATTTAATTCTAACTCTAATTCTATTTTAATTTCTTAAAAAAGGTTCGGAAAGATTGCTTAGGAAATTTCTGTGTCATTAGTAAATTACAGTAATCTGCTCTTTGTTTATATTTCAATTGTAAGATGTACGTATAAGTTAAATTCTGTATGCATTAAAATAAACTGTCAATAAAAAGGACAATGAAGTGAAAGCGACTAAGACAGAAAGAGGGGAAGATAGTTTAGAGCCCAATGAAAAATGTTTTTTTTTTTTTTAAAGTTGAAGTCAGACCGTGAAATAAACAGATCAAACAAGCATGGGTGGCTGTCTGGTTGTGCGGTTTGCGCGCAAGAATGTCGTTCGGACTTATCGATGGTCAAACCCTGCCCGCTTCCATCCCCCGTCGTCCTTCGGGAGGTTTGGACTAGGAAGAAAATTATCATCAACTCTGAAACATTTCAAATATTTTACAAGCAATGTGAACGGCGCTTTATTAAAAGATCCCAATAGACAACTAAATAAAATAATTTTTTTGGTGCTACTAACTTTGAAAAAAAAATAAAAAATTAAAAGCTTTTTAAAACAAATAGCTAATCAATCCTTTTCTATTCTGTGCACCGGATACACCCTGAACGCCATTTATGAAAATCCCATGATTATGAACCTAAAACTATTACATTTCAAATTTAATCACATAAATAGTTGACAAGTGGCTTGTTCTAGGTAAGAGCAGCTGTTGCATCAATTGGACATTCAAAGACAAAAGTGATCTCTCCACCGGCGTAGCCCCGTCTTTTCAACAGCTTCACCAAAAACAATATTCAAAACAAAACAAACAAACAAAAATGCGGGTTTCTGTGTTCAACACAATAAATAAAATATAATAATTCTCGGCCTAGAAGGTAACACAAACTATAAGGCTTTTCAAGATGGAGTTTTTTGAACGTCAACACCGCAGTCTAACAATATGTTATTGAAGTAGAGATAAAATTAAATGAAGGCGCCCTCACCAGCGCCACGGCTGACAGCCTCGCATGTACTGTTGCATCTTCTTTTAAATTTGAAACAAAAAATAGGACGTCAGGCTCTGCATATAAATGTAGGTTTATATTGTGATTCAGAGTCTCAGTTTGTTGAAGATTTGCATGGGCCGAAGAACAAAAAAAAAAAATCAACCACCTTACTTCCAGCTCATGTTGTTCTGCACATTAAAGGAACTAATTAAAACAGTTAGATGTTATAGTGTACTTTTGTCATGACTCTGATGCTATAGAAGAACCGTCACAGAACAGGCAGATGTGAATAAACCACGTGATCAAGTTGATACGGTTCTTGGACAAAACATGGCTTCTGTTTATCATTCTGCAAGATCAGGGCAAACATGTTGCTGCACATCTATTGTTTCGCTGAGTTTCAGTAAAAGAGAACAAAAAAAAAAGAGTGAAGATCACCTTCGATATCTTTCACAATTAGGGTAAGGTGGTGTAGCGTGGTCACCACATAACAACAATATAGTGTGGTTAGACCCAGAGCCGGAGGCAGAAAAAGGCTGTGCAACAGACAACGAGAATTACCCTAAAGGGGACCTCCACATATAAACTTTATAACCAAATATGGCTACAATAAATAAGAAGAAATGAGATAAAATCTACAAGGAGTCTATTTCTTTCTGCACAAGATGACTTGCTTTTAGATTTATTCATTTTTTCAAGTGCATTTATACTGAAAGCTTAAGAAGGTAAAGGTCTCCGTAAAATAATTCAATGGTCCTCACTTACTAAAATCTGGTTGGAACATCTACCAACCCAGTATATCTTTACAAAGCTTATATCGAATCACTCTGATAGTCTGGTATAAATTTTGCCAATGATATGTCCCTATTTCCCACTCTAGTATTAAGTTGAAACTTTGCATAATTATTCATTGTCGATGACAACATATTTATGAATGAAAAAAAAATCAGTAAATCAGTAAAATAATTAATAGTAATTGATTGATCATATGTAATATAAAAATGGATATAAATCTTTCAGTATTAACAATATCATACTAATTATTCGGTTCTTTTCCATTGTTTATTTTTTTTTATTTTGCTTTTTGTTTTTTAAATGCATACGTGTTCATCCTGATTTAGTGTAGGATGGATTAAGCTCACGAGAATAAAATCTTAGTTTTTATAATTTTCTAAGGCTTTTAAGGCTAACACATTACGATCCGCAGCTCTCGGCCTCACATTATGTTGTTCTGTAGTGTCTCTATAACAATTAATTCCTCTCCTTGCTAAAATAGTTTTACAGTAGATATGAGGTATTCAATTAGATCAACACCTGTTTGAAACAAAAAAAAGTAGGCTATATACAACAGAAGACAGATTGTATTCACATGGCACATAACGGCAATTAGTCCAAATTTGAAAAGGTAATTTATAAGTAAAGTAAAACCACGGCAACAGGTAAATATTCGTTACAGTGTGTCTTATCTTATAAACTGTCATGGAATCCCCATATTGATGAAACTATAAAAAAATCAAACAAAGCATTAGGATATATTAAAAGAAATTTCTATAAATCAAATAAGAACATAAAACTAAAACGTAATTTAACCTTGGTTAGGCCAATAATAGAATAGGCATCCTCCATTTGGGACCCCTCAACTCAAGAAAACATTAAGAAACTGGAACAGACACAAAATAGAGCAGTGAGATTCATAACAAATGAATATTCACATTTGACTAGAGTAACACCTATAGTAAAATCACTAAATTTAGAAAGCCTTCAGGACAGAAGACTCAAAAGTAAAGTAGCAGTTATACATAAAACACTGAACCATAATCTTCAAATACAAAAACAAAACTTAATAAAATACTCTGAAAGACACAAAGATAAAGGCACATTCCTCGTCCCATATGCTAGGACAAATTTGTACAAATACTCCTTCTTCCCTAGTGCTATTAGAGCATGGAATGGGTTGCCTGAGCTAGCCAGGAAAACCAGTGACTTGGCAGAATTTAAGTCATTGGTTAATATGCATGACTGAATGCATGACGCGTAGGACGCAATCATCTTCTTTTTTGAAGTAACGTCTGTATTATATAAGATAAGATAAGAAAGCTTATAGTACACATAGAACTCTTCTGTTTGCTCAGCGTTGTTTAATAGCATTGCATCACAGCCAGGGACATTCGTGTTATTTGCACCACACTCCAACCATCTTAGCTAACCGGTCATACGACGGTAAAACATAATTATCTAGATTCTAGATAATCGACATCAAAATGAATCGAAGAAAAAAATGGCCGCCAATTGTATTTTGAATTCTTTCAACCTAACGTAAAATGAATCCTATTGAATTCACACATTTATAAAGTGATCTTTCTCAAATAAACTTTATGGTCACGCAACATGAGTTAATATGGGGAAATATCATCTCAATAGGATAATGAAAGGTCGAATTCGTATTTTTTTCTTTTTATAAGATGACGAAGGTTTGGGTGAACTTCTATCTAGTTGGACAAAAATGTTTTTGGCCCAAAACAGAAGAACAAGAAGTAACATAAATTAAATTTTTTTTTTTTTTTTTTGACAAGTTTTCCTTCATAAAGCTGATAAACTTTATTAAAAGCGATTATTTTGCTGCTAATAACTAATGCATGATAGATTATTTAAAAAAAAATGGAACATGTCTGACCGCGCCCCAGATCTGATCTATCCTGTGCTACGTCGCCCTGCCCGAACTTTTAACTGTTGTAGATCTGCCTCTACGTCATCAAGCCACTCGTGGTCTGCCTATGGGGGGGCCTGCATTTTGGTTTTTGCATGTGACAATCTTTGCTCCTTAGTTAACTGACATTCTTTCAAGGTGACCTACCCAACGTCATCTGTTCCTTTTTATTTCCGTCCCTATGGGGGGGGGGGGGGGGGGGGGGGGGTCTTCATAGAGCTGGTCTATGTTTCTTGGTGGGTGCGAGCCCTTCATCCGGTTTCCTCTTGTATGACACCATACTTTTTTCAGATAATTTTTTCCCCAAAGTGTTTAGCAGATTTTCTGTGTTTTTTTTTTGTCAGAGTCCAGGTTTCTCTTGTCTATGTGACCTACAGGTCTGATGGTTTGGTCAGGTCGTTTCTTTGTCTTCAAAATAAGTTTTGCTTTGAAGTATTTGTTGGGTGGTATAGAAAGCTCTGCCGCTAGTCGTTCCTTTACTTTTTAATTGTCGCCCATTGTTGGTCATTGTTGTCATGCTTCCTAAATATTTCAACATTTCTACGTTTTCAAACTTGTGGTTAGTAATTTGAATATATTGTTCTTCTGCCTGATAATCTCTTGTCATTACAACATACATTATATATTTGAACTTCTGCTGGTCGAGATGCTTATTTCAGTTGTGTGAAAGCTCTAGCAATGTCCGAGGTATCTTAACCCAATAAGGCAATGGAATCTGCGAGATATTGTAGAGGTTTACTTAGTGTTCCTTTTGGTTGGGGACCTAGGTTTTCTCTTCTGAAGTAGTTAGTAATTGTTCCCCTTGTGTTTATTTGTACACTCATTACTTTTTCAAGAGTCAGATTGAAAAGCATGAAAGTGAATCTCCTTGTCTTAGTAGTCTACCTACATTATTTACTTTTCTGGGTAGAAACTCGAAGCTACCAGAAGTGTAACAAATTATTGTATTTATTTTCCACTGGCAACCTGGACGCGTACAACACATGTCAAGAACATTATCTGGTCAACGTGCTGTCCAAATGGCACCTTTGTTAATCATTGGCCGTAGAAACATGAGCTCTTCTGTCCTATGGACCTCAAGGTCTAACGGGGATAGATAATAACATATTAAATAATATGACGTCTTGCACAAAACTGTCATTAGAACATGGAACGGGTTGCTTGAATCAGGCAGGAAAACCAATGACTTAGCAGAGTTTAAGTCTTTAATTAAAATGCATGACAAGATTGATTTAAGGAGTGGTGTAATTATCTTTTTCTTTGAAGGAACGTTTGTAATTTATAAAAAAAACAAATTTTTAAAGAAAAGTTTCTAGATTTGTCGCACGCACTTCTCAATGTGCAAAAACAATGACAAATGTTTGAAGAGTAACTAGTTTCAGATATTTTGCATCTCAGTAATGGTGACTTCAAGCAAAGGCAGCGCCATGCTAATCTCTGCCTCTTATTTCTCTTTGTCTATTTGCTTCGGTCCCAGCTAATGTCTTGATTTACTACCTCCATACTACCTACCTACATAGTTACCTATGTTTAATTTTACATACTGACCTATCTACAGAGTTATCTATAGACTTATCTACAGAGTTATCTATAGACTTATCTACAGAGTTATCTATAGACTTATCTACATTACATTCCGTCAACATTTTCTAATGTTCAATATTTGAAAGGATATTTAAAAATAAACCGAGGCGGTTGGGGAGGGAGGGCGAATGGGGAAACCTCCAGGCCCCGCGCTTTAGGGAGCCCCGCAATAGGAGATTCTTTTGTCACCATCATTTTCGGAAACCAGACCAGTTCTCATAAACGAGGACTTGTTACTCAATATTTTGGAAGCCTTTCCCGGCATCTATATGATACCAGGTTACCATGAACGTTGTCACTACCTACCAAGTTATTTTTTTAAAACAACAATAAGGCCTACAGCTTTAATGGTGGACTAGAACGTTAGCGTGATGTGGTACCATATGTATGTATATATATATATATGTGTGTGTGTGTGTGTATTATATAGTCTAAGCTTACGGCTACCAGGCCGACACTCGCCCAGGATAACGTGTACTGCTAAGGCCGCCTCTCATTATTAAATCTCTTCCTTTGATCCGTTCAATCAATCGATATGATAATTGAACTATCCTTATTGATCTAGCTTGCTTGTTGTTTTGTTACGTATCAAAACAAATGCCCAACTCCTATAGAACCTGCTCATTTAATTATGTGTGTTTAGGTTACAGACCAATAATTATATGTAGCAACCAAAAGCCAATAAATAAACAAAATGGCATCCTTAGGTTATACTTTTTTTCATCTTTTATATTCCTTTGGTATATCACTTTTAAAAAGGAATTCCGAAACAATTAGAAGAACACATCATGTAATGTCTTTAACCGAAGAGAAAACTGATACAATAGTAAGGCCTATAGGAGTGAGTGTGTGCTATTTTTTAATTGCTAAGGCTGTCACGGTTAAAAGGAAATTGTTTGTAGTTTACACTTTTAACAAACAGTTTCTAACATCATGATGCAGAACCAGGAATCAGGCAGAAGGAACTGAAATCAAACATGTGTATCAATATCTCAGATTGACCCCGGGGACCTCCTGGAAGACGCCAATCAAATATTTGTGGCGCGTGAGTAATGATTGCCGGCACGCGTTCGCTCCCACGTGCTAGCCGTTTGTCAAGTGTCGAAGTCGCGCCCCCTGTCGTCAAGCGGGGATAGATGCGCGTGCACGACGTCCGAATGTTTATTGATTACATTACGCACATTGACGTGGGAGGAGCTTACAGACTCGTTACAACTCACGATAAGAGGACGAACAGCACGCAAGCGCCGCCTATCACCAGTCACGGTCATGATTTCTGTTCTTCTTTTTTTTAATCCTTTTTTTATACTTGAAAGATAAAAGAGCTATTGTCGCCTGCAACAAGAATCTTGTGCAGTGGTTATAGAACTTGAAACAATGGAAGAAGGCTGGACTAGACTCTTTGAGGTTTCTCGTTTCTCTATAAAACCTGAAAAGTTAAAGTGTATGTCGCTTACAAAACTCTGACCAGTTACATTTGTGCCGTCTTCGCTGCCCTATATTGAAACTGAATCATTTAGCTATTATAGGAAATTATAACGGACGTGAAGAGGTAGAAGATATATGAATATTAATACACAGAATTTTATTAAATTTTATTAATAAAACCTGTCACATGAAAACAGCCAGGGAAAGAAGATTTAGGATCTAAGGAGGAGATTCAAAAAAGGGGATATTTATTGTTCGAATACTTTTAATAAAAGAGCTAAACCAGAACCTATTGAATAACTGGGGACAGCGTTAACATCGCGACCATTTGTGTATTATTAGAAAGCAAATGACGGGCCTAAACTAAGCATCACTACGTAAAGGCCAGTGGATAGTTTGAAGTGTGATGCATATGAATTCAAGCTTTGAGAAATCACATCTGGCGATGACCAGGTCAGTGATGATTCAACATAAACTGGAACATTCTCTATCAGAGCTGACCAAGGATACTGACAAAATGGACATGTCCAGCGCTTTCCGGGTCGTCCTGGCGCCCCCCGAGCGAGGTAAGTGCCTCCTATCTTGACTCCAATGATTTTTTTTCTTGACATCCTGAACATTATTTCCAGAACGTAGCAGCTCTGCACATACACGCCTAGAGATACGTCTTTCTTGAAATGTAGGCTAGCTATAAAAGTATCTTATGAAACGTGTTTCAAATTATACACACCAATAACTAAAAAAAAAAAAAGAATTAAATACATAAAATTTGGTGAAAAGAAACAAAGTCGTGCTCTGTAAACAATTTCTGTTTCTTTCTTTTCTTGTCTTCAATTCAAATGGCTGGGTCAAATGCAAAGACTATGACGCAAAAACTGTGTTTGATAGGTTCCTCAAAAATATGTTATTGTGCATAAGACATTTTTTGTCTTATAAAGACGGAGATCTGGGTTAAAATTTAAAATACTGACGCAATATAATTTCAGTATAACATCAACTAAATTGAATTGAACCATATACTCAAAAAAAATTTTTAAAAAATCCTAGTTTGTTTTTACTTTCAACATATTTTTGCTTGAGAGAAAGAGAGAGTCAGAGAGACTTTAGTTCGCATTCACTTTTTTAACATTGAAGAAATGTATCTTCTATGCACTTTAGTGTAACTAACATTAACCTTTGACCTTCTTTTTACAGAGCATGCCTTATTGTTATTGATGAATATAAAGGTCCAGTAATTTAATAGGTTCCTCAAAAACATGTTATTGTGCATTAGACATTTTAGTGTCTTGCGTTTTGAGATGGCATATTTTCTGAACAGAGTTATTTTTATACACAAATCTAGTGTTACGACCTATAGTTCAAAATATAAAGCTGTACTTATATACAGTGTTTTTTTGTAAACAAAAAAATAGGTGCCGGTACTCATTGATAAATTGCTTTTTAACTACTAATAAATTAATAATAAACGTTAAAATACAAGAAAAGTCATAATTTTTCCCCACATTCAAAAAGGTGCCGGTACGCCGTATCGGTGCGTACTGTCACAAAAACAAAACGTGAAAAGAAATTGAGATCGATCCTGAAATACTGTTACCAAAATAACTATTGAAGGACGTCGTGGTTGGAAACAACCTACTGGGACATGCCAGCCTCTTGGAAACGTTGGACACGAGCAATACACAGTCACAGAGTAAAGACTACAACATAATCATTCAATATTCATATTATCATTCATTATCATTCAATATTCATTTTATCATTCATTATCATTCAATATCCAGATAATACAATTTCTTGAGCTTGGGATTGTTTCGAGGAGACATTGATTTATCTTTTAAAAAAACTTCAACTTAATCATGTGCACTCCCAGGGGAGCATAGGGCCTCAATCACACCTCTCCAGCGAACTCGGTTCTGAACAGCTTTCTTCATCTGCTCCCATGTCATTCCAGTACCCTCAGCTTCACTGATGACTAACCTTTTCCAGGTTGGCTTGGGTCTGCACACTTTCTTCTTTCCTTGCGGATTCCAATCAAACGCCTGCTTACAACAATGGTAGCTGGTTTTCACAGGGAGTGTTTTATCCAGCTCCACTTTCGCTTTTTGATATCTTCATCTTTTAAAAAAAAAAAAAAAAAAAAAAAAGATGTATTAAATAAATATTTTCCATTAAAATAAAGCCTACCACCAAAACTAACAGACCTCGATCCATCCATGTCCTAATCTAAAACGACCCCCTGCTAGTAGAGTTGTCTCTAACATCTTCTTACTTAGTCCTCACAACACTTACACACAAAACAAGCAAAATATATATATATATATATATATAAAACCCTTAAAAAACAAAACAAAATCAACATAAGGGAAAGAACCTTAAGACCACTGACTTATCTCTCAATAATGCAAGGTTAAACTCCCTTTTTAGCGCCCCCCCCCCCCCCCCAACGGGGAAAGGACGCTATTAGTTTTGTGTGGCCTGTCTGTCCGTCAATCCGTCCCGTTCAGATCTCAGAAACTAGAAAAGATAGTGATAATCCGACAGAATATTTTAGACCATTCAAAGTTCTGATGCAACGGCTACTTTTTTTTAAATCACTTATGCAAGTAGTTTTTGAATAAAAATACACTACTTTTACAATTATTAACGAATAATAGTAACAAACATTGGAGTCTCTTTAGTAGGTGGAATAGTGTTACACCTTATAATGAACACATTTATGCAAATCGTTTTAAATTATTTGTCAAAGAAATTTCTTTTTACAAACGTATTGCTAAATTAAATAAGCTCTGTCATACTAACTACTAATTTTACAAAAAAAAAATTTTTTTTTTTCAAAGAGAAAAAATCTATTTAGTATGCATATAAGTTAGACATAATTTAAAACAATAATTAAGAAGTAGTTTTTCATATTACCGATTGAACTGCAGTGCACTATAATATACCTACAACACTTAACTAAAGGAAATTTTTTTTACGGAAATATTTTTTTCTTGAGGAAATGAATAAGAGACTCACCCTTTACAAAACAATTAGATCAATTAGATATTCATTATAAGACATCAGTTAGGCCAGGCTCACATTGAACTTCGAATTCACTTTCACCTATCCTTTGGTCTGCTGGACCGCTGGGGCACCACACAAGATCTGTCAACTTTCTTTCTTCATTCTTCTGTCATTTTTCTTTGATAGAATTTCGTTCTGGTGTTTCATTCTGAAAATATTGAAACCTGCCGTTTTACCTGCCTGTGTGGACCACTTCGGGGGCCGATTTTGAGTTTATGTTTCCACACAAACTGTCTTTGTAACCTGTTTTTTTTTTTATGTTTTGCTTTCTAAAGTGTCTATGGTGTGCCATCTGTGGTGCGTTTTTTTTAATGGAGTACATTACTCGATGCGCTTTTTTTTTGTGTGGTGCGCCTTCTGTAATGCGTTTTATAGGTTGACCTTTTATTGTCTGAATTACTGAATGTGCATTTTCTGTTTTCAATTTATGGGTGGACCACTTCGCCGATTTTGAGTTTGTGTTTCCGCACAAACTGTCTTTGTAACCTTTTTAATAAGATAAGATGACTCTGTTGGTCCAAACACATGGAAATTAAGTTTGACTACAACTGTCCAAGTCAGCATCATTAGTATAACACTAACAATATATAGATGCCAACACGAACAACATTCCCATGTAAAACAAAATTAATTAATGACCACTCATTGATTGAGTAATTTCTTAATCGATACATGTATCGTCATCGACTATGAATTAAGTGTGCTTTCACTTGATTCGAGAATAGGAAGGGGAGAAATAGAAAGTCTGCGACAGACAGACAGACAGACGGAGTGAGTTAATATAAGACACATAAAGACAGTTTACATTTTAAAATATATATGTGTATCGATAGTGTAAATTGCTTACTCAATGTCATAACGTTTGATTTTATTATTTATATGACTTTGTATCACTGTGACTTTGTATCCCTGTGACTTTGTATCCCTGTGACTTTGTATTCTTGATATTCTTCAATTCTCATGACTTTGTATTCCTTTCAGGACTGTTGGCTTCAAGACTCTTGAAGTTGTCTAATGTCGTAGACGGAACCCGAAAAACTTCAAGCTTTTGCAGAAATACATTTGATGTCCTAAACCTGGTCCAGCGTGCTCGAAACGAAGCAACAACGGCCTATTTTGGTAACTCACGCTCCAGAGCTGAAGTGGACACGCCTCAGAATGTAGACAGCCTTAAGGGCAGTCCAAAAGTACGCCATGACAAGGATTATAGTGACGACTATTGCTCTCCCAGAATGCACTTCGACGATATTCCGAAGCAGACGCATGACATCACCGGCAACCAAGCGAAGTGTGAGGCTTCCAGTATCTTTAGACCCTGGGAAATTAAAGACTCGACCAAGACAAACAACGGTAAGTAAACTTATCTTCTTATCTTATAAAATACAGACGTTACTTCAAAAAAGAAGATGATTACATCCTACGCGTTATGCATCTAGTCATGCATGTTAACCAATGAATTAAATTCTGCCAAATCACTGGTTTCTGGCTGGCTCAGGCAACCCATTCCATGCTCTAATAGCACTAGGGAAGAAGAAGCATTTGTACAAATTTGTCCTAGCATATGGAATGAGGAATGTCCATTTATATTTGTGTCTTTCTGAGTATTTTATTAAATTTTGTTTTTGTATTTGAAGATTATGGTTCTGTGTTTTATGTATAATTGCTACTTTACTTTTAAGTCTTCTATCCTGGAGTAGGAAGTAAACTATCTTCAACTCTGAAGGAACATCCGAAGCATGTAAAATAAACAAACAAACATTGTGTCTGTTCAAGTTTCTTAATGTTTTCTTGAGTTGAGGGGTCCCAAACAGAGGATGCATATTCTATTAATAGCCTTACCAAACTTATGTACCGTCTGCGCTATTGTTATGTCCATCAACTAATTAGATAAAATAATATACCAATTGCAACTCTGTTTAGGTGAAGTAATTTTGAATAAGATAACTAGAGTAACGGCACTGATATAGGCCTGCTGAATAGTGTCTGACTTTACTTTCTGAGGTGGCATTTAATAAGCTACACTTGGGTTCATTAGTCAACAGCAAACATTGCAAGATGAATTCGCTGAAGTGACCAATGCAAGATAAGCACGAGGTTGAATGCTATTTGATATCACTAAGGGTTTGAGTCTGTGGCTTCTGTTCGTAGCTAGATGATGTCAAAGTGAGGTCTTGGTGATAACTGTCAGCTTATTCAGCACTATTCTATATTTCTCCATTACCTCTATTGTAATAACGTCTCGTTTTCTGTTGCGTTTAATGTCCGTCTTACCTAGTGGGTCGTGTAATTACGCTGCATACTTTATACATAGAGCTAATGAGATTACCTCACCTTGGTTGTTGCTTCAAGGGACGTAACTTTACAACATTAGGATTACTTTTCTCGAAATGATAAAAGCATCACTGACTATTATAGAAAAACTTCTCGGGCACAACCATAAGGTAACTATGTTAATCCATATGCATCGAGAAGGATTCTTAGATTAAATCAAAACGTAAGCAGGATATCAAAAGTATGGATTTAGAAACTGCTTGGTGAATGATACAATTCTTATTATGTTATCTTATCTTATAAAGTACACACTTTCCTTCATAAACAAAATATCAGCAAGCACTTACATGTATTTATATGTTGTTCTAGTCGTGCGTTTTAGAGACTTAAACTCTGTTAAGCCATTGGTTTCGAGTTGTAAGTCGAATGGTAATACAAGGGAATGGTACACTAGTACGAATTATTCATGTACCTATATCTTTGTATCTTTCTGAGTATTTTATTAGTTTTTTGTTTTTTTTTTGTATTTTCAAATTATAGCTCATCACTATATGAATTATTGCTACTTTACTTTTTAGTTTTCTGTCAAGAAGTGTTTTTAAATTTAGTGATTTTTTTTAATGATTTTAATCAAATTAAATGAGACATTCGTTATCTCACGGCTCTGATGAGTATCTCTTCTGGTATACTTGGTATTAGAGGGATCTCAAATAGAAGACGCGTATTCTAATAGATCTAACCAAAGAGCGTTTTAGTATACATTGATTTTTAATAATTTCATCCATATGTGGGATTCCATAACTTTTCATTCACATACTAAGCGGACATACTAAGCGAGTAATGAGACTAGTACAAGGACTCATCGTATTTAGGCCTAACTATCCCATGGTGACTACCTGATCGTGTGGTATGCGCTCTGGATCGTTGTAACCCCGCATGCCGCCATCCACAAGGATGTAATGATGTTCAATTCTGAAGGAACATCGGAGACATGTGAAACAAACAAATAAACATTTATTGGGTTGACCTAAAGACGTCGATATAAATCCATAATTAAATACTTTACAACTATTGAAATTCAAACTCAAGATTATGGTTCTACAGCCGAGTGCTTTATCACATGACCTAGTCCCATTCATTAATCCAGTGTTTTCCAAAACTTTTTTTTTCGAACGGAACACTTCGTACATCCGGAGTAATTAGCTGAACACTTTACTTATTCTTTAGGGAGGTTGATTCACGTGGTGGTCTACTAGTTAATTATTCTAGTAGTTCGTGAAACACCTATTTAGGCCTCGCGAAACACAGTTTGGGAAACACTGCAATAGTCAGTGATAATAAAATATAGCTTTTGTTTTTGTTCTTAAATGGTATTGATCTACATTTTGTTTAATTTCCTCCCCCCCCCCCCCTTTCCCAAAAAATAAATACTCCAACAAAAATGTTTATTTTATTGAACAGAAATCAATATGAATCACGACAATGAAGCTTCTCCCAAACAGCTCATGCTGGCATCAACTACTTCTGCATCATCCTCCAACCGATCAGATACCTCATCACCACAGTCATCCCCTAGGTCCACTGCATCCATGTTACCTTTCTCACCGCCTTTACCCGTGTCTCCAGAAGCATACGACAAGTCCAGCATAGCCAGGTATTATCTGTATGCAGGAGCCAAGCATAACTTCGGTTGGCCAGACATCACTTCCGGTTTCAACTTCAACCTGGGCGCAGCAGACTTTGGTCAGATGTCCCGCTATTTCTGCCACCCTAGAAAGGATCTCCTGTTCTCAGAGTCACCCTGGCAAAAGTGCTCTTCCTACCTGAGCGCCAACGACTACCACCTGAAAAAGGCGCGTCACGATTCGTCGGCTGACTTTTACTTGAGGCGGGAAGATGAGCTTTTACGACGCAGCAGTCCGCTTGGGCGGAAGACGACATTCTTAACATCTCTTGGTGCACTCTCAGAGTTCACTTCATCCTTCAGACCGGACGCCGCAGTAGCATCGTCCCTGGGTAACAGCATGACATCAACCTACCAGTGCGGCCAATGCCAGAAGCCGTTCAGCACCCCCCACGGCTTAGAAGTTCACGTCAGACGCGCCCATGCAGGATCAAGACCTTTCGCTTGCAATGTAAGTAGAAGTCTTCTTTTGAAACCACTTAAAATTAAGATTATTGAACTTACAGGTAACATCTATCGATTCATTTGGTTAAAAAAATTAATTGACTTAGTCCTTTAACTCCCAGTTGAGCATAGTCCCCCCCCCCCCCCCAACTGTACCTTGCCATCGGATTCTGTTCAGGGCAATTTCCCTATGTCCCTATGTTCTTTGCTTCTTGTTCTACCGATATCCTCCAAGTTTACTTTGGTTCCCCAGCCTTTCTCTTTCCCGACACTTTGGTATTTTCTTTAGCCATTTGGAACCATTAAAATAGATCGGTACTGAATTATTTCGTTTATAATTTACTATCAATAATAAAATATCGCTAGCGTAATTGTGTGTATCTAAGATCTCACTCTCATAATTGATGAAAGGAATGTACCTCCCAATGTAATAACACAAGGATAAACTCTTGAAACAATAACAACAAAAGGTCAAGGTCTATGTCTGTTAGTACGTGGGACAAGATTTGCTATAGTATATGTACAGGAGTACAAAATCTGCGTACGAATTTAAAAATAAGGTTTGGCTTACAAATCATTATTCTTATTGAACGTATAAGAGAACAAATCAACATCAAGGGCACAAACTATTTGTGAGCTTTATAAATAAAGTAAGAAAACAAATGACCCCTGGAGTAGTACTCACCAATTATGTTGCTCACAAATATAATTAAATTACAACTAATATATAAATATAAAAATAAAGATCGCGCAATATACATGAATAATTGTTAGAAATAAAAGACACTCTTTTCGACTTTAGAGTTCATGTTATGCGTGCGTACAAAGATTTATTTAACTTTTTTTTTTGGGAAGGTGGTACATTTTAAAACAAAATTATATTCAATGGCCCAAAAAAACTTTATATATAATATATATATATATATATATTATGGATCTTATTCTATTAATAATATTTACTAAATAGTATTCAGCCTCTTTTTAAATAGCCTGTATTTAAAAAATATTTGTTTACGAAGGTGATGGCAGCATAACTAGAGAAAAAAAATATCTGTCCATAGACCGCAACGTTTAGTTTCTGTATAGCCCCACTATTCAGACTGGTTGGGGGTGGTTAGGGAAATGGGAGGATCGTTGGCAGAACTGTCTAGAAGATTATGTACAGAATTGTAAATTAAATTTTAAAAAATATAAAAAAATCCACCTTCCATTGTTAAGTTAGATACTTTTCAGGCCATTAATATATATTCGCTTCATCCCTGTTTTTAGGGATTTGAATTCAAGTCACCACAGTAAGCTATTTAAAACTTGGCCACCATCATGCAATAGGCCTTAGTTCGATACAACTATTTAATACTTAATCTGCAGACAGGATGAAACATTACTGATCTGATAAAAAAAATTGATTTAAATAATAATAATAATAAAGCTAATTAATCCATGTTTAAATTTCTATTCTCGCTTCCTCTTTATTCTTTACCATCTGTTGCAAGGATGTCCAAGCTACGACCTGCGGACCATATCTGACTCTTGACATTGCTTTCCGCCCTTAATACTTTTACACAAAGTACAAAAGAAAACAAAAAAAAAACGCACGATCGATTTCATTGGGTTTGACAATGCTCTTGACACTTGTGTCGGACAAAAAAAAACTGTTGGCCACTTTGCCGAAAAGAATGTTAGCCATCGCTAATCTGGCCCATAGGAACAACAAATGAAACACCCCGTTTCCCGTATATCTCTCTCATCCACGCCCTGAATAAGAACAACTTTTAACTACGTCACACGTGTACCTCCATTTTGCTTTTTGAATGACACCCGCCTCTGTATACCTGTAATTTAATTCTTTCGGAAAGTGCAGCTCTCAAGAACAAAACATTGTGTCAAAGTTGACATTGTACTGTACGGGTTAAACCTGTAAACAAGTTGTTGGGTAGATTCCTCCATCATTAGCCCCGTCACGGCCCAGCGATCAAACAGGGGGGGGGGGCGCCCCTCGTAAATCCGTAATGATTGTTTTTACACGTGTGGCCCTAGCTCACTAGCTGGATGCACACGACCAAAAAACCAACAAACCATTGTGGATACATCTTTACAAACGAGGGTCGTCGTGATCCGCGCTATGACAAAACAATAGTTTCCGGTGTCACACGCTCAACGCACGTGCAGGTGACAGGTTGGTGGAGTTTGATTGGCCCGGTAGGCAGCGCATGCTCGAATAGATAGACGCCTTGCCAAATAAAGCTTAGCACCAGTTAGCCATTTCTTTTATTGGAAGTCATCCACAATTGTGGGCGAATTGTCGTCAAGTGTGTACACAATTCACTATCGACCTAATGAAGTTATACTACAGCTCTAAGATCTAGTCAGCAATAGTTAGGGCGTCGCTCTGAGCACTTGCTTTTAGCTATTTGTGTACGTTGAAAGGGTGAGCGAGCACTCCATGAACCAAATAGGTCCTTCAAGCTACCCCACTGCGTGAAATTATTTTTTACCAGTTAAAACAGAATACATAATGTGTGTACTTTTGTCATTTTTACATTTGGCAACTTTGTCAAATCTAAACATATGTTACCTCTTTGTCTTTACAGCACTGTAGGATGCGCTTCGAGGTCTCTTTTAATACATGCATAGTTATAGTTGTTGTTTTTATTTTAGTTTTTCAAAATTTGCATAAAATTAAATATTCTGTGCACTTTAATGTTTGTGTCACCTGACGTAGTTTTTTTTTTACAAATGTTTATGAGTAATATAGAAATGATGCATGGTTCAGTAAGAGACGTTTGAATAGTTCTGAAGTACACTACATAAAAGCAACACAAATTGACCAATGATCCAGTTAAAATAGTTCATTACAAAGCGTACATCGATTCACTCCGTCCGTCTGTCTGTCTGGTAAAAAGTTTGAACACGTTATTTCTCCCAGACCCATCTCAAATCAAGTTGAAATTTTGCATAATTATTCTTTGTACCTGGCAAAACAAGAATTAATAATTAAAAAAAAATAATTAGTCAATTAACTATTAATAATTGATTATTTTGTTTGGTATCGAACAAGGGAAAGAAATTGTATTTCACAGACAAGTGATAGGATCGTAGCCATAACGCAGTGAGAAAGATAAAATGATGAATTAGAGTTAAACAAAAACAATTGGTAAAATATTCGTACTCGCAGATTTGTTAATGATAGATGACAATGATAGATCTATTACAAGTTTAATTACATGAGTGATCCAAACTAATTTACACTCAATATAAGCTTTGTTTTCTTTTTTAAAGTATGTTTTAAAAATATTTGTTGTTATCAGCTATCTATTCAAAAGTAACTTTTGGGGGCTGGGTCTAGAACTGACCTGTATAGAAGATTCACGTTTGGATCTATCAATAATGAAACGATCTTCGGAAATCAGTCAAGCATAAAGTTTTGTCCTATATCTTTTCACATGCATCCAAAGACTTTATTTAGAGACTACAATCAGTGGCGCCTGGAGGGTGTTGGACGCCCTTGCCAATAAGGCCTGTCGTTGACTCTCCCCCCCCCCCCATCCCATTTCCCAATAGTGTGAAGAATTCATTTTTGCATACCAAACTTGTATAAAAGGGAAAACAAATCCATAATGAACGTAGGGACAGAAATAGGATTATGATTTACTATTTTGATTCCCATTTTTTGCTCTCCCTGCGATAATTGGTTAATTATTTGATTGACTCATGCGTTGTTAGTGACACTGAATAATTATACAAAGTTTCAAGTTACTGGATCTGATAATGGGAAGTGGAAGAAATAGTTTGTATAAGATTATGATCATAAGGACAAACGGAGTGGACTGATAAAAGCTCAGTAAAAGTCTCGAGTTTGTACTTGATAGTTTAAAAATACAATTCATTGCACCAAAATGTTATTTATTTTCTATAATTATTATTTTCCTTTTTATGTGAAGTCAAATGATAATTTACTTTTGAAAAAAAATTTTTTTTTCTTTGTTTAGAAATTTATGACAGTCGTTAAGACTAAGACTACGACTAACTAAAACTAAGACTAAGACTGTTACTGATCCTTATGGAAATTTGTTATGATTACAAGGACTCTTTTCTCATATAAAGAATAAGAAAGCTAACCTCTCTATTCTTTATTATAGGTAATCATTTTCTTTTTTTCTTTTCATTTACAATCGCTCTGTTATCAAATATTCATCAAATGCCAGTCCCCAATATGTATTCCTCCCCCCCCCCCCCCCCAGCCAGTTTACTTTCAACCCTGTTATTTAGTTGTTTTTATTGCATATAAGAGAATGTACTAAAACCTTTTTGTTCCAGGTGTGTAACAAGACCTTTGGCCACTCCGTCAGCCTGGACCAGCACAGGAGCATCCACAGCCAGGAGCGCAGCTTCGAGTGCCACCAGTGCGGTAAAACCTTCAAGAGGTCCTCCACCCTCAGCACCCACCTTCTCATCCACAGCGACACCCGCCCCTACCCGTGCCCGTATTGCGGGAAACGCTTCCACCAAAAGTCGGACATGAAGAAACACACGTACATACACACAGGTGAGGTGACCACCCGACGCTGCGCACTCTAATATGTCTTTTTGGTGTGCTTTTTTTAATGCTAACCATTTTACAGTGTCTATGGTATGCATTCTGTGGTGTGGTGCGCTTTTATTTGATTTTATACAGTGCGTTTTTTTATGTTTAGCATTCTACAATGTCTATGGTGTGCATTCAGTGGTGCGTTTTTTTTTTTTGTTTTTTTTTAGTTTTGTGTGGTCTGTCTGTCCGTCACTCCGTTCCGTTTAGATTTTGTAAACTAGGAAAGATATTGAAAATCCGACATCATGATATTTTAGACCATTCAAAGTTCTGATTCAACTGCTACTTTTATCTTTTCTGAAACACCTAACCAAAGAAAAAAACATTTTATTTTTGGGTATTTTAATATTTTTTTTTACGGAAATGTTTTATTCTCGAGGACTAAGAGATTGGCCCTATACAAAACAATTAGATATTCATTATTAGACATCAGTTAGGCCAGGTTCACATCTAACTACACTTTCACTTATCTATTGGTCTGCTGAACCGTTGGGGCACTAAACAAAATCTGTCAACCTTCTTTTTCCATTCTTCTCTGTCATTTGTCTTTGATAGAATTTCATTCTGATAATATTGAAACCTGCCTTTTTACCTGCCTGGGTGGACCACTTCGGGGCCGATTTTGAGTTGGTGTTTCCACACAAACTGTCTTTGTAACCTTGTTTCTTATGTTAAGCTTTCTAAAGTGCCTATTGTGTGCAATCTGTGGTGCGCTTTGTTTTTAACGGAGTGCATTACTTAATGCGCTTTTTTTTTTTGGGGTGCGCCTTCTATAATGCGTTCTATAGGTTGATTTTTATTGTTTAAGGTCCTGAATCCGCATTTTCTGTTTTCAATTTATGGGTAATATAACTGAATCAATGAAACAATAATAAGCTTCACTTTCTGTTTTTTTTTGTATTTTTTAAGTGTGAAAAAAAACTTAATTAGTAGCAGTAGGATTGGAACTCATGATAAAAAAGCGAGTGGTGTATAAAATAAATGAAATTGTGTCTCACTGTTTGGAATAGTATGTAGAGAGTTTTGATTTTTTTTTTTTTACATTGTATTTAATCAATATCTCTTTAAAAGTGCAATTAAATACAAGTTTTCTTTTTTTTTTAAATATATGTTTTGATTTAGTTTTTGTTTCATTATATCAAAGTCAGTTGCAAAAAATAATTTAAAAACAACGAAACTAGCAGTTTATTCTGAGTGTGGACTGTGTGTTGTACCGATTTACTTCTTGCCCGATGATTAAAATTAAAGCAAAATTCAAAGTGAGTTTGGGTAATATTACAAACTCAGAGATGATCTATAGGTCGGCCCATGAAGAAACACCACACATACAATACAGTTTTTTTTTCTTTTTTCGAGTTGCCTTTTCTCACTCAAAACGAGATATTAAAAACTTGGACGGTAAAAAAACTATGAAGACACGATTGGACAGCCATTAAGAAAATATACATTTCTATATTTAGCGTAACTTGATTTTTTTTTGTTCTGTTATAATAAAGGGATTGAATCGTCTAAATTTAGATAACTCAAAGTCTGATCGTGGCTACACTACTGACTACGGTCTAATCTAATAGCCCGATGGCTATGCTGTAACAGACTGCGAAAGGTCAGACAAAATGCCAGGGTAAAGCTTTCTTCTCCCCAACACCCGCTCTACGCCACACGTCCACCCTTCATTCTAGGAGGGAGCCGCGAACACAAGGATTTATCACCCCAATCATAAAATGGACTCGGTAAAGTTCAGCCCTTGGATCGGGCTACTCCCCAGGGGGCCTCCCTACGGTTAGTGCCGCAATTTTCTCTTCTCTCTTTCTCTCTTTCTCTCTTTCTCTCTCCTTCTCGCCCTCGTACGACGTCCCCGCGTGCGCCCGATTTCGGAAATTGCCTTGCGCCCAAAGCGTTGACATTTTTGGCGTAACAACCCAGATTCATCTGGTCACTGTGGATATTGGCCATCATAGAGTTCAGATTTAGAGGGCATAGAGAAGTGGCGCAAGGGAAAGGAATGGGGTCATTAATATTTCAAAACATACATTCAAGCTTACTTCCCCTTCCCCCGACCAGTCAGCATAGAATCAATGTCTAACAGCCGCTACACTGGAATGTGAGTAAAACTATTTTTTTACAATTTAGATACTAATAAATATATATATACATATATAATATATTTGCAGAGTTTTTACTAAGGTCGCGGGGCTCACATTTTAGGCCCCCCCCCCCCCCCAAAAAAAAACCTTGTAGAAGACAGGCACAGAATACGTAAAGAAAACTGAGTTTATAAAGACCTCGGCGGACAAGGGGTTTGTCTGCCTCAGATGTGGAAAATATGCAGGTCGCAAATGGGTCTAGGTAATCACTTGAAACACTGCACTCGTCATTAATCTTCGCAATCGAAAACATTAACATTAAAATATTTATATATTTATTGAAATCAAAAACAAACTATTTTTAAAGACAAAATAATTTAGAAACTGTAAATGGAAAAAAGGGATATTTATGTAAATGAGAAACTCAAAGAAGACAGTTCAATGCTCTTTGTTTTGTTATAACAAAATACATACACCTACTCCATCTGTTGTATGGGTGGAATCTTCTTCACTTTTTCCCCCTCTTTCTATTCTTGGATCAAACTGAAACTTTCCACATTTGTTCATTGTCGATGACATCATGAATCAATAAAAAAAAAATTAACCGATTAGTAAATCAATTACTCATAACTAATTAATTTTGTTTTATATTGATAATGTACTAAGCAATGGGTCAATAAGTTCGCTAAAAATTTTAAACTATAAATAGACTAAAACCTTCTTTTTTTTTTTTTAGCTCAGTGGCTAAAGACGTCGGCCTTCCATCAGTTCGAATTCAAACTCGAGCTCCTTATTTTTTGTTTAAATAGATTTTGAAAAATGCATTTCTATGCATTTAGAAAGCGATCACGGCAACATTATCCCTTCTTTCTTCTCTCCGCCCCCATTTCACAGCTGGTCCAGAAAGTTATAGGAGAAAACTAAAAGCATAAAATAGCGCTAAACCAAAAAAAAAAAAATTTTAAACATATTTCTAATCACACAGATTTATTAGTGTTAGTCTAGATTTATTACAAATTTAATAACATAACTGATCCAAACTAATCGATGCAGTTACACTCAATATAAACTTTTTTTTTAAAGTAGTTATTCTTTTTTTTTATTTTTTATTTCTAGAGTTCTCTTTGATTTATTTTGTCTGTTATTTTATTAAGTGCTGCTTTTCTTTTAAATTGTATTTCTGTGTGTTTGTGCGGGACACCCATGTTGACTCTTTCACAACTGCACGCCATCCGCCTTAGTTCTTCCCTGTTCTCAAAATATCTATGACGGAAATCTGGTGTGACAGATTTATAACGCATTAGTAAATAGTTTAAAATATTTCCATAGAATCCACATGCTTTCTCTCATACCCTTAATATAGGGCTCCCCAAAGGCTACTCAGACATGAAAATGAATGCACCCGATATTTTTGTACGCCCCACCCGATTTCATCGCTCCCCTCTAAACAATCACATTGACCCCACTTCGTCGTCCCCTCTTCTTACCGCGCGTGCATATTTAGGTCATACTGTAAGTGAAAGGTCACTGCCTCTATTATCTCCTCTACTAAAGATGCAGTATTTATGGTGAATAAGTTAGAGACTAGTACCCTGGTTCCTCCATCGAGAGCGCCAAGGTTTAGCAAACAAGACTTGTGGCTCCTAAGTGGCTCAGAGAGCGGCCATGGTAAAGTGAATTGAATGGTGCCTGCTGGATTTGACACTAACGAAACATAAGCCGCGAGCTTGCTAGGAGAAAAGAGAAACGTTTGAAGATGTATATAAGGGAAAGAGAGCGGGGCAGAGGCAGAAAGCTCATATATGTATGTAGTCTATTATGCAAGGACCGTGTGTAAGCCAGATAGAGAGCTGCCTTTAACAGTAATTCCCTTAAGAGCGTAGCTCCCTCTTAGGCCCTCGGACACCCAAACTTTGGCCCATCGCCATCTTCTTGACACAACAGCGAGCAAATCATTCAGCTATATATCTAGATCCAAATCATTATTTTCCGGCCCGCATGTTACGACCCTCTCTCTCTCTCTCTCACACGGGCGCAGCTTGTCTGTGGCCTACAGTAGAAAACGGCGAGTCTTTATGAACTTGAGACTGGGCGAATATAAAATAAGCTGTTATGAACACTCGCTATAGATAGTTACGTAATGTTATTGGAGATTAAACTGACCAATGTCAAGGAGGCTCAATTGAACTTTACTGTTGCCAACGAAATGAAAAAGAATTGAGCTTTAACTTTAGCAATATCTCAATGCGTGATAGTTGATCTTCCTATCAAATCTCTTTTATTTCCTCTAGTCTCTTGCGTATTTCTTATTAAATAAGTCTTAAGTTATAGAGTGAATGTTTAAGGCTCTCCCACATTTTAAAATTATTTATGTTATACATGTTAGAATTTAAAACCTTCGATTCCGCTGTCCTGAAAATTGCTAAAAAAATATCATATACCTCTAGAAAAACATGGCTTATCACTTCCTGTATTTTGTACACCGGATACACACACACACAAAAAAAAAGCTTGCTATAATTTTTCCAGCATGTATTAAAATCTGGAATTTAAATTGAAAGACATTTAATGTTTGTCAGTCAATGTTGATTCTTATTGCGATTCCAGGAAAGTTTGCATAGTTCAATATTTTGATTAATCAGCACTTTTGCTGATGTCATTAAGCCTAATTATAAATAATATAAACATGTAGCTAAATACAGAAAGGTTTAGTAAATCATAATCCTGACCTATGTCTTGTGTGTTTCAGGTGAAAAACCCCACAAGTGCCAGCAGTGTGGAAAGGCCTTCAGTCAGTCCTCGAACCTAATCACCCACAGCCGAAAGCACACCGGGTTCAAACCTTTCGCCTGCGGTCAGTGCGGGAGGGCGTTTCAGCGAAAAGTGGACCTGCGACGCCACTTCGAGACCCAGCACGCCATGGGGGGCATGGTGTTGAAAGAGATGGAAGTAGACCCAGTGAATGGGGTTTGAGCCCTCACTACACACGGTAATCAAGGATGCTCTCGTGAACGGTAGACCCTCTAGATGACTTCTCAAAGTCTTACCACTGGATGCAATGTTGGAGATTCCCACGATTAACACAAACAATGTCAAGGACGCTTTATGTTTCCATCTAAATAAAACAAAATTGAGCTTTACAAGGAAGAGCTTGAAAAATGTGTTAGTGCAGTGCTAAAAAGTGAAGAAAAATTATATTATATTATATTTGAAAAACCTAGCTTATAAACATTACTTTTATTCTGTACACCGGATACACCAACAAGCAAGCTATTTTAGTTTGTTTGTTTTTTCGCCATAATCAAAGCTACACATTCGAGAAAAAAATCTTTTTGCACTTGTAAATGGCCTGCTACAAATAAACATTTTCAGAAGGAGGCCACGAAATTTGTTTTCTTTCGGTAAAAAACAAATGCTGTTTAACAAACTTTTTGGCCGATGTTCTGATTGCTAAGGCTGGCTTCTAGTAAGTAACTAGTCACAACGGACAACGCTGATTACTAAAGCTGGCTTCTAGTAAGTAACTAGTCACAACGGACAATGCTGATTGCTGAAGCTGGACAACGATGGCAGGAAACTTTTTATGGTCAAACTATTACAAACGGGTTCACATATTACGATATCTCAATTTCAATGTAAAATATAGGTCTACACACAGTATCAATGTCATATCAACTGTTCATAGCATTGTGCAATTTATATATTTATTTGGTGTATTTTGAGGATTATTTATAATATCATGTATTTATTAAAATCGTCTTTTGATCTCGATTTTGTACATATTTGTCAGCTTTGAAAATATGCGATATTTAGAAACCACTTTTGAATCAAATAGTAATTCACACTTATATAAAACCTTTCAACATTTTCTTACTCGGTAGGAGTGTATAAACACTCCAACACTTTTGAATCAAATAGTAAATCACTCTTATATTTAACACTCCAACACTTTTGAATCAAATAGTAAATCACTCTTATATTTAACATTCCAACACTTTTGAATCAAATAGTAAATCATTCTTATATTTAACACTCCAACACTTTTGAATCAAATAGTAAATCACTCTTATATTTAACACTCCAACACTTTTGAATCAAATAGTAAATCACTCTTATATTTAACACTCCAACACTTTTGAATCAAATAGTAAATCACTCTTATATTTAACACTCCAACACTTTTGAATCAAATAGTAAATCACTCTTATATTTAACACTCCAACACTTTTGCTATTAAACAATACAATAGAATGTATGTACTTTTGTTTTTACAAATACAATGACTAACCTACAAGATTAAAACCAAAACCTCTTCTTTGTTGTTCTAATTGTGTGACAATGAGTTCACTGCTTTGTAAACTTAGGGCCGGATTTAAAGAATGGCGGACTGAACTACTGCCCCGCGACTAGAGAGGGGGCCCTCACAAAACAAATTCCGAATTAAGACGGGTCAGAAACATTTACATTTTGTACCAGTAGACATTTCTTTTCGCATTTTTACCAACACTACTTTAAATCTTACTTTTAGCAACACTGTGGAGGTTAGGAAGTGTCCACCTGTAGCAACTCCGGATTTAGGTCAGTGGGCCAACCCAGGACCTTACCCTGCACAAAGTCAAATATATACATTTTAAAAAAAACACTAAAATATGCATATTAAAACTAAATAAAGTACACCCAGCTCTAATGGGTACCTAACGTTAGTTGGGAAAACGAAAGACGGTTGGTCGTTTTGCAGGCCCCATGATACCCTCGTAAAACGTCGGCCATAGAAATAGACGACCGTTATATCATTTGCCCATAAATCGCAAGGTCTAAAAGAGATTTAAAAAAAACAATATATGGAGATGATAAAAAAAAGCTTCAAACTTAGCACTATACAACTCTTTGTTCTAGGTTTCATTCTCTGTCAGACAGATTCAAGACATAATACAAGTTTTTCATACATAATTCACCGATCTGTTGCATATACGATCACTCATCACACATCGAGTAGATGTGTGTCCATGTATGCAATGACTTCAATGAAATAAAACAATGTTCGTCTTCCAGTCGCTTCACACTTTGGCTTACACGATATTCATTTAGTTTTGTTTTATTCTACAACAAGACACATTTTTACAAAGCTTATATCAGCTCACTGCGTCTGTCTGTCTGGTACAAATTTTGTACAAGTTATTTCTCCAACCTCCCATTCTCGGATCAATAATGGAACTTTGTAAAATTATTCATTGTTCCTAACAAAACATGAATCAATAAAAAAAAATCACCATCTCTACCATAATTATGTTAAGTAAATTTGGGATTACCTTTCTGATTCCATATTCCAAAGCGACTTCAGGTCTTGATCACGCCTGTATGAGGTCCAATGGGCTTAGACCCTCAAAAGTTTATGTATTACTTAAGCTGAAAGAAATTTCATATTTTTATCATATTGTGTTTAGAGGTCACGGTGACTCTCTGAAAGCAGGCGACACACTTTTTTTGTGTGGCTTTATTCATTAAAATATGCTTTGCTAGTTCCAAGTTTCAGCAAAGGCTGAACATTTAAATAGAAGGTAAATGCTTACTATGAGTCACAAGGTGGAAAAGAAAAATTGAGGTAGTGAAGGCAGAGGAGGCAGTGAAGGCAGTGGAGGCAGTTAAAGCAGTGGAGGACTGAAGGTAGTGGAGGCAGTGGAGGCAGTGGAGGAAGTCTTGTTGCAAGTCTATGATGGTAATACATTGAAAACTTCAATCACAGTGATTGCGGTTCGCTTTTATAAATTTAAATATGCTCTAGTTTCCCCCCCCCCCCCCCCCCCCCCCCAGTCTCCACACTTTCCCCGTACAAAAAAAAGGTATGTCTATGTTTCGACATAGCCAGATAGGTGTCCAGGATAATTGGTAAGTATTTCAGAGAGTCTGGTGAAGAGATTATCTCTCATTTCCCACCACAGAGAGAAATCCTTTCTTCAAGTCAAGGGTCAGACTCAAAAGAGCCTTCTGACACTGATGAATGATACATGTCGAAAGAACCATACGTTTGCTAGCTAAATTAGCCGAATACGAGAATGGTTGAATCGTTACATATTAATTAATTTCACTAATTCTTTCGTACATTACCTCCCCTTTCTCATTGGCACGAAAGCGCCTTCATCTCTATATCTCAGATGGGAAGAGAAAAAAACTTTTTACGGGGTGGAAATGTCCTCGAATGTTGTGCCCTCTTGGGGCAAAGGTTCTTATAGAAATGTTCTGGTAGGAAATATTATGATTTGAAATGATTTCATGGGGAAACGAAGGGATTTACGGGAACATTTCGATTCTAATACCAAATATTACACACTTTAAAGAAAATGATTTCTGTCATGAAATTAATAAAGATGAATCAAAACGTGAATCGAATCATTCTAAGGATCAGTAGTAAAGATTTTGATTGGAAATCATTATCCATTTTAATCACCCTTAAAGAAATATTTTAATCAATCATGACAGTTCACTATTAAACATCTTTCAAATCAATATTCATAATTCAAATCTATCCACCAATCACTACCAAAGAGCCTCGCTTTGAACCTGAAGTTTAAGAATAGGTGCAGCTATTGAGCAGACGTCAGTGGTTGAACAAGTTGAAGTAGGGAGTCTTTCCATCTTACCACTCACTTCTCTGGCGTGGCGGAAGTTCCCAATCAAGACTTGTTTTATTTCTTTTCTGCCTCGCTCTGAGAATTAGAACAGAAGTTGACACGTGCCTTAAAGAATACACAGTCACGCGCGCTCGCGTCAACACACACACACACACACATTTCAAGCAGACGTCTCCAATAAAAACATCGTGTTTACCTTTTCAATTGCACTATTTAATTACCTCTCCCGTCCACTGTCTAAGAGTATCGACTGCACCGGTATAATCGAATAGATCGATATCTCGATTAATAAGTTATCGAACAATTAAAAGAGTAATAGAGAGAGTATTGAGTTAATTAAAATAGGATTGGAATAGAAATGTCACGATTGTTAATTGGCTTTAACAAATATCACATTCTAGTTCGAAAATAAGATTGGAAGGAAAAAAATGAATTGATCAAAGATACCGTTAAGTAACCAGGGGCGGGCTTAGAGTTTTGTCTCATGGAGGCCACAAAGTGCCAACCTAACTTCCCATTAACAGAATGTTTTGTTATTTTCAACACACAAGAACTTCGTTGTAACCACAGGCCTATTTATATTACAGAAATTTATATAGGTCTGTGGTGGAGACAAACTACAAAGAGATTAGTTAAACAGATTCAATTTCAGGTCTTTTTTTTTTTTGTCATTAAATTATCTGATCTGGCATGTGTTGCCGAGAGGCTTAAACCGCTCGGCTTGCTCTTGGCTACCTATCTAGCTCGAAAAAAGTTGACTTTGCTTAGTGCTTAAAGACAGCACGGAAAAACGTCTCCCAGATATCCCCTTCCATCCAGCCCCCGGTTCACAAAAGAGATAGAACCAGAAAGCACTGAGCATGACACAGTTGCCCTGTAGAAAACCATTTTTTTTTTGTTTTTGCTTGTTAAATCACTTGTTCACAACCAAAGCCTTATTCTGATATAAAATATCTTTAAATACATTTTAAAAAATTTGTGAGAACATTGTTATGTCCCCTTTAAAAAAAAATTGAAATTTTATTTTAGCAAAAAACTGTCTGCATAAATATTTTAACAATATTCAAAATATTATATAGCCTCCTTAAATATGTCAATTTTTAAAATGAAAAACTGTTACCATGTTTAATTTTAAAAACAAAACCTTTTGCTTTCAGCAGATAAAAAGTAACCGTAGTATTAGAACTTTTCAAGCTGAAAATATAAAATCAAATTTTCAATGTATATTCTAGTTTTTGAGATCTCAACATAGCAGACGTGCGAACAGACAGACTAAAAAAAAAAAAAAGATGTCACAGGTCACAAAAACCAACCATAGAAACCAGGAAAGAGACAATGACGACTTCGAGAAAATAAACATTGATTATGGCGTGTAACTATAAATAGAAATCTATTTGGTTATTCGGTGTACAGAATATCGGTAGTGTCGATTATCTAAGTAATTTAGTAGACATACGATACGTTATTTTTAATTTTTTAATCTAATCTCTAAGCGTTATCGTTTGTAGCAAAAACTAATTGTTATCATTTAGTTGGCAAGGGTGATTTTTTTAATATAAAGTCCTTGACATTGTCTGCATTGAACATTTATCGTCAAAGTTCCCAATGCAAGAAGAAAGTTGTTAGTGATCAGTAGCTGTTGGAGTCTCTTGGCTCATAGCAGTCACACAGAACAATGTCGTCGTATTAAAAATTATGAAACCTACCCAGTTTCTATAGTCACCAAATTTCTAAAAGTGTCGTCATTTCGTGTCTAAACCTTTTTTGCTCGAGATTATAATCTGTCGTCATTGCCTGTTCTAATAAAAAAAATACTTTTTTTTGTCTTGAAACTATAATCTAACGTCATTTCCTATCTAAGCATTACATTTTTGGTTCGAGATTATAACCATTCGTCATTTCGTATATAAAAATAACTACCTTTTTGGTTCGAGATTAAAACATAACCGTTTGGTTCGAGGTTAAAACAATACCGTTTGGTTCGAGATTAAAACAATACCGTTTGGTTCGAGATTAAAACAATACCGTTTGGTTCGAGATTATAACATGCCGAATAGATAAAACTATTTATTTTCGCCAATGCCAAACTTGTCAAACTTGGGGTGTAGCGGCTGAGTGGTAGTGCGCTTGGCTTACGAACTGGGGGAGTCTCGGGTTCAAATCTCGGTGAAGATTGTGGATAATGAATTTTAGGACTTTTTAGCACGCCCCTGATTCCATCCAGCTCTATTAGGTACCTGACATTAGTTTTAAGGTGTAAAAAATAATGGCGGTTGGTCGTTGTGCCGGTCACATGGCATCCTCGTTAACTGTCAGCCATAGTAAAAAAGGAAACTTTACATCATCTGCCACATAGATCGTAAGGTCTTGTTAATGTTTAGTAAGGTTTACAAAATTACATTTAGTCTTCTTTTTATGTCTATCTTTTGCCCAACATAACCCAACACCCTGTACGGCAGTGCTGAACAACTGAAGAAAACAGCACACTGTTTTCCTTGGCACAGTCTGCAAAAGAGCTCACAGCTCAACAGCAATAAAGCTGGCTAGAAGAAGAAGAAGAAGAAGAAGATGCCCTTCTTTGCCTATCTATATCTACCCTCTCTTGTCTCTTTTTTTATGCCTTTCTCTTTCCTCTTTATTTGTAACTCTCTTTCCTGCCCATCTATTAAAAACATAGTCCGACTTCAAAAAAAAAAAAGATCTATATTATTTGAATCACTCAAGCAAGTCTTATTGTTGAATCAGTTCACTTAGAAAACCAGTTCATTGAAACCTCAGACACTGAAACAATTCTCCATTTGATCCTAACTGCTCTAGTGTATTGAAACCTTTACTCCCAGAATATTACACAATAATTCCCTGCTCTTCTATTTCTTTTTAAAAACACCAGTCTTCTCCCCTGCTCCCTTTCTGAAACAGTTTCAAGATTTCGATTTCCCGGGTATTATTTAAAAATTTGAAAGACTTAACAAAAAAAAAAAGTCGGAAAACAAAACGTCTCTTAACAAATTGATTTGTTCCGTGATGTTTCATAGACCCGCGTTTTGTAAAAACCTCGAAGGTATTGTTTAACTACCCGTACTGGACAGACAAATACCAAGTGTGTCAACATGATCTTAAACCGCGTTTTTCTTTTTTTTCCCTTCTTGCCCTTCTCATTGTGACGCCGGAGTTGTTTCCCCCTTGTGGGCACATCCAAGTATTTTTTATTTCCTTTCTTCCTTCTATTTTTGCACTGCCGTGTTGAGGAGGAATCGTGAATTGATTGAGACATATGTATCGATATTGTCTTTCGGGGCTAATCGTTCCCAGCAAGCTAGATAGATTTGATTACTCTTTTCAAGTCTTTACCGCTCACTGGGCTCGTGTTCAGCGGGCTCAGAGGCCCGTGGGTCACAAAGTGCCCGTCTGATTCTTAAATATTGACAAATTTGACCAGCTGAAGAAAGCAACGTTTGTGTGGAGAGTATAAAGTTGTAAAAACTCATTACAGAGTACAGAAGTTGGCAGCAAACATCTAGAGGGTATAGTAAACCTATAGGCGTTTCGTCATTTTACATTCTTTCATAAAAAACTAGAAATACGTACACTTCTTTTTAAGCAAAAACAAACCAAAAAAAAAAGAAAAAAAAAGGAGAAGACTTTAAATTTTTTTAAAACAAAATTTACTGAATAAAAATAATAACAACAAAAAAATAATCATAGATACCGTACAAAACTATAATAGATATAACACACAGATGAAACGTTCAATTTTGATCAATATTGAACATAAGAAGAATACAATATGATACCTAGGCGTCACATGACCCTTGGAATTCGGATCAAAAAAGTAGAAATTAGATCTATAATCTATTCATCTACATCTTTTTGTCACTTGACGTCTTGAAAGGCCTGTAGGATTTTGCTACTATTCAGAGACACACACACATATATATATATATACAGTGTTTTTTTGTAAAAAAAAAAAATAAGTGCCGGTACTCAGTGATTAGGTGCCAGTACTCAATAGTTGATTGCCTAACTTTTAACTACTAAAAATTAATAATATACGTTAAAATACAAGAAAAGTAATAATTTTTTCAAAAAGGTCCCGGTACGCCGTACATGTGCGTACCGTCACAAAAATAAGCCCTGTATATATATATATTAATGCAATATGATTGAAATGTTGAAATAAGCTAGACAATAATAAAGAAAAAAATTCAGAGTGTTTTGTTTTAACAAATTTATGAACCTTGCTGTGTAAAACTACGTGTATTTTAATTCAATTAACACACAATAAACAAGTAATATTAAAAATTAAAGGAAAATCGATAGAAGAGTGTCTCATTCTTTTTATTTATTGTAAAGGTTCACAATGAGGCTTGCGCAATCAAGTTCTTCTATTAAAAGTCCAGCTCATGATTTTACAAAGGCTTGTGGACTGGGACTTCCACACAAGACGGTGCGCAAAATGTCCATGTTCGTCAATTTATTTATTCAACTCTTTCACGAATACAAAGAAACATTTGAGTCGACAGCGGTAATTCCCGCTAAAACCGTGTTAAAAAAAGCAAGCTACTTTTGATTTTAAGATAATTATATTTTGAACAACTATAACGGCAACACAAGAGTTTTCCCTGTGTGCTCAGTAAGCTGGTACACTTTTCTCCTAAGATATACATAAATTGTCAAATGTGTCAGAACCGATTTTGAAATACCCTATCAACTTCCACTTTCCACCTGCCCCCCAAGAAGAGAATGCCAGCTAACGTAGGAATTGTAATAACAAAAACAGGAAATATTGAAATAACACAAATTCGAAAACTGAATTTATAATTGATATGGAAATTTACATAGAAGGAGACAGTTCCATAAATAGCAAGCGGTTGGTGTATCCGGTGTTTAGCATACGGCAGCATGGATAAGCAAAATATTTTAATCAACCCTATATTAATATGTGTACATTTTTCAGCTGTGTAGAATCTAATTTCCAAGATCTTTCTCTCGTAGTACAGAGTAATCTTCATTCTTTAATTAGAAACTTTCGATATGGCGTCCTTGACATGGTTGTGTTTTTTTTTGTTGTTGTTATTGTTGTTTATTTCTTTCAAGATCTCTCCAAATCTTCTTCTTTCCATTTTGTGTTTCTTTCCTTACATCACCACCACATTTCTTCGTTTCGCTTTCTCTTTTTTCCCTCTTGCTGAATAGTATTGCTTCAAGAACGTAAAAATTTTCTGAAAAATCAAAGTGTAACTCAAAGAGCTGACTACTTTGATAAAACTTTAGTCTCTTAGTGAAACCATCCCCAATACTTAGGCCCGTGCTTTAGGTATCACTTAATTTAGGGGGCTCGTGCTATATTAATGGCACTGTACGCGACTGTCGATCCAGGAAGTGTTTCCCAAACTTTTTCCTTAACGGAACACTTCGCAAATTCTGAGTATTTAGCGGAACACTTTGCTTATTTTTTAGAGAGATTAATTTTGGAAGTGACATACTAATTAATTATTCCAATAGTTCGTGGAGCACGCCTTGAGGGTACTATGGTTCCGAGGAACACAGTTTGAGAAACACTGTTGTAAGGGAACCAGAGTATTTTAATATAATAATATTCGATAATAAATATGATGAGCTCCCGTTAAAGGTGGTATTAGTTATGTCAGTCACAGATAGAATGTATGACACTAGTAGCATTAGCGATACCAATAGGTAGCCATTACTATTACAATCATAGATAGCACTAGTGTCAGCATTCATCGATAGTATTAATATTACCATTTCTACATAATATCTGTATTACCGTTCATTGATGACATTCCTATTACCAATGTTGCGCCACACACCTGGTAAGATTAATGCTAATTATGGCCCTTATCTCAAAACAAATTCACCATAAGACTCTACGGGTACAAAATCTAATAATCAATATGTACAAGTGATCGATGGCAAGGCTTCAGGTTTACATCTTTCTATTGTAATCTCAGTTCAATATGTTCCTGATTTACTGTCATACACTCCCGACCCTCCTCGCTGCCGCCCCTTCCACTTCCCCCATCTTCCCAACACTTTCTTGAGAAAATAAATAAATTCTGTGCAAATGAATTGACAGAGTTGAAGTGCAGGCAGAAGTGGCGAACGAATCTAGATCTATATTATATCGCGCATGAGCAATCGATACTTCCGTCCTGGTAGGTGTAAAGCGCCGAGTCGCGGGCAGCAAAATCGACCTTGGGGGCTGCAAGATTATTTCAAAAGGGAGCCTCCTCTCCCGAACTGCACCATTGTTTACCGTTTAAACTGCGATAGTCGCCCTCCCCAGGTATTGTTGGAACTATTTGAACCAAGCAAAGACACTTTTTTTTCTCTTTCTCTCCTATGCCGAGAGCAGGGTCTCAACGCGTGGAGGGATGTTCTTTTTCTCACTCGCTGTGTCCTCCCGCCTCTCAGTGCTCCATGTTGTGCCACCAAACGAGAAGAAAAAGACAACGACATTTGAAATAATACCTTCACAAAAAGGGAAGTAATCGAAGAAAGAAAAAAAAAACGCACGGATACCTGCTTGCCGGTTTTGTTTTTTTTCTCCTGCTTCTGAGGAAAGGGAAATAACCAGGCTTTTTTTTTAAATATATAAAAAGAGCTTCGGGTAAAAGAGAGAGGGGGTCGTTTCTATATTTGTTTAGTGTATAGTTCCAACTAAAGGGCTATTGTTCTCGATCGTCACACCGGGGTGTTTCCTGCTATGGGATCTTTAAATAAAAGCGAAGTTCCTCGCTTGTACGAGTTAATTAAAGGTATTTGTCTGCAGCCTGTTTTGAAGCGATAGTTTTACCTGCCATTAATTCTTCCCACCGGCCAAGGGAGCTCATTCAGACTTCATTTTGTCCTTCTCTGCTGATTAATTGTTTTTCGGATAGATTTTTGTATTTGAAATTATATGTGTGTGTGTGTGTGCGCGTGTGCATGTGAACGTCTATGTGAGTGTATGTATGTCTATGCCGTAAAGAAAGAAAGGGGCATGGGGCGATACTACTACATGTAAGGGAAATAACTAAGGATAAATGGGGAAATAATTTAACTTCTGCATCTGGTCGAATCACTTTAGAAATTCACGTGTTTGGGGGAAAAAACGACCTGCCTTGCCTTGCCTCACGCTATTTGTATTGGTGAGATGCTCTGTGACCCAACAAATGGATCGGATATAAAAAAAACAACAACCTAAAAGTGTTAAAAGTTTTTACATTTGGTAAGACAAGGAAAGAGATAATTTTAAAAAGTGCCCCCTTTAACAGACCAGCCCCCTGGTCTCTATATTGTCATAGTTGCATGGGTTCGCACGCCTCAACGGGAACAAAAGACAACGCGCCACTTGACTGGAGCTGGAGATAGGTCCTGCCCACCCACTTGACTGTACGATTCAATGATTTAACAGCCCATGAGATGTGCCCTACTCTTCTTTCGGCCCCCTCCTCCTCCCATACATCAAAACGGAGGACCAGCTCAGCAGAACATGGATCACCAAGAAGTGAGAGGCTTTATATATATATATATATATATATATATATAGTTACAAAATAATTTAAACCAATTCTAGACAATGAAATAATAGCTGCTATAATACAGTTGTTTATCTTCGGTCGTTGGTTTGTAGCTCCAAACACCTAGTACAACTAAACTGATGTACGCGTATTGAATTCTAAATGTAGAACTTGGAATAAAGACCAACAAGCTTCTTTTAAAACAAAACTAAATCGAACTTTTATTTCTACACAGATTCAACTTGAACCTAGATGTATGTAGAAACACGAGGGAAATCAGAAGTTAAACAAGATCTAACTCACACACACACAAATACAGGTCTTCCTGTCTCATATCTTCAACTTTCGCCTCAGTTTTTATTACCTTGATCTCAGACAGACCACCTCGTGCTTTCGTAAGAATCCATTTAGCCTACACAACCAAACTATCCCCTCACCTTTTGTCATAGTAACACGAACATATACTCCATTACAACCATGAAACTAGATCTCAGAATTTAAAAACAGTTAACTTAGCCACTAAACATCCTGCACATGACCAAACATCATACTTCAGCAAACAGCATAACCTAGTGTTAAAATCTTCATGCTTACATGGCTATCTCACTTTATGATAAACCAACTACACTTTACTACACACTGGTCATTTTTCATGACTCAAATCATTCAAGAGTCATCCATAACAAAGGCCAAATAAAGTCGTCTAGACAGCAAGTCACATTCAATAAGAAAAAAATAATAATTAAAAAAAATATTGTGCTTTATAAAACTGATGATTTCCTACGATTTCTTCTGTTATTTGTGGTCCATAACGCTTCACTATTGCAAGGAGTCTTTCCAGTGAGCTTTGCACAATCCAGTTCTTCTATTACAGTCCAGGGAATCATTTTACAACTGCATTTGGACTGAAACTTAAGACGCTGAGGTAAATGTCAAATTTACACCTATTTATTTATTCAACTTTTTACTGAATACAAAGAAACATTAGAGTCGATTGCGGAAATTCCCACCATGTTTAAATTGTAAAAAAAAACGCAAGCCAAATTTAATTTTAAAACGATTATATTTTGAAAAATATGACGGTCAAACCAGTTTTCTCAGTGTGGCCTATTAGGTAGTTATTGTTTTCCCAAATATATACATAAACTGTCAAATTTCTAGGACAATCCTTCAATACACTTTCGAAATCCTTCTCCACCCAGTTTATAAATAACTGAAAGGGGAAACTGGCAGAATTTTAAAGTCATTTTCTAGCATACATGACAAGATGCATGACGTGTAGGACGTAATCATCTTCTTTTTGAAGCAACGTCTGTATTATGTAAGATAATAACAAGGCGCGTGTGGTAGTTAGCCTCCATTGTTTATGCATTCATTGTAAAACAGCTCAGCACTTTGAGGGTTAATGTTTTCCTTGTTTTCATTTACAGTAGAACGAGTTAAATGCAGATTATATTTATTATTTGGTCAACTATTTTATTTTGATGTTAAGTTGTATCATGTACACAATGTTCAACAATGTTCTCGTAATGCAATAAGTCCAAAGAGTAACTAAAACAAGAGAAAAACAGAGGGCATTAATCGAGCCAGGATAACCAGTGTAAAAGCTGGGGCGATTTAGATGAAGCTTGAAGATTGCAGACATAAACAAGACCTAGCGGCGATATTAACCAGCGCCTCTTCCTTAACAGAGAAAGCTCAAACATTTTATCTCAGATCTATGACCAGTGGACTTAATCGATCAAGCAACAGACAGTTGTTCAGGAGACAACCAAGTAGATGACTGACTAGAGTAAGTGGATACTTTTGTCTGTATTTTTTTAACTAGAAAATTGTGAATACTTTATATAATACATATGGGACCGTAATACTCTTGTTTTTTCTTTAAAACAATTTTTATTTTGCATGGTAAACTAAAAATAACTATGTTTCTAAATGGATGAAATAGGTCAATGTGCCACAACAAGTGTATCCCATGCTGAGTCTTCCGTCTAGTTTGTGATTACAAGGTAGGAAGATATTCCTGTAATGTATGAATAATTTTAATTAATACAAAATAACACTGACAATATTTTTCTTTGAAAATACCTCTTTGTTCTGTGCAGTAGCAGCCACAAAATACCAGGGACTGATGGTGAAATCATTTGCAACATCATCTGAATGTCTCAAGATTCCAGTAAAAGCCTCAAGTATTCAGGCACATTGAGCCCACAGTTGGCATACGTAAGTACTACGGAGATGGCCAGCTTCCCTTTCTACAGTGCCACAAGATATCCTAGAGGGTATGGTGACTTCCAGGCAACTGAAATACCCAACACAGGAGTAAATTTAATTTTTTTAAAAATTATTATTTAATTAAACAATTAAATGAAACAATGTATAAAAATATTGTATAAAAACTAGCAAACATCTGTAGGTCTACTTTATAAAATTTCGGTATACAAACAGGGCAATTAATATTAAGTAATATCTACAAAAAGGGCAAGAAGTATTCTGTTAGGGTATACCTACAAACATAGCCAGTAATACTCTGTTACAGTTGATCTACAAACTTGGCAAGGACTATTCTGTTTAGTATATCTATTAATAGGGCAAGCACTATTATTTAAGGCTGTACCCACAAACAGGACCAGCAATAGTCTTTTAGGGTCTAGCCCCAGAATAAAAAAAAAACAGCAAGCAATATTCTTTTAAGGTTATATCTATAAACATGGCAAGCAATATTCCATTATGCAATAACTACAAACAGGGAAAGCACAGTGGCGTAGCAACCATGGCGCGTAGGGGTTCAATCGAGACCATTCCTTATAGAAAGCCTCAACACTGACCTGATAAATATATTATTATTAGGCAACTGTAGGTGTTAGGTGTTAAAAGTATAGATATATTTCCAAATAACATGTGTGCATGCGAAGAAGATAGGCCGCAGATCCATGGAAAGTACATTACGATTGTATCATTCAGCTCCAGATTACAATTGATTTTCTAGTGAGAAGAATGAACAAAGATCTTAACAGAGATGGTGCAAAAACTTTTATTTTATATAAAGTAGATGTCAAACGTTCAGTCAGGACTATTGCATTGTGGGAAGTCTTCAGGAGTTCGTTTTTTGTTGTCCTTAGCCCGTTCGAACAATTTCTTCTGGTTCCTATCCTTGTGAGGAGCAGTATACATTCTGAAGATTCAGCATGAGTCTCGAAAGCCTAGCAATCGCCAAGGTTGACCAATGATGGCTGCCTGGTCGTGCGGCTTGCACGCTGGACTGTCGTTTGGATTTATCGATGGTCCAGGGTCCTGGGGGAGGTTTGGACAAAGAAAGTAAACTATCTTCAACTCTGAAGGAACATCCAAAGAAGTCCAGAAGTTTGAAGAGTTCTTGTTTACCCCATAAGGAACCTGTGTACTTTCGTCTTTATGTATTGTCAGTCTTGTGTGTTATTTTCTACTTTCGGGTTCTTTAGTCCACCCAGCTCTAATAGGTACCTTTACATTAGGTGGGGAAAAGTAAAGTAAAGGCGGTTGGTCGTTGTGCTGGCCACATGACACCCTCTTCAAACCGTGGACCACAGAAACAGAAAACCCTTAAATCATCTGCCCCATAGATCGCAAGGTCTGTATAGCGCAACTTAAACAAAAAAAGTCACTTGCACCAACTCATCACAAGACGTAATCGTCCTGGTGTCCTGGTCTCCTTGTCTCCTGGTGTCATTCCACCAACAATTGTAGCGTCGTATTTCCATTTTCATCGGAGCATTGTATCTTGTTGTCATTGTATCACGCTGTGACTGTATCACGTTGTCACTGTATCTTGTTGTCATTGCATCACGCTGTCCTTGTATCATGTCAGAACACAGTCCACTTTGCACTGCCTCAAGTGTTCTTGGCCAACGAGCCATCACGGTACAACGCTGTAGACACCAAGGGCAAGAAGAAGACTAGATTCTGCTGCAAGGTGTTACTGATCAATGGACTTGTCTTCAGCCTTATGTTGGTGGCAGCTGGAACTGTGGCCATAGCGTTCTTGGCAACCACTGAATGTATGTTTTATTAATGTCTAGATGTAATAGGTATCTCTGATAAATGTCTAGATGTAATAGCTATTTCTATAATGTCTATTTATTTTCAGATAATCTTTTCTTTTTTGCTTAAACTGTAATGTTTTACTTTTATTCTTGTTTTTTACAAAGCTTATATCAACTCACTCTGTCTATCTGTCTAGCAAAAAGTTTGTACATGTTATTTCTCCAACACCCATCTCGGATCAAGCTGAAATTTTTGCACAATTAATTCTTTTACCTGACATTACAAGAATCAATACCAATTATCATTTTATTTGGTATCTCGAACAAGGGAAAGAAATTGTACTAGGCTGATGTGGTGGAATAAGTTGAATTAGCCCCCTTTTTACTTTGTAGGACACTACTTTAAAGTTTAAAGCTAACAATAAATAACTATAAAACCTTCTATTTTCATAAACGTTGCAATGACGAGTGGTTACCTTATTGACTTAAGGAAGCTGAGGAGGGCCTAGCTCTCGAGTTTGAATTCATGTCGTTCACCTTTTTTTTTAAAATAAATGCATTTAAAAGCGATCACCCTGATACCTCTTCTTTTTCGCCCTACCATTTTCAACAGATCCAGACAAGTGATAGGATCATAGCGTATTGAGAAAGCTAAAAGATTGAAATTACGCTAAACAAAAACAATTGTTAACAGTATTTATAATTGCTCGATAATCGCACAGATTTATTGTTGTTGGTCTAGATCTATTACAAATTGAAATGCATGGCTGATCCAAACTAATTGATACAACTACGATAATTAAAAGTATTTTTTTAACAATGTTTTTCTTGTTCTTTGCTTCAGTCAAAGGCGAAGCCCAGAAACTGAGTTCAGACGCATCCCAGGGGTCTGCACAAGGAACTTCACCAGTTCTAAGTATTAGTACTATTTACATAATTTTCATCATTACAAAACTTTTACTTTGTTTCACCAACGAACCATCTTTCATTACCACCTTTAGTAAAAAAAAAACAACAAACAAATTTAGAAAGTTTTCAGGATGGTAGACTTAAAGGTAAAGTAGCAATGTTGAATACAACACTGAACCATAATCTTAAATACAAAAACAAAACCTAATAAAATACTCAGAAAGACACAAAGATAAAGGCGTACTCCTTGTACCATATGCTAGGACAAATTCGTACAAATGTTCCTTCTTCCCGAGTGCCATCAGCGCGTGGAATGTGTTGCCTGAGCCGGGCAAGGAAAACCAACGACTTGGCAGAGTTTAAGTCATTGGTTAACATGCATGACTAGATTGATTTAGGAACACAAGTAATCATTTTCTTTTTAAAGTACCGTCCGTTTTTAATAAGATAAGATAAGTTTGGACTGTTCACTAACCATGTCACATCCACGGGAGCGTGTACATAATAGTGCACATACAACTTTTTCATTGGTTTTTAATGTAGATGTAATCGGGGTAAAAAAATGTTCCATTGGTTTTTAATGTAACCTTCATTAGTTACTATGAGAAAAACAGTCGCTCTTATACGTCGTATAAAGGAGATATGATCTCTTTTAAAAAGTATTTCTACAAAACCTCTATTCAACTTGTAACTTCGTGGAAACTTCTGGTTGGGTGGAAGCAACCTGGACATGGATCTTAAAAAAAACCGGCGCTAATGATTTTCCTAGAATTTTAACATTTGTTGTTTATCATGAGGGTAAAAAATATTTCATTGTTTTTTAATGCAACATTCATTAGTTATTTAGAGAAAAAAATCTCTCTATAAGTTATATACAGGAGTTGGTTTTTTTTTTTATTATTTTTAATGTTTTCTTGTTTCCTTTCGAAACTTATTTTTTGAAAAGATTTCTTGGGTGATACAAATATTTATTTGAAAAGCCGGGTTTCTGATGTAGAGCTAGTAAGTAATATAAAACACTTCGTAGGATAGACACGTCTTTGACCGATAACAAAGAGACCAAAAAATAAAACAGATGCATCCACTCAATAATTCATTTTTTTAATTAGTTTTTTAAACCTGATTGGAATGACCGCACCAACAGGCAGTAGGAAGTAATTGACCACACGAGAGAAATATACATCTATAATAGCGAGAAGAGATTCATCTTCACAAATTGTCAATTATAAATTCTTGTACATAAAATATTTGATTTGAAATAATATTTCATTGATTATTTTGTATTTTTCAGTTACGTCGACATCTACAGCCAGTTCTGCTACTACTACACCAACAGCACTGACCACGACAACGACTTCAACAACAAGATCTGTCCCCACCACTTCTACCACCTCTACTACCATCACAATACCCTCAAGCGCCACTTCGACAACCACAGCATCATCAACTACAGCTCTTCTACCTCCTGCAACGACCACCAAACTTACAACTACAGCGACAACAGCTTCAGCGACATATTCTCCACCAACGTCGCCTCCAACAACAGATAGTACTTCAGGGTCTACATCAGACACAACCACAACACCTACCACAACCATTACAAATTCACCAACTACAGCGACTGTAACACAAATGACAACAAAAACTACAGCAATAAACGAAAATTCATCAACAATAACTACAAGTGTCACATCTGCGACCACTACAATTACCACCTCTGTAACTCATACAAGTACTACATCTGTGTCTACATCAACCACAACACCACTCGCTAATACTACCACTACACCCCAGATCGTAAGCAACTCATCAACAACAACTACGACAACGCCAATTACTAATACGATTCCGACAACTGAAAGAACCACACCAATAACGACTGCTACAATATCAACCGCCTCTACGACCACGCCAACAACTACGTCAGCTACAACAACAGAAACAGCTACAACACCAACAACCACAACTTCAATTACGACAATAACACCAACAACGACAACAACTACCATGTCAACTACAACAACAGAAACAACACCAGCCACCACAGCAACACCAACAACCACCACAACAACACCAACAACCACCACAACAACACCAACAACAACCACAACAACCACCACAACAACACCAACCACAACAACACCAACCACAACAACACCAACCACAACAACACCAACCACAACAACACCAACAACTACCACAACAACCACAACAACCACCACAACAACACCAACAACCACCACAACAACACCAACCACAACAATACCAACAACTACCACAACAACACCAACCACAACAACACCAACAACTACCACAACCACACCAACCACAACAACACCAACAACTACCACAACAACCCCAACAACCACCACAACAACCCCAACAACCACCACAACAACACCAACAACCACCACAACAACACCAACCACAACAATACCAACAACTACCACAACAACACCAACCACAACAACACCAACAACTACCACAACCACACCAACCACAACAACATCAACAACCACCACCACCACAACAACACCAACCACAACAACACCAACAACCACCACAACACCAACAACCACCACAACACCAACAACCACCACAACACCAACAACACCAACCACAACAACACCAACAACTACCACAACCACACCAACCACACCAACATCAACAACCACCACCACCACAACAACACCAACCACAACAGCACCAACAACCACCACAACACCAACAACCACCACAACAACACCAGAAACAACCACAACAACACCAACAACTACCACAGCAACGCCAACAACAACAACACCAACTACAACATCAACGGTCACCAGTACAGCCACCACTACAACACCCACAACTACAACGACACCTACTACCACTAAGGCTGCAACAACAGCGACAACGGCTCCATGTAGGTAACATTTAGTTTCAAAGTTTAGTCATTGCAATATATATTTTAAAACTATGTAGCGAATATGTAATTAGTGTTATAAACACCTTTATGCCACAACAGAGTTTCAACTCGCATACTACGTGAGTCAATTTAAAGACACTGTTGAGACACACGAACATTATAAGACTTTGGCCATTTTTAGCGGCTTGCAATAAAAGCCGCTATTAGTTTTGTCTGGTCTCTCTGTACTTTTGTATGTCACATTTACATCGCCAAATATAGAAAAGATATTGAAAGTCCGATAGCATGATATTTTAGATCTTGCACAGTTCTGGTGCAATGGTTCCTTTAAATCTTCTGGGAAAAAAATGTTTTTAAAATTAATTATTCAAACAGTTGTTGAATACCACTTTTTAGAATAAAAGAATTGAGGAAAGGTAAGTTTTTATAATGGTCACAGATTTTTAATACTATTTCAAATAATAATGTGGCATTGTTATTCTTGTCCAAAGGTCCTAGAGTCTCATTATTGATAACATGTTATTCAGTTCGTTTTCAAATGGAAAAAAGCGCCAAATGTTTCATTGAAAGCTCTCTTTTAGTTTGTATTACACCTGGTGTCATTGTCAAAAGATTGAGACGTCTTATTATCGATAATAGGTTGCTTATTTTGTTTTCAAGTTAAAATCAAAGCCAAATAATTATTTGCAATTTTTTTTCACTTACAGAGCATTTATTTTTGTTCCCAAAATGGCCAGATGTCCCATTATCGATTTTGTTTATAAAGGTTAACTTAAGAATGCAAATTTTAGTACATATGCCTTTTATTTTTACTTGACTTGAATACACAGTGGTTCGTGTTATAAAGATAGAACCGCACTAGGTCTGTGTTTTATTTTGTTTCGATGTTACTTTTACAAAGCAAAACAAGACCATGACTTAATATTTCCCATTCTTGGGCGGATCCAGAGTTAGTCTCATTTGTGTGATAGAACAAACTCTTTTTAGCATAACGTTTAAGAATGATTTTATCAAAATTCATCTGAAAGCAACTTTAACAAGACTTATTAACCACCCAATTCCATGAAGATCTTACGTAGATTAAACGCATTACAAGCGAAATGGTCTGCTACTTCGAATGTTTCTCATATTTCAGGGCCCGTGTCACCACTTTTTGATGTAACCCTTTTACCTGAGCATTCTTGTTAGGAAAAAAAAATGCGTTGAAGACGTAGGAATGACTTTCTTGAGCGAAAAAACTTAATGGACTCTGCTGTGCAAATGTTTATCGTATGGTGTGTAGTAAATGTATCCTTTCAGCAGATCTTCTGATCTATGTAGACAGTTAGCGTAAAGCAAATCTATTTGGCCGAGGGTTTTCGGGTGATCGTGCGGCCACACGACGACCAACCGCTTTACTACACCAACGTATTACAGATAGATAATCTCAGGGGCGTCCTAAAAATTCCAAAACTCAAAATCGGAGGCAAGTGAACAATCCACCACCATAGCAAACAGAACACTAGTTATATAGTCTAGTTCCCAGAGTCTTAGTTCCTAGAGACCTAATTTTAAAACCTTTTTGATTCTTTTTTTTTTCCAACAGCTATCGTGGCCTCAGCTGACACATTCAATTTGTTCAGCACATCCCAAGTGAAATGTTCTCTGACAGCCTCAAGCTGGAACGCCGTCATTATAGCCAAGTAAGATGCTCAAACAGGGATGCTCAAACTAATTCAGTCATGGTGACATTTCCGATATGCGAGTCACGGGCCTCGTCTCCGCAAAAGGTGGAGGAATCCGATGGGCCCGAGCCTATGTTGCTTCATTATGCAATGTGGGTAGAACTTTCCAGGGGGGGGGGGGGGGGGAGTAAGCTGATAGCACTGCGTCAGGGACCGGATATGGCCCTCGGGACGTAGGTTGGGCACCACTGTATCAAAATCTGGCCATCGTCTTCTTTCATAATATTATTTTCTTTATTCTAAATGGTCAATTTTCTAATATTATCTGTGTCTTCTCCTTATTATTATTCAAAGATCTTAAGATAGACAAAAAGGGCATCTGTAATATATAAAACAGAATGTATGTATGTATGTATGTATGTATGTATGTATATATGTATGTATGTATGTATGTATGTATGTATGTATGTATGTATGTATGTATGTATGTAATGTATGTATGTATGTATGTATGTATGTATGTAATGTATGTAATGTATGTATGTATGTATGTATGTATGTATGTATGTATGTATGTATGTATGTATGTATGTATGTATGTATGTAATGTATGTATGTAATGTATGTATGTATGTATGTATGTATGTATGTATGTATGTATGTATGTATGTATGTATGTATGTATGTAATGTATGTATGTATGTATGCATGTATGTATGTATGTATGTATGTATGTATGTATGTATGTATGTATGTATGTATGTATGTATGTATGTATGTATGTATGTATGTATGTATGTATGTATGTATGTATGTATGTATGTATGTATGTATGTAATGTATGTATGTATGTATGTATGTATGTATGTGTGTGTGTGTGTATGTATGTATGTATGTATGTATGTATGTATGTGTGTGTGTGTGTATGTATGTATGTATGTATGTATGTATGTATGTATGTATGTGTGTTTGTATTAGAACATGGCAGAGACCGTCCTCACTCCCACAACCTGAAGGTCCTAAAAATAAAATAAAAATACCTTAATGTATCACTTTTTCAGAATGAAACTTTTTAGCACATCGGGTATACTCGTTTTCCCAGTATTTTATATTAGACATCAATATGTCGGCTAAACCCATTGTCACATTCTGCTTTCATTTTCGTGGCAAAATTATTGTTTAAAATGTTAAGGGAACATTATCCAAGTTTGAGAGATCTTAATTGAATACAGTAGATCAGTAATACACAAACTAAGGCCTGCAGGCCGCGGGTTATATCCAGCTAGTGAGAAGATAAGTGTCTAATTTATCAATGATAAGTGTTTGTATTTTTTATATTTTCGCCATGCCTTTGTGGCGACGAGCACTGTGAAGCTGGCCTGTTCCTAAAACCTCCGAGTAAATGTACTAGGCTGACGACTAGGTCTTGACTTGCAGGGTTATATGGGATATATTTATTGAATTCCTCTAAAGAAAAGCATCTGGCGAGAAATAAAAAAAGAATTTTGTTTGTTTGGTATTGTTATCTTATTTCATCTCGAAACGTTTATCTTTCAGTGCGTCTGCGCAAGACAACGTTGTCATAGCAACGTTTAGACCTGACGGAACTCAAAGTACCATTCTCGACCCACAGCGCTATAACGTGAGCAGGTAAGATCATTCTTGAAGACGACAAGAGCTTTTACTCTTGCCTCTCCATCTCTCAGAACGAGGCTAGAATACATTTAGAAAACTACATAACAGAACTATGGCACATCTTTTGTCAGCATTGAGTTGCTCGAAGGATGGGACAGAACTATGGCACATCTTTTGTCAGCATTGAGTGTCTTAGCTAGGAATTAGTCATCATTAAGGGGTCGGGGGGGGGGGGGGGCTTGACCTCTTTAGGGCCCATACATTTTAACATTTGACATTATGACATGAGAAAATGGCGTAATATTCAGCATTTCATGTAAATAAAATAGTTCGAAACTCTCATTTGGGGGCCCCGTAAAAAGGGGATAAGGGGGAATTTCAAATTCCCCCATCCCCCCCCCCCCCCCCCCCCCACCATGCCATTGTCGCACACCACATAGCCAGGCGGTCATCCTGAACAAGTTGCGAGCTATCTAAAAAGATTTGAGCAATGAGTCGTTTGTTGGCGCATGTGTTTATATTTTTTTTCGGACACAAAGGAAAAGTAATGGGAAATGAAAAGTCTATTTAAGAGTCACTTCGGTGTATGCGCGCGTGTGGGTGGGTCGGGTGCAATAAACAATGACCAGAATTCGCCAGGTTAGCTTTTAGAATCTACATTGGGTAGCGTTGGGTAGGGAGGTGTGCTATTCACTCGTGCGCCGCGGTCAAAAGGGTGTCACATAGTGGCTACAGCCTTTACAAAAAGTCGGCCCACGTTGACTCAGGCATGACTGTTAGCCACTTAAGTTTATAATGAATCATTCTGATACATTCAATAGGATCATTAACTTATGTATTATGCCTCCTTTTTTAGCTCTTGTGTGTCTTTGAAAAAAAAAGGAAGAGTGGAATGTATCAAAGAAAACATTGATAATAGATACCAAAACAAGCTAGCAAGTTTCTGTATACACCCATTTTCTAACAAGCTTATTATATTATTTACTTATTGATCTATTTATTTATAAGTTAGTGTAAAGTTCCCATTTCAGACCTTGCAATCTATAGGGCAGATGATATAAAGGCCATCTGTTTCTATGGCCCACAGTTAGCAATGGTGTCATGTGGTCAGTACAATGACCAATCGCCTCGTGACTTTTCCCAATCCCCTTAAAACTATGGGGACTCCCAAGATCCCGAAATAAAAAAAAATGGGAGTCTTCACGATTATGTGTATCTATATACATATTTATATGTGTGTGTGTGTGTGTGCGCGCGCGCGTGTGTGTGTGTGTGTGCGCGTGTAACTACCTTCCGTACGGGTAAGCATCTATCTATCATTCTAGTCACATTTAGATCTAAAAAAAAATGTTGTTGAAAATTTCGCACGATTCGTGTTTCTTTTATCAGACACACATTTTCCAGAACTTAAGAAAAATATTAAAAGATCTTTTTCTAATTACTTGAAAATCTTCTTGTCGTATCTATTGGTGACGCGACTTGAACGTTTAAAGGGAAACAACCCAGTAAATGTTCATACATATAAAAGTGTATTCGTGTAGTTTACTCCCTTTATGAACACAGTCCATATTCTTTGTGCTTTTTGTCATGATTTCGTAAGAATTATAGACGCTAATTTAGAAACAAGAAAAACATTTTTTAAAAAATACTTTAAAAGACAATACCTCTTTTATACAACGTATAGAGCTAGTCATTCTCTTTTTCGATCAATATACCGTCAAAATTCTAGGAAAATCGTTAGAGTCGTTTTCAAGATTTTTTAGTTTTTTTCAAAGTTTTTTAGTTTTGAGCCCACCCACCCAGAAAGTTTTCGATATTAGTCTCCTCGAAGGTACTCCTTGAATGTGGGTTATTGTAAATAAAAAATTCAAATAAAAAAAAACATTGCATTGTATTCGAATGAATGCGTTAATCTAGCTGTGCAGGATAATTTGAGACGTTGATTTTCCTGGCTGATTCAGGCAACTTCCCTTGTGCGCTATTAGCACTTGGAAAGAATTAGCACTGTTACCTTTTTTTGTTATGTTATGTAAAACAATCTTTAATTACAATACCTCTATTCAGTTCGTAACTTCTTTGAAAGTTCAAAATACCTAAAACCTCGGAAAAGAATTACTTGCTCGTTGACCACATTAGGAAAACTCTAGTACTGACCGTTAAAATTTTTGTAAGTAAAAAAAAATATTTAAATATTTAAGTTTGGCTTGAAAAAGAGTTTAATACATTTACGTTCAGGAAAATTGTACGCTTCATCTTCTAAGTCTAGATCTTAAGGCCTAGGCCTATCATTGGAATATTATAAAGTCTAGTAGATCTAGACATTCGCTTAACCAGGATTCTTTCTCTTGGAGGGGGGGGGGGGGGGGGGGAAAGAAGGAGGTAGCGGCGGATAAAGAATGTACCATTGACTTTCAATCTAATATTCATTAATTATTTAAAGTATTCTGTCCTGGTATGTTTCTCATTTGTGTCATTTTACTGGTGTTCTTTTTGTATCTATAGAGTATAAAAATATAAAGAACTAACTTCTGAGAATACCAACTGAGTGCTTCTTGTATGAGAATACCAACTGAGTGCTTCTTGTATGAGAATACCAACTGAGTGCTTCTTGTATGAGAATACCAACTGAGTGCTTCTTGTATGAGAATACCAACTGAGTGCTTCTTGTATGAGAATACCAACTGAGTGCTTCTTGTATGAGAATACCAACTGAGTGCTTTTTAGTGTTTTCAAAACTTTAGTCTTCATAGAAAGGACAGGCGTTACTTCAAAAGAGAAGATGCATTACACTCCACTCATATCCATGTGTCATTCTAGTCGTGTATTTAAATCCGTGACTTTAAATCTGTTAAGCTGGTTGTCCTGTCTGATTCAGACAACCCGTTCTCAATCAGCACTAGGGAAGAAGGAGTACATGTAAAAATTTTGTCCTAGAATATGAAATAAGAAATCTGTTCATGTTTTGAAACTTTGTGATGACAATTTAATTTTTTTTTTCATTGTATGAATGCCAGAGTTCAAGTGGACAGTGTCAGAACGACCTTCATACTGAGCATCAATCAAGTGTTTTGTCAGGACAACACGACCTACTTGTGCGCTGCTCAGACAGCGAATGGCATTTTAAACAACGCTGTCAAGCCAAATTTCTCAAGTAATATTATTTGAATATAAATCTATCGCCTATCATCCTATATGATGTATGATCAAAACTAGCAAAGCCTGCTTAGACCTACAGTTAAGAACGTACTGTTACTTAGGTGGCATTGTGATGGAACTATCAGTGAAGGAGATAATGCAGCATCTCTCCAATTATTCTAACGAAAAATACCCAAATAAAACCCACACGACTTCTTTAGCCTCTGACACCAATTATGTGACAATATATTACAGTTCAATCCTGCTTCTTTTTAGTTGTATTATTTATTTTTTGTTCACACTTCTAAAAAAAAATAGTATCACAAACACATCACGTGCTAGTAATGACTGTAGTATCTACTAGTTAAATTAATTGAGAATCTGAATTTTAATACAGATAAAGTGTAATGACTCTAGCATGGTCGGCCTTGGGCATAGCCAAACTAGACAGCCGCCTAGGGCCTCCGATTGGTGGGGGGCCACGCACAGGACTCAAAACAATTTGTTTAGATAAGAAATAGCGAAATGTGTGCCTAGTCCAAGTGTTACTGCACACAAGCCGGACAAGGTTTTAATGAAACTGCGTAATTTTGTTTCTCTGTTTTATTTTTAGTTCTTCTATTTCATTTAGGGCTACCAAAATGTACGTCACCTAGGGACTTCATGTATCCAAGGCCGCCCTGGTTCTAGTAGGTAGAAAAAAAAAGCATTGATTCTTTGTAATCTTTTTCAGTGACTTCTGCTTTCCAAAGAACGGCTGCGTCTGTTCCCGCCAGTATACCAGCCAACACGTTGGTCAATGTGTCGTGTCAAGGCTTAGAATTCAAGTAAGTCATTGCTTATTGTCCCTAATTATCCTGCCCTCCCCCCACTTCCTACTATCAGCTCACACTGTCTTCAGGGGTTGGGAAATGGTGGGGAAAGTTGGATAGAAACAAGTGGGATCATTTATTTTACACTAAATATAAGCACATAGAAGTTTGGCTGGATTCTATAAGATAAGATAAGAAGATACAGAGGCGTAGCGAGGATAACTCTTCTGTGTTTCTCCTTCACTCTTTTGACTCCTTTCCATTGCATAATTATTCACAGTCTATTAAAATACACGAATCAATCCAAAAATTAACAAATTAGTTAATCCATTAGAACTAATTAATTAATTTTGGTTTATTTAGCAGAAAGGGAGCTAAACCTTGCCATTTTCAGATAAATTGTAGTAAATAGCGATTCTTTCCCTTAGATAAGCTTTGTTTTTAGGAAGTAATCTTTTTAGATTTTGCTTGTTATTTTTGTCAATGACAAATAAAAAGTGAATGTTACTATTTGAATTGTTTTTGGTAGTACACCAGTGATGCTATTACATCCAACTCTTTTGTGTTTCTCCTCCACTCTCTCTCTACTCCTTTTCATATTCTGTTTTTCCTGTTTTTCCTATTACCACATATCCTTGAGCTTAGAGGTCAGCTAATACAGTGGCAATACAAGAGAGTAAACTTAGACTTCCAGTCCGTCAATCTGGGAGCATCAGCCATTCAGCTGGCGGAAGCCACGTCGCCTGGACTCTACTGTATTAACGCTATTCGGAACACTGCTCAGGTAAGAATAGTCAGTCAGTTCCGGCCTTGGAGATATCACTATTGGTTCACGATCTTTTCTATGTGGTCCACGCCCATTTCCTTGTGAAACACGACATTTTTCTTGTGGTCTAGAGTCTCTTCCTTGAGGTTCTCGACCATTTCCTTGTGGCCCATGACCTTTTCCTTGAGGCTTACGACCATTTCCTTGTGATCCACAACCCTTTTCCCTTAGGAGATTTTCTTCCATTTTCATAGCACTAATTTACGTTACCCAAGAAAGACCAATCACTGATGTATCCTAAATGTTTGGGTCTCGGCAATATAGGGGAGACTATCTACTTTTGGTTGTTCTTTGTTTAATTGTTGGATACCTGTTAAATTAACAATGCATTGTCGCCCTTTAGACAAATGGCTGCCGGAGGGAGCATTCACTCTCATAAAAATAGGACATGACCTCCTTTAGCCATACATTTAGTTACCGGTACCCTAAACTTGTGGTCTATTATCTTCTCCTTGTGGTCCACGACCTTTTTCTTGTGGTCCAAGTTATTTTCCTTGTGGTTCATAATCTTTGCTTTGTGAAACTCCCTAGGGACCCAGAAGTAAGTACATGAATTAACACATCATCCAACCATTTTTTTTTTCATCTTTGACCAAATAAAGTTTACATAATTTGTTGTCCAAAGAGTCGGAATGGAGATTCTCGGAACTCTAGACTGAAGGAAACCTGCATCCAACTGCATGTGTAGGCAAACTTCTGTTTAGGAAAGATCCAAGCAGATGTAACATATTACTTCCATATTACCGATGGTTCGTATCCTAAGACGCTCGGATTCGAAACGAGGCCCAATGGTTAGCGTATCCCCACATTCCTTCTCTGTACAACATCAGCCGTGCAGATATCTGCCTTAAAAAAAGAAAAGCAGCCCCTTGAGAAACGGTGTGAGCATAGTTACATTCTCGTGGTTTTCTTGAATCTCCGCCACTGCAATGGACTCGGTCCTTGGGCACCGCAAAGCGGGTTCATTTTTTTGTTTTGTTTAATCTTCATTGGCCTAATCGTGTCCTCTAACGACCGTCTCCAGCCGAGCGCCACTGTGATGCAGAAAAGAGTTGCCCAGGTAGTGTGGTACTGATACTCCGAAAGACTGATAATATAATTTGTTATATTATATACACTATATTATATATAAAATTATTTTTTTTCCATCCTTTTGCATTTATTTAGTATCAAGAAAATTAGTTTAAAGTTCAAATACATAGGATAGAAATAATGAGAATTATAATGAGAGCATTAAATATTCATTATTATTTCTAGTTAGGCCTACATAGAGTAATGTGGAGTAATATACATATTGAATCGTTTATTTATTATTCTAGGTTTCTCTACCTGTCACAGCTAACAACGATCAGATTCGATGCCTGTCGACTTCAACCAATCTTACCTCAGCACCGATAACTCTTCGAGTTGTTTAGCATTAAGAGTTTTATCGATCCTCCCCCTTATATTGATTATGAATGTATTTTTCCATTCGTATAATTTTTTAAAAAAGGTTTTAGTAATGTAGTGACATGTGACGTGTACTATGCATAAAGAAAATGGGGGTCTTAGACATATGTCAAAGTGTAGGCTAGCTGTGAACTTCGCGGTGTTATGATGTTTTAATTTTGACTGACATATTGGCAGTTTTCATTGGCTGGAATGGAAAAACATTTTGCAAAAATAAATCAATTTTATTTTATTTTACCGAAGATTTGTTTCTTTCTTAATTTTGTCTGTAGCACGTATTAAATTAATTAGCTAATTTTTTTAAAAGATTTAAACACTACACTTACTGATCTATTGTGTCAAAGTAATTATTACAGTCCATCTGTCCATGTTAGACAATGGCATGACACATTCACAATGGAATTGACGACATTAAAGAAAAAATACAACTAACAAACGTTTGACATGGTTTGGGTGTTCCTTTAGAGTTGAAGATAATCTACCTCCTAGTACAAACCTCCCACAGGACGACGTGGGGTGGCAGAGAAAAGGAATTGAACCCGGGACCATCGAAACGACCATGCAGCCATCACGACTAAGATTCCTCATTGATTCAAATTAGTATTCGAACTTTTTTTTTCTCGCAAATTAAATAAAAGATTGAATGTTTTTAGCGTTTAAAAAAAAAAAAAGAAAGCCGCAATTAGTTTTGTGTAGTTTGAGTCCTTGTCTGAGTTCTCTGTCAGTATTTATATCAAATATATATATAGTTCGTCCATCGTGGCTCGATGATGACTACTTTGTCATCCAAGGGGCTGAGGGCCTTGCACTGGTGTTTTATGCCTCCTCATGTGGCTAGTGAGACCTATGTAAGCCCGGAATGTTTGGCTGCTCACTGGGCTGGTTATTCCAGCTGGAGCTAGTTTCAGTGGCCCCATTTGAATTCTTCATCAGTCTTGATTAAGTATATTATTGTTAATTAGAATATCTCTTGGCTAGATTCAAACTCGCACAGTAGAATAAGTGATTTAGATAACACACAACATCCAAGCCATGACAACATGCATCATCTCTAAAACTAAATTTAAACACTATTTAAAAGACTTACATAAATTAATGTTAAGAGCAATATTCTACATAACACTATCCAGACTTATTACTCTAAATATTATGATTTACGACTACCTTTCTCAGGGCCGGATTTAAGTATGTGGAGGCCACGGGGCTGGATTTTTTGTGGAGGCCCCTAGACTTTTTCCAAAGCTTGAATAAAGATCCACTTATGAATGAAAATACTTATATCTAAAAACATACTATATTTTAGAAGAAATAACTAGAGTTCTTGTAAATTTAATCTATCTTTCCTTTTAAAAAAATATTTAATATGCATATTTTAGCTTAAAAAGTGCATTTTTTTGCTTGTTTGTGGAGCGTAAGGTACTTAACTGCTTGGTAGAGGCACTGTCGTAAATCCAGAGCTGTTTTACGTATTCCGAGCATGCTACACGACATTTTTGCCAGCCGTAAAAAATGCGAGAAAAAAAGACAACAAAACTCTAAAGTTTCTGACTAATCGAAATTCGGATTTATATTTTTTTTGTGGCACACCGACTTGTTTACATAGGATGACGTCAATTGCAAACATAAATGACGTTAATTAGGAGGTTCATACATTGTTGTAGACATACATGATAGTATATCAACAATATTAAATTACTCAAGCTAGAGAGTCTCAGGACTAGCTCATTCAATGTACCCGTACCTAACAGAGTTGTTTATTAAAGAAGCGTCTGTAAAATTACAAGACAAGAAAATAATAATGTTTCACAACATTTCTTGCTTTAAAAATGTTAATTTTTATTGTTGTTCTAGGTAACTTAAAAGTGATTTTGTTGTATGATTTTTTTAATTCGTTTCTTGTTGGTTTATCAGAAACATCCATTTCTTGAATTTCGTGATCACATTTGTTCCAAATTTAAAGCCTACTATAACACATGTAACAGAAATGAAGACCTTACTTTTTATGCTACATAAGACTGACAGCAACAATATTTATTTTTTATTTGAAATAATAATTAATAACAATCAAGTAGAAACTTCACACAATTATTCATTAGCATAGACAAGACATGAATCAATAATAATAATTTTTTAAAAATCTATTAATTACTGGTAACTAATTATTTTGTTTGATACTAACAAGGAAAACTAATCCTTCAGTATTCACAGATATGGGCTAAATTTGCTGGGTTTAGTCCCCTTAAATAAGTGTTAACGCTTTTTCTCCATCACGCATTCTCCCACCACGTTGATACTTTAAAACAGTTATTTATTGTACATAACAAAACATGAACCAATTAATAAAAATACCCACTTAGTCAATTAAGTATTTGTAATTAATTAGTTTGTTTAATATCGAATAAGGGAAATAGCTTGTACATTATTGATAGATATAGTTTTAAGGGCTGAGTTCTTCTCCTTTAGATAAGCTTCTTTAAAAAAAAAAGATTTTTTTCACGATCCAATCAAAGAACTATAACAATATCAATTGCGAAAGTATACATTCTTGTCTTACTTATGTGTTTACTGTAGATGTAATGACAATTTGGCTGTTTAGTCACTTTAGTGTGACATGACGAGCAATTGTGTAACTATTTGATGGTGTTAATGATCTTTGAACTTGGTGAAACTCAATAATAGTTCATCAACTTCCAAATTACAACTCTGCAGTGTTATTGTAAAATGATATTATCTATAAGTAAATATAGAACTTTCATATATTTTTGTATTGTATAAAAGACATTGTATTAATCGAACGTCTAGACGTCGTTCCCCGGTACAGACTGAAACACAAATTTTTTTGGAAATACTGTAAAACCTACTCTGTGGTGTGCCACAGAATACAATAGAAAGCAACTCCCCAAACCTTTGAACATGGCTTATTGATTGTCCCTCTAATTATATGAGCTTCACCAGTCACCAGTACTGTGCAATAATTCCAACTAGATCTAAATTCACCAATAAGTAACGTGCAATAAGTTTAATATATGACCTTCACCAGTAAGTGATGTGAGATAATTGCAGTAGTTGAGGCCTCATCATTAAGTGCTATGCAATAATTACTAAATAAGCTTCATCAAAAATAATTCCAACTGAATAAATTTCAACTTCAGTACAATGCGATACAGGCGTAGCTAGAGTATATGATGCCCTGTGCGGTAGCTTTTATACCATCCATCAAAAATCGAAATACAACTGCGAAGAGACATTTTGTTTTGTTTTTTTCAAAATAACGCGCATTTATTGTCAGAGTAGTGCTAATACGCAAAACAATCTTACGTGTGATATTTGGGACTAAATCATCTAACCGATTTAAATTTTTATAAAACACAATAGCTCAGCAGGTTCTCTATTTCGGAAGTTCGGGGCTACTGATAAAACTGTAACAAATCAGTTGAAAGAAGTTTTAACTTCTGACGAAATTCGTTTCTACCATGTCGATAGGAGCACAATTTCATAGTTGGCAAGGCGACAAAATGTATTTATAGTAATCTTTCACATCGTAATTTTTTTTTTTTTTTTAAATTGGGGGATTATCTCATGAAAAATCCGGTCAAAAGAAAAATAAATTTATCTTTTTTGCGTGACATTAAAAATCTTCACCTTTTTTTTGCCTGGAACCTTCTCTGCTTGTACTTCTTCACTAATTTCCAATTTCTTTGTTTTCAACTTTCGGCTATAATCTCCACCATTCATTGAATGCATCGCTGGATTTAAATACTGATATAGTAGCCTACTTGATATTGTTGAGAAGAGTAAAAAGGATTTTTCTTTTTTTTTTACTTTTCTCAGAACTTTCTTTTGGCATTCATTGGAATCATCCAAACGTTGGAAAGCTTCATCTTCTCTTACTTTTGCTGAGTCTTGGTATGTACAGACTTCTCTGAATGGACAATCCATGTGCTAAACTGTTTACTTTTGCTGAGTCTTGGTATGTACAGACTTCTCTGAATGGACATTCCATGTGCTAAACTGTTTCAAATCATTTAGTGAGAAATTTTATTCGATTCGAACATCATCTGTAATGTCTTCAGTCCAATCTCCAATTTCATTCAGTCTAGACTTTTTTATCCTGACTTTTCTTTTTACTAAAAAGGTCAAGGTAATGTGAACTTAATACATACTGGAGGAAAGTTTATTGCCCCTACAACTCGACGCCCCATTGGGCACGGCACCATCCGCACGTAGCTAGCTACGCCTCTGGTGCGATAACTCACGCGATAAAAGCATCTGTTGCATTTTCGTTTTCAGTTCTAAACTCCTGTCAATACTTCTGAACACTAGCCAATAGCCAATCGTTTATTCATTTTAAATATCTAGGGTCAAACATAACAAGAGATGGAAGATCAATGACAGAGATAAATAGCTGTTTAAGCTTGCAATGAGCAAACTGTGGACAATTCGGAAGAGAATCATCAGCTTCCTAGTAAAAATAAAACGAATTTTTCGCTGGTGGTCTCTTCAGGCTCCTCTATGTTTGTGAACATTGGACACTGAATGCTGAAGCTGAAAGAAGCTTTCGAGAGTATAAATGATACGGCACAATGCTGGGTATCAGATACCAGGAAAAAAAGACAAATAAGTTTGTACTTAGTAGCCTACTTTTACAAGTCCACACTCTGTCAGACAAAAGGAGGAACTCTTCAATACTGCGAAGAGACGAAAGCTGAGATGGTTTGGTTATACTGTAACTTGTAAGAAATGACTCACTGTCAAAATCATCCTTCAAAGTACAAAAAAAAAAAAAAAAGGGAGCACGAAGAAAGGGTCGTCCAAAGAAAAACTGGCTGGACAACATAAAAGAATGGACCGGCCTCTCTATTAATATTCTGCTAAGAACAGCTGCTGACCAGAAATAAGTGGAGGGATTTGGTTACGCGAACTATCACATCATCTCTTACGACGAAAGTCAAGAGACAGGAAATTTTAAACACTTTTTTTTTTTTCATGTTACTGGTCGAATTAAAAAAAAAAAAAGCTGATTGAGGCTTTGGAATCAGGCCAGTCTATGGATGCATGGTGATGGAAAAGGGTGGAGAATTTCAAATGTTCCGATTTCCTTACCTAGACTCTAGTTGGTGCGAACGTCATTAATAGATGAGCACTTTGATATATCCCAGCAGAGTTCCCCATCGCTTGGAGGTAGAAATTGAAAACAAATCAAAATGGCTGACGTTTTTTTTACCCTGTGTATTGCCGAAGAGAGAAAGTAATAGACTAAGTGTATTACGTTAGCATTTTACAAAGTAAGTAAACTAATGAATTTATACAACATTATTTTACGATTTCCATTTCATTTGTTGGTTTTTAGAATGTTTTCTCGAGCATATCAGCTCAAAAAATGCTTGACCCAAATTCATACATAATATAAAACTTGCAATGATAACCATCCAGATCCATGACCATGGCCTGGGCCTGAAAATGGGACCATGAATGGCATGATCATTGATCATTTGATGATGATGATGGGCATGACCATCTCTGATCTCATTTTTTAAAATCATAATATATCTAAATGATTAGTAATGAGAAATCTAAATATATTATTACTACCTAGCCTAGATCACTAGATCTAGAATTCTAGATAAATGTCTAAATTTAAATGATAAATGATTAGATCTAGCTAGTTCATCTAGTCTAGATTTAACTGATATGATTATTATTCAATAATAATGAATAATTCTAAGTAAAAAAATCTAAGTTCAAAAGTTCTAACGACTAAGACTAGTCTAAACATAAATGATAAATTAATCAATGTAATCATCTAGAATTAGACTCTAATCTAGGTCTAGATCTAGATAATTAAGATAGTGACAGTCTAGATCTAAATTTCTAAATCAGTAACTCAGTAACTAAACTGTCTTGAGTAAGTTGGTTGAGTCTAGATCTAGAAATCTAGTAGATCTATCTAGTAGCAGACATCTAAGTCTACAGTCATAGATCTAGTACACATTTCTAGATATAGGAGAGTAGGGTGCATTGTCATTAATTTAAATTATAATTTATTATTGTAAACCTTGACTCTGTAATCTAGATCAGCGGCTCTCAACCTTTTATGCTCGACGATCCCTTTTTGCGACCCCCCCCCCCCACACACACACATACAGTAATAGAAGAATAGACAATAACAATCCATATTTCAATGGTCTTAGGCGGCCCCTGGCAAATTGTCAATCGACCCCCAAGGGTGTCGCGACCCACAGGCTGAGAACCCCTGATCTAGATTCTAGTTGAATCAGTGACTTGAAGTTTGAATGACTATCCAAATTCCAACCCACCAGCTTCTAATCAGCCAAGGCCTAGACTCTAGATCTATTTAGTCAATATAGATCTAGACTCTATAAATATAGAGACCTGACTTCACAGACAGAGAGAAATAAACAGCTTAATGTCACATAGATCTATATTATTCTAGATTGACTAGAAGTATCTTATCTAGATTAGATCTATAATGTGGCATAGGCCTGAAAATGTTAAGCTACACAAAAATTCAAAATAAATTGCTCTTGGAAATATGCAATGATTTATGGTTCTATAATTCATCACATTAGTCTTAAAATATTATTGTCTGTGTGTGCAATCTAATATGATCATCTAGATCAGCGGTTCTCAACCTTTTAAGCTTGGCAACCCCTTTTAACAATCCCTCACTATGCCACGACCCATCCATATTTTCAATCCATATTTTCTATGGTCTTAGGCGACCCCTGGCAAATCGTCAATCGACCCCCCCAAAGGGGTCGCAACCCACAGGTTGAGAACCCCTGATCTAGATAGATAGTCATAGAAGTAAATCTAGTAACATATTGTCAAGATTTTCTAATATTCTATAAACAAATTAATTTAAAATTAATTAATTGTTAGAATTAATATCCACCCTTTCTTGTAGCTCATGGGTGTTTGGGCCTGCTTCACCCCCTCATTTTGTTAGACCTTTTCTGTTGTTTTCAGTCTATGCTGACCTTGATCTCCAAATGTATCTTTTTTTTTTTTTTTAATCATTTATTTAAATCTTGGCCTATCTTTGACCTTTAACCAGTTAAATCAGATCTGGTTGAACTGGCAGGCTCATATCCATTAAAACTACAACAGAGAAATTTGAAAAACTCTTGAATTCCACTGTCATTTAGGGTGTTTCAAGGTCATTATACTGTCATTTAGGGTGTTTCAAGGTAATTCCACTGTCTTTTAGGGTGTTTCAAGGTCATTCCACTATCATTTAGGGTGTTTCATGGTCATTTGTTGTACATAGGAGCTTTTCATTTTGCACTGGTTTTATGTGTGTTTGTGTTGCTTTTTCTATTCTGTGTGTGTTATTTATGTTTGCGTCTAAATTGTTATTGTTATAGTAGTAATGCTGAATTTCCATTTGTTTGGACCAATAAAATGATCAAATCTTATAGGCTTAAAACGTTGCAAGTAATTCGCTAGTGAAAAGTCGAGGCACATGTCTGTTTCCATTATTGCCATCCAGTTTCTCATTAGTGAATTTACTTTACTAGTAGTATTTTTTTGTTTATTGTATAGGGTCATTAGTCCTTTACATAACTTTTATGTGTGCTTTTCAGGAAGAGTTTACCATAACTCCTCAGATAGCTGCTTTTACTTTCAGTGAACTTTCCCAAACCAAAGATTGATCTCTCCACTTCTTGCTAGGTAGCATGTATCCATTTCGGTCATACATAGCAGAATATTTTATTTAAGCAGTAAATGGAAGTGTCTGGAGGACATATTATAAAGAATTGTTAATCACAGGTTTGAAATCACTGGTTTGTTTTCAAAATATTTTTTTTGGCAACCCCCGAATTAAGCGTTCTTGTTTTCCATTAGACTTATAACGTGGCAAAAAAAAATTGTATGAAAAAGGGTTAGAAATTTAGTTCTTTTTATATATTCATACAAGGCATCATGTAGCATAGAAAATAAAATATTTTTCTGTGCACAATCAAAAATATTACATGCAAAGTTATTTTTAAACAAAGTTTTGTAGTTACATGACATCCTTGATGACTTATTGACTAAAGCAGTTACTGATGAAAAATATCACTTATTCTGCTCCAATGGTCTCTTACTGGACCTTGCATTTGACTTAAAATTCTTAAAAATACACCTTTATTTATAAAAGTGTAATATTATCATAGCATATGAAAAGAAAATACTATAGACTGAATTTCATTAATATAGTTGAAACAAAATGGCATTGTCTCTTATAGCATTCACTATATATAGGATAATAAGAGTATGATGCTATTTGTACACTTTCAAGCATTAAATCTCATAATTGAAATGAAGCCTTTTTTTTTTTTAATTATAAAATTTTTATTTTTTAAATATTTTTTACATTCATTTTTGGAAAGTAGATTAAATATTTTTAACCAAATAAGAATGTCTTATAGGTCAGTAGAAAACCTACAACAAAAAAAAAGAAAAAAAAAGTAAAAACCCTATCATAAGCTACATGCTCTTTCTTTTTCAACTTTTCTGTTCCAAAGTGAAGTAACAAATCATGGGAATTCCCCATTAAACTTTTTTTTTTTTTTTAAGAGAGGGTGGAGATGAATTTTTCTTTCTTCTGGCCTTCACCTCTTTCTTTTCTTTTCTTTTTATTTAATTTAAGGGTTATTTAAAACCTAGTATGTCTGGGTTGAATATTTAAAAATACTCTTTTCATCATGTCCTGTCACAAAATCACAGAATTGTAAAAAGGCTTTCTTTTTTTAAACTTCTTCTGGCCCCTTCCACATTTTCTTATTTTGTTAAAACAAGTTTGCCCCCCATTTAACACATTCGTCTCAATCCAATAACCTACATTCTTGAATGGGTTCATCAACTTGCTAAGAATTATATATATATTTTGTTCTTTTTTTTTTTTTTTTGCACCAGTGTGTTGCCCTGACCTGAGATAAACTTTCCCCTTGTTTTTGTTTTTTATATATAGTAGCAGGTAAATCTAGATCATAGTGTTACGTATTTCTGAATCTTCTGGCTAAATGTATTAGTAGGCACACAAATAAAAACACTGCAAAGAACTTGACGACTCAACTTTCAGTTTCATATAACTTTAATGACTATTAACTCTAACAATTCGTCACTGTAACATGTAGCGTAGAAGACTGTACAATATCTGTCAGTTTACACTTAACTATACTTCGTTGCAATTCATCTCTTCTCAACTTGCATCGAGCCGTATTCCACAGAACAGACCAACGACACACTTCCCAGTGTCGCTCCAGGTCTCCCAAAGCTGAACCAAGTCGTACTCAAGTCTACCGAATCAGAGCCGCACACGTCTTACATCGACTGTAACGCCTGAAGTCCACTGTAGTTCGCTGTATAGACTTTAACGACAGTAGTCCACTCCAGTTAACTCTACCCTAGTTAACTTGTATCGAGTCGTACACATTTCTCTTCCACTAGAGCCGCACACGTCTTACATCGTCTGTATCGACTGTAACGGCTCACTCACGACTGACTTTCACATTAGCTCTCTGGCTTAAATAAAGTCCCTAATCACTCCTCCAAAGTTGCACAAACACTGCTAGTATCTTCTGGAATAACACGTGAGGAAACGTCACATTCTGTCTTTGTTTATACATGTAGATTCCAGAAAACATCGGCTGCAGTGTCATCTTGCCAGGGTCACAAGTTGTGACCTCTATCTGTCACTGGACATTGCTAGTACCTTCTGGAAAAACACGTAAGGACACGTCACATCCTGTCTTTGTTTATACATGTACATTCCAGAGAACACCTGCTGCTGTGTCATCTCGCCGGGGTCATACGTTGACCTTCTACCTATCACTGTTCATTTGTAACAATATTTAAACTGGGGGAAAAAATGCAGCAGGAAAAACAAAACAAGAAGAAGCCAACAATGCCCAACTGCAGCAGTCACTTGAGTGTATCAAGTGAAATTGAATAGGTCTCTATATTATGTCCCTTATGATCAAGGAGGAAATTGTGATGCGAGGACATTTATTCAAGAAACGAATTAATCCTTATGGTAATAGTTTAATAATTTGTGGCTTAAAAGTCAATACATAGAGTTCATAGTAAGTAATATTAGGTCAAAATGCAGAGATAAAACAAAGAAACTACTCTGTATATTAAGCATTCTTATTTTTTAAGTGGATTTATCAACTATTGACAGTAACAAAATAATTGTAAAAACAGTGGCACATTGACACTGTGTGTTCTGATCAGCTGTAAAATCAAATCACTGATTTCAAATCAAATGAAATGTTTGTGTTACTTGTACTGCTGGCCTTACTAGTTGATTGAGTGTTTTGAATTATTTAATTTTTTCAATCGATTTCATCTAGGGAGCTAATTTATTAACTTTAAAGGAATTTGTTATGCATTTTTTGAAATATTTCCTTTGTTGCTGAATCAGTGCTTGTCAAATTATCCTTGTATATTTTGTATCATTTGTGAATGAATATGTCCTTAATGTCCAAATATTGATTTTATAGTAATAGCAGGTTCTGGGTTACTGATTTATCTGTTCAGTAAATATCAGAGCAGATCACATATACACCAAGACGTCTAATTTACATTTTAAAAATGATATATGTGATTTTTAAAATATTTAGATTAGATGTACTGTTAAAATACTGGTTATGGAGTCTGTTTTTTTTTAAAAGGTTTTCTACTAATTTAATTTCACTTGTTGATACTCTGTAATTCTTTCAAACAAAAAGTCATATTGGTTACAGCTGCTTTCTTCTCATATCTGATTATTTGTTTTGTTTTGTTTTATTTGCACGACACTGCATGTTTTTCACAAAAAAAAAACACAACACTTTTGTATTGGAGATTTTAATACATGGCGGAAATACTATAAATAGTAAGCTTTTTGGTGTATCCGGTGTACAGAACAAAGGAAGTGTTGATAAACAATGTTTTTTTTTTTAAATAAAGTTATATTATTTTTGTGCAATGTTTAGCAACGTAGAATCATTTTTTTCTAAGCTCTTCCGTTTGTAGATTTTCTGTAGTTGGCAGCATTGAACTTCAATTGAATTTTCTCGACAAGGTTTGGACTTGATCGTGAAGTAGTTTGCAGCATTGAACTTCAATTGAATGCTCTCGATAAGGTTTGGACTCGATCGTGAAAATCTCCAATAGCGCTTTTTTTGTCTCAAGCTCTAAAAAAAAAAGCATGCTCAATGTGCTTTTGTTCAGTCTCCTCTGTGGACCGAGGGAGGGAGGGGGAATATCTGCTTTCTGTGCTGCTTTTCGGCCATCAGTAAACGGGATTCGAACTCGAGGACCCTTGGGATGTAGTCAAGCCACTCATCAACACATCCCACTTGTTCCACGATCTGGTGCCAACGTAAAAGATTCAGAATGGTCGGAGGATGGCGGTGGGCAGGGCTCGTACCATCGACCATCGAGACAGTCTAGAACGCATACCTTTAGTTGTCTTGTGTTGTTTTTATCTCTCCCACCGTTGGACTTTGTACTGACCATACACAAAGTTGTCTGTCTTGTCCTCAGTACATGATCCCCTGGCCTGAACCATCCTCCTATCGTGTTTCTGGACGTGCCCTCGTTAGTTCCTCTTCACTGCTCGCCTTAGTGATGCTAGTTGACGAGTTAGGCTAGTCGTGCCTAATTGTATCTCACATTTCTTCTTGAACTGGACTTTGTCACCTCCTTTGTACAAGTTTTCACTATCTACTAGGGATAAGGGTGCGTGCCAAAAAGTTTTCGCCTCTAAGCAGTGGCCAAAACATTTTTCTGTAAATGATATCATCTGTATAATTAAGCGAAGATTTGTCTAGCCAATAGAAAAAAAAAGTAGAATATAGTATTTGCAACTCATGTTACAATTCTAACATGAGTTACAATTCAGTTCTAGACCCAGTACTGTTCACTATGTACACATATCCACTCAGCGGTGTCATACGGCCAACCGGTATCTTATACCATTTCTTTGCCGATGACTCACAGTTATACGATTCATCAGTACCCTCAGAGGTGTCGCATCTGGCAGAGAAAATCAGTAGTACCGTTGCAAGGGTGAGCGATTGGATGGTTGAAAATAAACTCAAGATGAACGAAGACAAGACAGAAATAATTAAGATTGGCATTAGGAACAATGTCTCAAAAGTTGAAAGCACAGATTCTCTCTTTATCACGAACTGCCATGTTTCTTTTGTCCATGTAGTGCGGAATCTTGGAGTTTTCTTCGACTCAACATTATCTTTCGACCCACACATAAGTCAGCTCTGCAAAGGTCTTTAACTGCAGCTGCAACCGACCATATTTAACAACGGAGTCAACAAAAACGCTAGCTGTAGCATTCATACTCTCCCGCCTTGACTACTGCAACGCCGTGCTAGCAGGTATACCTGATGACAAAATAGCCAAGCTGCAACGTATACAGAACAACGCCGCTCGAATAGTCCTTAAAAAAAACTAGACAAGATTCTGCTACTTACGCTCTTGCGCACGCTCCATTGGCTTCCCGTGAAAGCGAGAATCGATTACAAGGTCGCCACACTTTGTCATCAGTGTATATATAACAACGAGATGCCCTTGTACTTTAGAGAACTGATTACTCCATATGTCCCCCAGAGAGCCCTGCGCTCAATGGACTCAACGCTTTTAGTAGTGCCACGTTTCTCCCTCAAAAGCTACGGTCTGCGGGCTTTTTCAGTTCACGGACCAAAGGTTTGGAACTCACTCCCCATTGATCTCAGACAGACAACATGCTACACCACTTTTAAGAAGAACATTAAGACCTATCTGTTTAAAACTTTTTTAGATTAGTTTGTCTTGTTAGCTCTTGTGTTTGTGTTTGTAATGTTGTTACAGCGCCTTGAGCCTACATTTTGTTTGTTAACAGAGCTTTATAAATAACATTATTATTATTATTACAAAATCTAAATTGCCCATGATTTGTAACATTTTGAATGAGTGAATAGATTAATGTGAGTGTATGTTGATGCCCGGGACACAGGAACACCTTCTTCCATTAGACCCACACTTGTTCAAAGTTGTAATGTGAAATGAAAAAAGTTTGAGGGGGGGGGGGGGGGACTCAAATATCCAAAATAAAAGGCGAAACAAAAAGTGGTGAATTACTGGTGACAATCTAATATTTTCCTGACCTATTCCTCTTTGAAAAATAAAAAATAATTAAATGATTTTTTTTGTGTGTGGCATACACCTGGCAGAAGTTCAGTTTTTGAACAAAAAAAAAAAGGGTTTGTGGGAGAGTAACTCTTATAACTATGTGTTGGAGCGATGCTGTGTTTGCTGCGTGTATCTAATCATGGAAGTATATTTGGCATTTAAAGGCACACCCAAATGTCAGATGCTTTTTGAGTCGGTTGTCAGATCAATAGATTCAAACACTCAGAAACGTAACACCATTGGTTTATTAGGCATGATTGTTTTTTTTAGATATATCAAAATCGAGACTTTTGAATCAGCCCAAACTCACACTGTCATTTTCAGCATGTGGGGGCTCAGAAAAAATCCAAGCAGATCAGTGCTTGGCCGTATACAGGACTGGCACTTGCAGTCACACACAGTGTTTGTTTGCAAGTTTGTCTTTCCAGCTGCTTCGCTTTGTAGCTGCTATGCTCTTCCTTTTAGTTGTTTGGGTGCTCTTTCTTCTTTGTTTTGTGTCCTATGAGTTGAGTCTATAACTCTTGGAGCTTTAAGCCTCCATCTGTCTGTCTGTCTGAACAAACTTTTGTTTGGGAAATATCCAAGCAGATGTCAATTATTACATCCCTGTTACCCATGGCTCATATCCCAAGGTGCTAAGGATAAGAAGGGAGGCCAATGGTCGAGCACACTGGGGAAACTCTCTTATATTCCTTCTCAATACTACATTAGCCCTGCAGATGTCCGCTACAAAAGCGATCCCTTGAGGAATAGTGTGTAGATAGTGACATGTTTATTGGGTACTTTTTTTTATCCTCGCCATTGCAATAGACTTGGTCCTGTACTTTTTTTTATCCTCGCCATTGCAATAGACTTGGTCCTGTACTTTTTTTTATCCTCGCCATTGCAATAGACTTGGTCCTGTACTTTTTTTTATCCTCGCCATTGCAATAGACTTGGTCCTGTACTTTTTTTTATCCTCGCCATTGCAATAGACTTGGTCCTGTACTTTTTTTTATCCTCGCCATTGCAATAGACTTGGTCCTGTACTTTTTTTTATCCTCGCCATTGCAATAGACTTGGTCCTGTACTTTTTTTTATCCTCGCCATTGCAATAGACTTGGTCCTGTACTTTTTTTTATCCTCGCCATTGCAATAGACTTGGTCCTGTACTTTTTTTTATCCTCGCCATTGCAATAGACTTGGTCCTGTACTTTTTTTTATCCTCGCCATTGCAATAGACTTGGTCCTGTACTTTTTTTTATCCTCGCCATTGCAATAGACTTGGTCCTGTACTTTTTTTTATCCTCGCCATTGCAATAGACTTGGTCCTGTACTTTTTTTTATCCTCGCCATTGCAATAGACTTGGTCCTGTACTTTTTTTTATCCTCGCCATTGCAATAGACTTGGTCCTGTACTTTTTTTTATCCTCGCCATTGCAATAGACTTGGTCCTGTACTTTTTTTTATCCTCGCCATTGCAATAGACTTGGTCCTGTACTTTTTTTTATCCTCGCCATTGCAATAGACTTGGTCCTGTACTTTTTTTTATCCTCGCCATTGCAATAGACTTGGTCCTGTACTTTTTTTTATCCTCGCCATTGCAATAGACTTGGTCCTGTACTTTTTTTTATCCTCGCCATTGCAATAGACTTGGTCCTGTACTTTTTTTTATCCTCGCCATTGCAATAGACTTGGTCCTGTACTTTTTTTTATCCTCGCCATTGCAATAGACTTGGTCCTGTACTTTTTTTTATCCTCGCCATTGCAATAGACTTGGTCCTGTACTTTTTTTTATCCTCGCCATTGCAATAGACTTGGTCCTGTACTTTTTTTTATCCTCGCCATTGCAATAGACTTGGTCCTGTACTTTTTTTTATCCTCGCCATTGCAATAGACTTGGTCCTGTACTTTTTTTTATCCTCGCCATTGCAATAGACTTGGTCCTGTACTTTTTTTTATCCTCGCCATTGCAATAGACTTGGTCCTGTACTTTTTTTGCTTCCCTTATAGCCTAATCGTCTCCTCTAACGACCGTTTCCACCCAAGCGGCAGGAAATGTTCCTTCGGAATTGAAGGTATTACTTCATAGCCCAGACCTCCCGCAGGGCGGAGGAGGATGGCTGCGGGGAGTTCGTACTCTTAACGAGCTCAGTTCGTCCTGTGCTGCATTTAGACTTGAAAAAGGCCCTATGCTATTTGAGATATGGGGCGCTTACTAAGTCAAGATATGTTAGTGCTAAATATTTCCCCGGGGGGGGGGGGCGCAAAACTATTGTTGCCTTTAGGTAGATTGGGTTCTGACAGTTTCTGTCGAAAAAAAAAAGCTGGCCATTCGTTCCGCGTCAAAACTACAATAAACAAATGTCTTGGTTACTTACTGTCTAATAAACCCTTTTTTTTAATTCCCTTAGTTTTAACTTGATTTACTTTTTTTAATCTTCTGAAAGATATTTGAAAAGGAAAAAGATCACAGGAGCCAAATTTCATCAGTTCTATTGGATTTCTTTTTTGAGGAAGGAGGAGATGTACGGTTTACGCTCGTTTTAGAAAATTCTACCCCCCCCCCCCCAGCCGAAAAATGTTGGACACCCCCTTCCCTTGTGTCAAATCATCTATAATTAAACATGCGCAATTACCACCACTGTCTTGAATAGTATAGTATTCAGTTTTCCTTTCTGGGAATTAGATTGGACGACAATAAAACCTGTTTATGTAGGCCTAATTCTTGCCAGTTTTACCTTGCGATCATAGTAGGCATGCAATGGAAACATAAAAACGGGGGGGGGGGGGGGGGGGGAATAACTCTCACCACACCCATCGTGTGCAGGTCAAGGTCAATTCAATGCATTGAAGGAGTGCCACTGCCGCGCGCACACATACACACAGCTTTCACACCCATAGTGTCCTGTCGAATCCATTTTTTTTTTCTTCATAATGTTTAGCCAATATAAAGTCATCCTTAGTGGGCCACGCGATAAAGGATTCCTTGCATGGCGCCTATTTGGAATAGCTGAAACGCAATTTACGCATCGAGGATATTTTATGCATGCGTACCATTGCTATTTGTGAACTTGGCATTGTCTCTTCAAGGTCATCTCTTTAGTCGATACCTCCTTTGCATTCTATTTAAAAAGATTTTTTTTTGTGTACATGCTTCCGGTGTTCCTTCACAATTGAAGAGGATTAAATCCTAAACCAAACACCCCTCCAGGGGATGGCCACGGGCATGGTTCGAACCTGGGACCATCGAGATGCCAGGCCGGAGCGCATACCACACGATCAGGAAACCATCAAAATATTGTATATATATATATATTGCCACTACATTTAGATAACGTATACCTTTTACAAAGTTTATATCAACTCACTCTGTCTGTCTGGTGCAATTAATTATTTAGTGTATCTAGACAAAAAAAAAGAGACGAATCAATCCAAAAATTAACCAATTAGTTAATTAATTATTGGAAATAATTGTATTGTTTGATATAAAAAGGGAAGTAAATGCTACTTGAGAGATGTGACTATGTGTAGAATTATTTCCCATATTACATTTTGTACATGTTATTTCACACAAATCCCATTCTCAGATCAAGTTGAAAATTTGCGTAATTATTCATAGTCGTTAACAAAACAATAACCAGTAAAAATTCAGCAACTTAGTTAATCAATTAGTAATAATTAATTAATTTTGTTTTGTATAGAAAAAGTGAGCTAATAATTACAGTATTGAGATATATGATAGTGTTTTTACTTTTTAAATGTAAATTTGCTTCGATGTCAACAGAGCCTGATCATAGATCTAGTAATTTCATTTTTGTTTTTCAAGACTTCTCGTGTTACATACGGGGTAGTAAATTATTACAAACAATGGAAATTCTGAAACCCAAGTGGGCGATCTTTTATCCATGCGAGTATCCCACCTACCCGATATGGTAGTATCGACTCAAGGCGATGGCGCATGCGCAAAGCTATGTCGAAAATTCTGATAGAATACATTCCAGTGGAGCAAGCCATGTCATTGTTAGGTCTTGAAGCTCGACTCAAAAGATCTAGTATTATAGGAAAGATCTTCAGCATGGTATCGTCACAATTGGATGATTTCTAAAATCTGGTATCTGAAGAATGTAAATGGGCGCGGGGGGGGGGGGGGGGGATATGTCTGATCTTTGGGTAATTTGAAAACCTGTGATCTTTGAGGGGTAGGTAAAAAAACAACAGTACCGTGAATTCAGTTATCGTGTCTCCAGATAACGCTCGTTGCTAATAACCAAAGAAGTTTAGTGCTGAGAATTTTCCTGAAATTTAAGGAAATCCTGAAATTTCTTAAGACCTATTATTTCCAGGGAAAAAAAAGAATTTTCTTTTTTCAGATACTTTTCTGGCCAAATAAAAAAAAAAATCCTTTTTTATTTTTCTCATTGAAAAAAAACAACGATTTTATTATTTTCTATTTTCGGGAAAATAACTAAATACTTAATATCATGTGCACATGTGTACTAGCTTAACTGGGTCATACAAGTCAAAGTAAGCCTTCATACTTTTGAAGTTGCAGTTTTAGTGCTGAACATTCTCTCCCTCTTGATGCTCTTGCTTAAGAAGTATGCAGAGGTTCTCAACTTTAGACCAATAGCTCGTGGCCACGTCACAGTTCTGTAGGACGTGGCTACAAGCTATTGGTCTCCACTGCCCACAGGTTGCGGGGTCTCAGGTCAGTGTTGAATGGTCTTGGTCCTCTGTAAACCACCCACTGCGACAGTCTTTACCAGGATTTCAACACAAAAAAAACAACCACACAACCTATTAATGAAAATCTAAAGTTGTTTTTTCTTTTAGACATTCCTGTTATTTTTAACATTCCCCATTTCTCAATACTGGCGTTAAGATTCTAGTAAATCAGGATCTTACTTAAGACCATTTTTAGCTTAGTGTAGTTTTGCATTGTTTCAGAAGATCTGGGGGGATACCGTCACATCCAGGGACTTTGCCAGCAGCCATGTTGTCTATGGCTTTGTTGAGTTCTAATAGGGTGGTTATTTCGTCCAGTTCTTTCATTGTGGGTAATTGGTTGATAGCGTCAAGGTCTGAGGCAGAGACTGAGCTTGTTGTTGCGTAGAGTTCGGAGTAATGTTCGACCCATCTGTGTATTTGTTCGCTCTTGTCTGTGATAGTTTCCCCAGTGGTTGATTTGAGAGGTGCTGACTTGTTTTGGGCAGGTCCGAGAGCCTTTTTGATTCCTTCATACATCCCTCTGATGTTGCCTGCTTGAGCAGCAAGCTGAATATTCTCACTGAGCTCTATCCAGTATTCATTGGCACAGATCCGTGCTGTCCTCTGCACAGTGGCACTAGCTTCTTTCAGAGTTAACAGGTTGCATTCGGTAGGTTTCGCCTTGTATGTAGCGAGTGCATCTCTCTTTGCTCTGATGACAGGTGCTAGTATAGTTGATTTAGAGTCGAACAAATCGTTTGGCTTTGTAATTTTTCTTCCAAAGATGTCCAGGGAAGTCTTTTGTATGGTGGACTTGAGGTGTTCCCATTTTTCTGTTGCTGTATTTCCAGAAGTCTTTTCTAGTCGCGTTCAAAAGATTCTGCAAACTGTATCTGGAGATCAGGGTGGCACATTTTGCTTTCATCCGATTGGGGTCTTGCAATCTGCTTGGCTTCTGGTGTGGAACTCAAAGTAGGAGCGTAGGCACTTATCAAAGTCAAGTGTCCAATAGATGTGTTAAGGCGTAGTGATAGGAGTCTTTCTGAACCGTTACACTTCAGCTCTACTGTGTTCAGCAGTGTGCTCTTAACTGCGAAACCAACGCCGTGTTCCCTTACTTCACTTTTGGAGAGTACGCACATTCCATGTGCCCAGTTTAAGAGTGGAGCTCCTCTGGTACATTGGCTTTGTGTCTGCTTTTCAGATTTTGTCCGATCCTCGTGTACCCAAACGCGGAAGACAGGCATGACGTGACAATACCTTAGTGACAGGAGGCTTCCCAGCTTAAGGCGGGCGGGAGCTGTCAGACGAAAGTGACCCCTGGCGCTCTGCTCTACATCAATTGGGCATTTGAGCTTATAACCGGTAACTGCCACTTTCCGTGTTTGGCCGACGCCAAAGGCGAAGCTGGAGTGTCCTCTCCAGATTTTGGATTTGGGCTTTGAGTAAGCCTGGGCAATTGTCTATGGTCGGAACGATGTCGCCCACACAGCACTTCTCTCTCTCCGCGCAGCTGTTGACCCAAAGGAACGGAATATCCGATACAGTTTGGGATCAGTAGCGTCGCAGGCTCTGCCAGACTGCCTTAGGGTCACCAGCTCCTGATGTTTTCTCAGGGTTGTCTCCCGTGTTTGGGTATAGCCGCAAGGCAGCGGAGGTTTGGATTCTCCAAGATGGGTAGCTAACCAAGGCTAACGAGCCCCCCCTGCCCAAAGCTTACTGGTTTAGGCGCCAGTTGCTCACCTTTGCCCCTTCTCCTTTTAGTGATAACAGTTCCGCCGGGCTCAGAATCTGAACCACACGTTACAATGCATGCAAATATTACGTTTCGTTCTAGACTTATGTGTACAACTCCTGGCCATTCTGGTTAAGAGAGAACATAAGTGTAGATCTAAATGTATTTAGGGTTTTGGTCACGTGTTAAAGAAAAAAAATCGCCCACCAAAAATGTACACATAATTCTAGAACGAAACGTAATATTTGCATGCATTGTAATCGGTTCCGCCCTTACAAAAAAAAAAAATCTAAGCTAAACAAAAACACGAGCAAGCCGTTGCGCTGCTTCAGGGTCACCAGCATACAAACCTAGTGACCCAGAAACCTCAAGAGCTGCGGCTATTTTTAGCTGCCTACGGCGAGCAAGTTGGCAAGAAAGCTGAGAGAGAGAGAGAGAGAAAGGGGGGGGGGGGAGTGGGCGGAAAGGAGGCTCGTGGGTTGAGGCGTAAGGGTGGAGGGTGTGTCCTATTACAGAATTATGACTTTAATGATAAGCATAGTAACATGCTGCTCCAAACTTCACAGCCGTTCACGCATTGTTTCATTGGAAATAAACTTTGCTTACCTTTGTCATACGCCAACAAACCCGCAAGGATTCGTCGCACTATGAAATAGCTCTGTTCATTTATTTGGTTGTGAGATCTAGATCTAAGTTAGTTTTGTTTCTTATTCAACTTATTCTTAGGCACACGGGAAAGTAAGGATTGGTTTATTTAAAAAAAAACTCGCAGTTTTAAGACCTAAGGCAAGGGGAGGTCACCTATAGTGACGTGTCTCGATAGTGTTATTACAAGTTAATACCTGGGCCGGCGCTAAGGGGTCGTGGATTTGGAGATAAATAAAGATCGCGAGGCCCAAAAAAACCGTACCAGTTTCTGTACAATCTCTTTATCCTCCTACACCATTTCTTTATTTTATAATATGTCTTTTATTTAATTAATTTATTTATTGTACTATTCAAGTGAGAATGTAGAACTACGATGCAAATATCACAGATGTTTTGTCATTGGAACAAAAAAAAAGGCAACCTTCGCCAGTATGTCACAGTTTGAGAAACACTGCTGTAACAAAGGGAAGCTAAACATCCAAATTTTTTTTCAAAGAGAAATCTTTGCAGACGTAACTCTAAACTTTGACTAAAGGTTCGGATTCTGGCTGTGCATTATGACTGCATCTAATACAAGTCTATGTACTGTTGTATTATTACCAGCTGCACTTCTCCCTTCAAATTTTCTTTTTTTTTTTTCCTTTGTGTTCAATCATGAGACAATGTTGTCATGCAATAAGTAATCGAACAAAGACCAGGTACAGAGTCTGTTGGAATCGCACTTGAATAAGTTTGACCTCGTTAAGGAATGAAGCTTATATAGACATGGTGGCCTTGAAATGAAAAAGGAACAGGCGTTAATCTGAATGCCTCGAGTTCTAACCCGATTAGTGATTATAAGTTTGCCAATTTTTTGTATTATTATGTTTACACTTGAGATGGGGGGGGGGGGGGGGTTCCTGAAAGGTACCCTTTTTAATTTGCGTGTGTGTCAAGGAGATATTTATGCACCATTTAAAACCTTCAATTTATTGTTTTCAGTCCATACTAAATATTTTTAAAAAATGAAATCCTTGAGATTAATAGACTATTGTGCTATCAGCCGAAAACGTGGTGACTTCTGATGTTGCAGACATTTCTGAAGCCCTGAACATACATGTGGAAGCTCATCGTTACCTGTAAGAGGGGCGGTGCTGCAACAGTGCACAGTACGCACTGTTAAAGGGATTACATTGACTTTGTGTTTTCATGTAACGAATCTTGGTCTTGGTTAGGCCATTTTGACAGCAGAGCCGGCTTTACGCATAGACAGACTAGGCAGGGCTCTGAACAATTTTTGTTTAGAGAAGAAATAGCGAGGCTTGTCTTCAAATATTATTGAAGTACACTAGGTTTATGTATAAATTGCGTAAATTTAGTTTCTTTTCGGTGTTTATTATTTATTTTCTAGCGTCTATTTCATTTGGGGCCACCAAATCACTTCGCCATTGGCCTCCAAATTACCTAAGACCGGTCTTGTTTACAGCAGTAATGATAATACTAAAAATAATTATCTTTATTGTCCAGAAGTAAATGTGCTTTACAAATAAGCGTTTTCCCTAATTTTTGTATTAGCGGCCCCCGATGGGGAATAGCCGCGATTATTTTTGTGTGGTCTGTCTGTCCGTCCGTCCTGTTTAGATCTCATAAACTAGAAAAGAAATAAGAAAATCTGATATCATGATATTAAAGTTCTAGTGTTTACTTTTCTAATAGCGAAAAAAAAATATTCCATTATGCAAGTAGTTTTTTTTTCATAAAAATACACCATTTTTACAACTATTTACTATTAATAGTAAAAAAATAATAATAATAGATAAAATTTTTAAAAAGTCAGGAGACGATCTGTTATTTAAAATAACAATAAGTAGTAATACATATTTTACACTTGCAGTGCAATGCCGCAATGCACGCTATATGAAAAAAAGAAAGAAAAAAAAAAAGAACACTGAACTAAACGGGAACTCTTAATTGAGGTTTTGAAAGAGAGATTGACTCTTTAAAAACAATTAAGTAGACAATCATTCATTAACATTGGTTAGGCCAGGTTCACATTCAACTATATCTTCATAGCTATCAGTTTATTGAATGCATATGAATATTAACAATGTAATAATAATGTCATTAATAAGTCTCATTATCATGTGGTATAGGTCGTTAGTAGAACTAATAATACGACAGTACCAACAACACTTTCGACACGAGCATGTTTGTTCTTTTTTTGTATCAACGGAGACAGATAGGGTTGTAGGTGTTGATAGTTTGTAGTTCTTGGTTTCTGATATTCTTTCTGAAAATATTGAAACCTGCCTTTTTACCTGCCTTAGCGGACCACTTCAAACTGTTTAGTGACCCTGTTTTATTTTGCGAAGACGTTTTCTAAAGGGTAGGGAATGGGGTGGCATATGCGTTATCCTTCACAGATAGAGGAGACTGTATCTAGTAAAACTGGTTTTAAAATACATATCTAAGACAAAAAAAAAAGTCTGTTGGATAAGTCATATCTTAAGTACTCCAAAAGACGAGCTACTTAAAATGGTAAACACACATGATTCGCGAATTCACACTGTAGAGTAGATTTATCAATAATTTAAAATCTCCAGTCTTCACCAAGATTGACAATGACACGTTGATGCTTAAATGGAGGTAAAAACATTTTGTCTTATCTTATATGATACAGACATTACTTCAAAAAAGACAATGATTACGTCCTACGCGTCATGCATTTATTCATACATATTAACCAAAGACCTAAATTCTGCCAAGTCACTGGTTTTCCTGGCTAGCTCAGGCAACCCATTCTATGCTCTAATAGCACTAGGGAAGAAATAGCATTTGTACAATTTTGTCCTAGCATATGGAACGAAGGATGTGCCTTTATCTTTGTGTCTATCTGAGTATGTTATGAAATTTTGTATTTGAAGATTATGGTTCAGTGTTTTATGTATAATTGCTACTTTACTTTTAAGTCTTCTAAATTCAGTGATTTTACTAAAGGTGTTACTCTAGTCCATCAGTTCTCAACCTTTTAAGCTCGGCGACCCCCTTTTTACAATCCCCCACTCTGCCGCGACCCCCCCCCCCACACACACACATACAGGAATAGAAGAGTAGACAATACCAATCGATATTTTCGATGGTCTTAGGCGACCCCTGGCAAATGGTCAATCGACCCCCAAAGGGGTCGTGATCCACAGGTTGAGAACCCCTGCTCTAGTCAAATGTGAATATTCGTTAGTTATAAATCTCACTGTTCTATTTTGTGTCTGTTCCAGTTTCATAATGTTTTCTTGACTTTAGAGGTCCCAAACAGAAGATGCATATTCTATTATTAGCCTAACCAAGGTTAAATAACATTTTAGTTTTATGTTCTTATTGGATTAATAGAAATTTCTTTTAATAAACCCTAATGCTTTGTTTGATTTTTTTTTTTATAGTTTCATCAATATGGGGATTCCATGACAGTTTTTCATTTATTATAACACCTAGGTTTTTGCGTTTTTAGTCTGTGTTACTGGTTTACCATGAATAAGATAAGTGGAATTATTTTTTTGTTACCGGTACTCTTAATAACTGACATTTTTCTAGGTGGAAAGACATGCTCCAGTTTGATTTCTGTAATTCATCTAATTCTCATTGTAAAATGTCTGTATCTTGTGTTGTTTTTATTGTTCTATATATAATATAATCGTCTTCAAATAATCTGACTTTTGTTCCTCAACTAATGCAGTTTGGCAAATCATTTATGTAAATTAAAAATAGTAGTGGACCTAAGACTGTTCCTTGAGGTACACCTGAGTTTACTGTTATTGGTGTTGATTTAGAACCATTTATTATTACGGATTGTTCTCTCCCTATCAGAAAATCTTTAATTAATCCACTGATGCAATGGACCATCAATGCCAAAATATTTAAATTTTTTAAGCAAACTATGGTGGTGAACTTTGTCAAAAGCATTGGAAAAATCGTGTAAAATAGCATCTATTTGCTCAGTATCATATAAACGTTTTGAAAAATCATCAGTTAGTCCTATTTGTTGTGTTTCACATGATCTATTTTTCCTCAAACCACATTGGTATGGAGTAAGGACATTATGTTTGTCTAAGTGGTTTATGATGTTGCTACAGATTCTTCTCCTTTTTTAAATGGGAAAGGGGGGGGGTGACATTAGCTTCTTTCCAGTCCCTTGGTTCTCTGCCCTGGTTAGGAGATGCCTGAAAAAGTATTTTGAACACTGTTGCTAGCTAATTGCTTAGTTCTTTGAGTAATCTAGCTGGAATACCATCAGGTCCTGATGCTTTATTTGGTTTGATGTTGGCTAATAGTTTTTGGATTCTCTTTTCTTGTACTTCTATATATCTCCTATGTTGTCTACTTGGTTCAAATTAAGTAATATGTCTTTGTCTCCTGGGGCTGAGAATGCTGATGCAAAGTATTTGTTTAGTATGTTAGCTTAAGTTTCATTATCATTATGTGTTAAGTTATCTTCTCCTTTTAATGGAGTTATGCCTGTTGTTTCCATTTTCTTAGACTTAATGTATGATCATAGGTTTTTATTGTTATCTTTAGATATTACATTGTTTATGTATTAACTCTGCAGCTGTCTGCTTACTTTTTGGGTTAGGTGTTTAATTTTTATATACTTTTTATTAACTCTTTCTGCCTTAGTTTCTTTAAATTTTCTATATAGTTTTTCCTTCTGTTTACAAAGCTTTTTAAATCTTTTATTAAACCAGCATTTATTTTTTTTGTTTGATTTGTATTTTCTTGTTATATGATTTTCAATATTTATTTTAAGATAGTTTTTAATGAAATTCCATAGGTCTTTTTCTGATAAGAATGTTTGTTGAAAGTTTAACGCAGCTTGGTGTAGTTGTGTTAGGTTGCATTTATTCCAGAGTAAGATTTCTCTTTTGGGGTTTGTATTGGCTACTGCTTTTATCTGTGTATTTTAATGATATCATGGTCTGATAGACCAGGGATAATTATTTAACATAAAACAACAGATCAAGAATACAAGATACGATGGGCTAGGCATTCTAATGTACAGTATGGCCAGGTGCTCCTCTGAACATTTGGTCACGAAACTTCCAATCAGCAATACCAGTCCCTCGGTTTCCATCCGTTGGTATTTGATGACCTACTGACCTAGTTTCTACATTACTTCCCCCTCCTCGTGTTTTTTTTAAAGCTTATCCCGATTCGATTTTTGTGCCTCTTTCGATCATACGTATTCTCTTTCTCCCTCCCCATCTCTCTCTCTCTCTCTCTTTTTTTTCCTAATGCGTCCCCCCTCTCTCTCTCTAGCTTCCTTACTCCATTATGGGAAATGGAAAGAGCTGTGGTATTGCCACTGGATCTGTGGCTTGTTTGTAGCCCTCTGCTATTTATGGCTTTAGGGACCACTAGGTTGTGTGTGGGTTGGGTGCGTGTTTTTTTTAAACCTCTCTCTTCTCTCCGTGTTACTACCTGTTACTAGTGGATTGACTCTGTGAGTAGCTGACACTCTACTACTTGAACTTAGGACCATCCAGCTTCCGTTACGTAAGTTTTAACCCACACAGCGACACTAGTTAAATGCTGCCAATTGTGGTGTTTGTTTTTTTTGTGTGTGTTGTTGTTGGTGGTATTTTAGAATCTAGGCCAAGTTAGGCCCGTCTTGTGATCATGTCACAGCATCTATAGAGCTAGAACTTTGAAATGAGGGTTACATTTCCGTCTAAATCGTAAGTGACATTTTGTTACGCTTCTTGGATGGATGGATATACAGATGTATAGAAATAACGGGTGTTGCTAATTATAGTACTTAGTTTTTCTGACAAATAGCGTGAGTTGATAATTATGTTATTGTCAGTGTCAGCTGATTGAACTGGTAGATCCATATATTCTCTGCTGTATATAGACTTTGTTTGATTGTTTGATGCATTTAGTTGTTAAAGTTCTTTCGTTGAAGACAATTCAATGGTTCCTCCTACGCGTTTCTTGAAATATTTTTAAACACCACTTCATTATTTAAATCCAAACATCTAATTAGTTTGGTTTCCCGTGTTGATAGTTGTAGCATGTACACAGCCGCTAGATCTATATCAAATGCCCCGATTATTGACTGGCACTACTGTACAGATATTTGTATTTTGTTTAGCATTTATACATCTCTAGTGTCAGTACTATACAAAGTCATTGGCATTGAAACTGTGGTTAATGGAGATGTTCATACATTCATAAATAGCAAGCATTTTATTTTTTGGTGTATCCGGTGTACAGAATGAAGGAAGTGCAGATCAGCCTATTTTTTAAAGATCTATATTTTTTTTTCGCACCTTTTAGCAAGCAGACTCCAATTTTCTAAACTCTTCTGTATGAAGTTTATATTTCTGGGCAACATTGAAGCTCATCTTAGTGTCCCTGACATTGGTGCGCTTATCGTGAAACTCTCCCCCATACACTCAATGTATTGTCTTTGGACAACTAGTGGATGAGAAAGTGTTTATGTTTTCATCATTTCCCTGAAATATTGAACTATTTGTAGCTCATTCCATTGTTTCCAAGTAACGAAATTCTAATTTCCGGAGTAACCTAATTCTAATTTCCCAGGAAACGAAATTCTAATTTCCGGAGTAACCTAATTCTAATTTCCCAGGAAACGAAATTCTAATTTCCTAAGTGTCATAAATCTAATTTCCTAGATAACTAAATTATATTTTCCTAATTAACTAAATCCTCAATAATTACAAAATCATACATGACAAGTTTATGTTCATAACAAGATCCTTGTTACTAAGTAACTGAGATCTTATTTTAAAGTAAATTGCATACTATTCCCAACTAACAGATCTTGTTGCTGATTAACTGATATCATGTTCCTAAGTTACTAAGATTTTGTTTTTAAGTAATAGTTATTGTTCCCAAGTAATAAAATGTTGCTAATTAGCTGAGATCGGATTCCCAAGTAACTGAGGTCATGTTTCTATTCATCAACGTATGGCTGCAATCATTCAATATTAACATAGAAAACAAACTATGCCTGTAACCTTAGAGACTTGATTAAAAACCAACACAAAACGTTTACATTATTACAACGTTTATGCAGGTCAGTCTCTTGGTATTAGACAAAGTATGATTCTGAAACAGTGGCTAACAGTTTTGTTAGTTGCCTATCTCACATGCAGTAGCATTATCTTACCTCTTAAGTTCTGACATGGGAGAGAAAAAGACTATGAGTAATAGACTAGATATAATATACATTTTTGTGTGCAGTGTACATGTAAGCTAACATAGAGCGGCGACAGTGTACAACTGTAGAGTAGATAATGGGGGTGTGGTGGCAGAGTAATAAGGCGCCTGACGTCCAAACTGAGGGATCTCGGTTTTAAATCCCCTCGAAGACTGACTTTTAGGGCGCCCCTATGTACACCCAACTCCAATGGGTACCTGACATTAGTTGGGGAAAAGTAAAGGCTGTTAGTCGTTGCGCTGGCCACATGACACCCTGGGCTACAGAAATAAATGACTTTTACATCATCATCTGCCCCATAGATTACAAGGTCTGAAAGGGGTACCTTACCGTAAATGCAAGTATGCTATTAAAGATAATTGTACATCTGGAGATATTGTTTTGCACTAAAACGAAATAGTCTAGATCTCTTCATTGCCTAAGCGTCTGCTAGCTAAAGTTCTACAAACGCACGTACTACGGGTGATGGGTTACTACTACAGTCTTGACCGCCCCTCCCCAACCCCATCGGCCAGTTTTTTGTTTTTTTTTGTTCTTGAACATTTTGTCTAAAAAGTAGGTCGCTGACTATTGATTGCTTGTGGAGGGGAGAGTTCTGTGTGGGTTTAAAAAAACAAAACAAAACACGATTGAAGTAGACCTTGGAACCGAGAGAGAGTTGACCTCTCCGTTATTTAGTGGAATGTTTATAAGAGTTGACCCCTTCCGGTATCGTTATGAACTGTACCTTCTGTTGTCGTCTGCACCATTCATTTAGGAGAAATCGAACGTGCCCAGAGGAAATGTCCATACCTAGTAAGTAGACGTTGTTTACACCCAGTCTACATCTTTAGCTGTCAGTAAACTTGTCTTTGTCTATAACAAACAACTCTCTCTCTCTCTCTCTCTCTCGTATCTTATTTCCCAATCGTCGTTGATAGAACCAGAAAGCGATACATCGCAAGTTGCTACGCGATACAAGTATTGAATGTATTTCATTTAAACATCGACATTATTTATATATGTATTGTTTAGAATCTAGAACTACTTATTTGTTTGTTGAAATATATATCTATAATGATTTACTTTTTAATTAATAAGATGCCAAGACAAATGAACTCTCGCTTCCTACCAAGATATTTGAACACTGCCTAGATCTAGTAATAGGCGGCATTGCCTTTGTGTTTCCACAGTATTCCTTTGTATATTGTGAATCGCCGCTGAAATGTCTTTGGGCTATCATAATATTGCTAGTGGCTGGTCTGTTCCGTTCAAGCTGTCACCATCTTTGTTTATATATTTGAGTAGGTCAAAAAACTTGACCTGGTGACCTAATTTCCCTGCATAATTTGCCTTTAATGTACGATCAATCCTTACTCTGCTTCTTCAGCTTGTTGCGCATGCCTAGCTCATGACACGACAATACGTGTTTGGTTGTCTGCCTGCGCGTCGTCACAATCCTAGAGCTACATCAGTTTTAAGTGGGGGAGTGACCAAATTACAGACCAAGGCCCTAACCATAAGCGATCCCTGGACACTTACACGTTTGGACCTTTACGCAATGCAAATTTAAAAAATAATATTTTGGATTAAATTTGTGAGATTTATTTAGAGTATTTCATTTGAAAACTTTTTAGATACTAGTCACTGTCAAATATTTTTTTTTTTTCTTTTTGCGTTCATAATATATTTTAAGTCAATCTATGTTTCTACTTCAGTTTATATTTCTACTTCAATCTGTTTCTACTTTACTTTATGTCTCTACTTCGATATATGTTTCTACTTTAATTTATGTTTCTACTTCAATATGTTTCTACTTTAATTTATGTTTCTACTTTGATTTATGTTTCTACTTTGATTTATGTTTCTACTTTACTTTATGTTTCTACTTCGTTATATGTTTCTACTTTAATTTATGTTTCTACTTCGATATGTTTCTACTTTAATTTTTGTTTCTTCTTCGATATATGTTTCTACTTTAATTTATGTTTCTACTTTAATTTATGTTTCTACTTAGATATATGTTCTACTTTAATTTATGTTTCTACTTCGATATGTTTCTACTTCGATATATGTTTCTACTTTACTTTATGTCTCTACTTCGATATATGTTTCTACTTTACTTTATGTCTCTACTTCGATATATGTTTATACTTTAATTTATGTTTCTACTTCGATATATGTTTCTACTTTAATTTATGTTTCTACTTCGATATATGTTTCTACTTTACTTTATGTCTCTACTTTACTTTATGTCTCTACTTCGATATATGTTTCTACTTTAATTTATGTTTCTACTTCGATATATGTTTCAACTTCAATCTGTTTCTTTGTGAATTTTTTTTTTATAAACTAAATTTTCGCTCTGCAGTTTCTATAACTACTCTCTATGCCTTGGTCTGTCAGTCTATTCTCAATGCCTTGGTCTTTCAATCTATTCTCAATGCCTTGGTCTGTCAATCTTTTCTCTATGCCTAGGTCTGTCAATGTATTCTCTGTGTCTTGATCTGTCAATCTATTCTCTATGCCTTGGTCTGTCAGTGTATTAGCTATGCCTTTGGTTTTCAGTCTATTCTCCATGCCTGTGTAATGAGATGTACTTAAGTATTTCTAAATATTTTGATAATTCTAGATGCATGCGTACCTTGTAAGATGTATTACAGATGCGAGTCCAAGCATGAACATCACGTTATAAAGAATGAAAAGGTACCAACAGGATCAAAGGCTCAATAACTAAATTCACTCCAAATAAAAATATAAACAATCTTTAATACAGAATAGGCCACAGACAAGTCCGTCACTAACAATGATGTTACCCCTTTGAAAGCCTAGCAATAACTGATCAAAAAGTCTACCCTAATCTCTAATCCCAACGTCTGTGTCGTCACTATATAAAATGTGCGTTCACTGTTGGTCTATTATATTGCGTAACTAAACTAAATAAACTTGGTGTCTAACATCTGTCAGTCTATTCTCTATGCCTGTGTTTGTCATTGTAGTCTCTCTGCCTTGGTCCGCCACTCTACTCTCTATGCCTGGGTCTGTCAGTCTACTCTCTATGTCTGGGTGTATTAGACACTAAGCACTTTTCCGGATGACCCTCTCTCACACATTTTTTTAGCCTGTCAATAATGGTTAACATGAATATATAAAATTAAACTCCTATCCCCTGAAACTCATTAGATAATCCACCAAGAGCTCTGAAGAATTCCTCACATTCACTCTGACAGTTCTGTGGGTTCAACATCTAGTTCTAGAGGAAATGTAGAGAGACAGTGCTACAGAGTATAAAACCGCAGTCTTTTCTGCAAACGCGCGCGATCAGGAGAGTTTTGTTCTAGCGCGAGAAAAGTAGATCTCTTTGGTGCCACTAGGCCAAGCGTTTGTTATTTCCTCCGTGCCTTAAAGGAAGTGGAAAAGAGAACACTGTAGGAGATAGGCCTAAATTAAAAACATGTTGAATTAGGGAAAACAAAGAAAGAAAGTATGCTTTGAAAAAATAATCAAGTCTTTATTACACAATTATATTTAAGTTATATATTTATAAGGCTGAGGCTATTTTGTGGAAATAGCAAAATTAAATACAAAGGTTTTATAGAAAGTTGTGATGTTTCGCAAATAGCGGCGTTCAGATCCGTTTCATATCGAGCACATAAGAGATAAAAGGAACCTGTGTACGAAATGTCATGCGAATCCGTTCCGCAGTTGCTGAGATATCTTCATTGATAAATGAATCAGTCAAACAGTGGCATTTTGCGAATGTATTATAGATGCATGCGTTGTAGGAGCACATTGTCTGACGTTCGGCACTCCTACTATTGTATCAGCATCTACCCTCCAAGTTAGCGGGATAAGGGCTACATCAGAGAGGAGGGAACAGTCATGTGCGAGCACTTGAGGCGGCGCCTTCGACATACATGGAGGTCACACATGGAGGGCCCAACCGTAGTGTTAACTGTCTCTAGCACTTTGAGAGAACGTGTCGATAGTAGCATGCTGCTGCTGAAAAAGGGGGGGGGGGGAAGCCTTGAGTTTGACCGAACCCATTCGTTATAGAATGCCTCGACGCTGATCTGCGACGTCGCTACCTGTGGGCAGTGGAGACCAACAGCTCATTGCTACCTTGTACCGGCGTGTGACGTGGCAACAAGCTATTGGTCTAATGTCCCCACAGGTTGCGACGTTGCAAGCCAGTGTTCAGGCCTTCCATGGCGATTGGTCTCGTTTTGACAGCTCGTCCTGTATTTCTGACACTTTGGTGACAGGGAAGAAAAGACATCAAAACGAAGAATTGTTCAATTGAAACGCACTGGGGGGGGGGGGGGGGGGTCTATCAAAATTTAGCTGTGGGATAATCGTCATTTGCAAGCTATCGGTGCTGCCAACTTTCAATGTATTCTGCGAGAGAGAAAAACAAACCAATTCTTTATTTGACATGTTAACATTTGATATTATTTCGCACACGCGGAATCCTTTTTGTAGCGCCCCCTCCACACACACGTGTGTCACCTTGATGACTAATGCGAAGAGACTTAGGAGTGACAGGTGAGACGGACGCCGAGTAAGTCACCTCGTCCCATGGAGGCGTTTAGGTAGGTGTTTAGCCTGTTTTTTGGACAACGCAAACGAAAAGAAAACAACAAACAACTAAGATATGCAAATTTTGTTATCTTTTTAATTACTCAGGATTTAACGTCGTAATTTATACCATAATTTTACATGTCTGATATAATCTAGGGGTGAGCCTGTTTACTCATGCCTTAGCGGGCTTTCACCTCCTAGACTCATATCCACCCTCCCCCTTACCCATTTTTTTAGGGGGCGGGGCGGTAATTCCCAATGAGAGAGCTTTAGAAGCGAAACAGGAAAAAAAAGGGTTTGTAGGATCACGCAACCCTGCACGGCGTTGTCACGGCGGGTATTTGCGTGTGCTGCTTTCATTTATGCAGCGTCTTACCTCCTCCACCCGCTGCTCCTTCTCCTGGATGTTTTTTTTTCTTTTGCTGTGTGTCAAGGCATACATACTCAGTGTTGTACAGGCCTGGGAGCGGGAGGCGTCCCGGGAAGAGCCCAAAGTCTGATCTGAATAATGGAAACAGGGGAGAAAGTATGTGTGAACGCACTTGAACTTTGACCCGTAATTTGGGTCACCGTTCTGTACATAGAGCCGCTTAAAGCATTCGCTGCGGAATGTAAAGGTGTCGCCTTGCTCTTCCTGAGGCCGCTTGAGACGCATCCCTACTGACCATGGTTCTGTCGGAGTAAGAAGAACGATCTAGATCTAGCGCTTTGGAAAGCTCAGCCAATAGGTCGTGGCGGTTACATGAACATAGAAATCTACTTGGGCTTTGAAGTGCTCCCAAACGAATCTCAATGTCTTGGATTTCATTCCATTAAGTAGAAATCACACTCCACAATTTATGATTCTAAATTTGTCAGGGATTTCAATTTCTTAATACTCTCTCTTGTACCTATGACCTTTACTCTAGGAGAGAAGTGAATACTCTCTCTTGTACCTATTACCTTTACTCTAGGAGAGAAGTGGATACTCTCTCTTGTACCTTTGACCTTTACTCTAGGAGAGAAGTGGATACTCTCTCTTGTACCCAGTACCTTTACTCTAGGAGAGAAGTGGATACTCTCTCTTGTACCTATGACCGTTACTCTAGGAGAGAAGTGGATACTCTCTTTTGTATCTATTACCTTTACTCTAGGAGAGAAGTGGATACTCTCTCTTGTACCTATGACCTTTACTCTAGGAGAGAAGTGGATACTCTCTTGTACCTAGTATCTTTACTCAAGGAGAGAAGTGGATACTCTCTCTTGTACCTTTGACCTTTACTCTAGGAGAGAAGTAGATACTCTCTCTTGTACCTTTGACCTTTACTCTAGGAGAGAAGTGGATACTCTCTCTTGTACCTATGACCTTTACTCTAGGAGAGAAGTGGATACTCTCTCTTGTATCTATTACCTTTACTCTAGGAGAGAAGTGGATACTCTCTCTTGTACCTATGACCTTTACTCTAGGAGAGAAGTGGATACTCTCTCTTGTATCTATTACCTTTACTCTAGGAGAGAAGTGGATACTCTCTTTTACCTTTGACCTTTACTCTAGGAGAGAAGTGGATACTCTCTCTTGTACCTTTGACCTTTACTCTAGGAGAGAAGTGGATACTCTCTCTTGTACCCAGTACCTTTACTCTAGGAGAGAAGTGGATACTCTCTCTTGTACCTATGACCGTTACTCTAGGAGAGAAGTGGATACTCTCTTTTGTATCTATTACCTTTACTCTAGGAGAGAAGTGGATACTCTCTCTTGTACCTATGACCTTTACTCTAGGATAGAAGTGGATACTCTCTTGTACCTAGTATCTTTACTCTAGGAGAGAAGTGTATACTCTCTCTTGTACCTTTGACCTTTACTCTAGGAGAGAAGTAGATACTCTCTCTTGTACCTTTGACCTTTACTCTAAGAGAGAAGTGGATACTCTCCCTTGTACCTATGACCTTTACTCTAGGAGAGAAGTGGATACTCTCTCTTGTACCTATTACCTTTACTCTAGGAGAGAAGTGGATACTCTCTTTTACCTTTGACCTTTACTCTAGGAGACAAGTGGATACTCTCTCTTGTACCTTTGACCTTTACTCTAGGAGAGAAGTGGATACTCTCTCTTGTACCTATGACCTTTACTCTAGGAGAGAAGTGGATACTCTCTCTTGTATCTATTACCTTTACTCTAGGAGAGAAGTGGATACTCTCTCTTGTACCTATTACCTTTACTCTAGGAGAGAAGTGGATACTCTCTCTTGTACCTTTGACCTTTACTCTAGGAGAGAAGTGGATACTCTCTCTTGTACCTTTGACTTTTACTCTAGGAGAGAAGTGGATACTCTCTCTTGTACCTATGACCGTTACTCTAGGAGAGAAGTGGATACTCTCTCTTGTATCTATTACCTTTACTCTAGGAGAGAAGTGGATACTCTCTTGTACCTAGTATCTTTACTCTAGGAAAGATGTGAATTCTTTCTCTTGCACCTATTACCTTTACTCTAGGAGAGAAGTGGATACTCTCTCTTGTACCTTTGACCTTTACTCTAGGAGAGAAGTGGATACTCTCTCTTGTACCTATTACCTTTACTCTAGGAGAGAAGTGGATTTTCTCTCTTGTACCTTTGACCTTTACTCTAGGAGAGAAGTGGATACTCTCTCTTGTACCTTTGACCTTTACTGTAGGAGAGAAGTGGATACTCTCTCTTGTACCTATTACCTTTACTCTAGGAGAGAAGTGGATACTCTCTCTTGTACCTATGACCTTTACTCTAGGAGAGAAGTGGATACTCTCTTGTACCTAGTATCTTTACTCAAGGAGAGAAGTGGATACTCTCTCTTGTACCTTTGACCTTTACTCTAGGAGAGAAGTAGATACTCTCTCTTGTACCTTTGACCTTTACTCTAGGAGAGAAGTGGATACTCTCTCTTGTACCTATGACCTTTACTCTAGGAGAGAAGTGGATACTCTCTCTTGTATCTATTACCTTTACTCTAGGAGAGAAGTGGATACTCTCTCTTGTACCTTTGACCTTTACTGTAGGAGAGAAGTGGATACTCTCTCTTGTACCTATTACCTTTACTCTAGGAGAGAAGTGGATACTCTCTCTTGTACCTATGACCTTTACTCTAGGAGAGAAGTAGATACTCTCTCTTGTACCTTTGACCTTTACTCTAGGATAGAAGTGGATACCCTCTTGTATCTATTACCTTTACTCTAGGAGAGAAATGGATACTCTCTCTTGTACCTAAAACCTTCACTCTAGGAGAGAAGTGCATACTCTCTTTAGTACCTATGACCTTTACTCTAGGAGAAAAGTGGATCCACGTTTCAGTGTTTTAATTACGTATCCCGATATGCCATAAAACCATTGACACCAAGACTCCATTAGCACCTAACTCCCAGTGACATCTATGAAGCACCATTTTAAAAACCCATACATCTATGTCGAACCATTTTGAGAACACATACACCTATTACGCAATCAAGTATGAAGTATAGAATAGTAATAAAACGACACTAAGCACAATTGCGTCATTTCGTAGTCACATCACATGTCCCAGGGTTTCTGAATGTTGGTACTTCACTATTTCATGAACGGACAGCCAGACGGCTTAAACATAACTATGGTCTTTTCCCTTTCGGTTTTGGCGAATGGGCAACCCGATGGTCCCATTTTGAGCATGGCTAAGACAACATTTCCATCAGGGTTTTCACCCACCGTGTTGTTGTTGTTGTTGTCTAAGAACGTGACCAAGACGAGCTGCTGGCATCACACTGTGGATATAAATAGCTTATACGCGTGTGTATACTCCTGCTTAATTAATAAGTTTGTACAAAAAGACGGCACGATTCGGCTAATTAAACTTAGCCATTGCTTGAGCACGAGACTGCAGACGAGAGTTACAATTGGATTTGAAATGGTAGATAAAAGTAAATGTTCCTTTCGGGGCCCGCTAGAATATTTGATTGATAAGGAGCGACGCTTCAACAAATGGTGTTTTCTTTTTTTTTTTAATTTATTTTATTAGTAATATCTAGAGTAGTATAGAGCAATGTAATGGGGTTAGTTCTTTTTTTTTCTTTTGTTCGTTCTAATACAGGCATTCCTTTTGACAAAGTTTATTTGAACTCGTTCGTCTGTCTGTCTGGGTGGAGTCTTTGACACGTTTTGTTCTCCCACTTCCCTGTCTCGGATCAAGTGGATAGTTTACACAATTAGTCATAGTCGAAGACTATACATGAATGAATAAAAAAAAACAATTTAATCAATCAATTAGTGGTTATTTTGTTTTATTTAGAAAAGGGAAATAAACATTTCAGTATTGAGAGATATGGCAGTGAATAGGCGGTACCCTTATGCAAACTTTGTTTTTTAAAAGTTATTTTTTTATATTTTGCTTGTTAGCTATTTGTGACAATTTTCACAAAGACGCACTTTTCTTGATTGATAAGTAGAAGGAAACATGCTTTCTGGTTTCCTTGCGTCTAACCCAGTAGTTGGCAAATTACGGACGAGGGCCTCTATGCGGCCCGCGGACACCTACAGAAATCAGGTGTGCCCGCAAATCATACATATAAAATGCAAATACTGGTATTTTAAAAGTAAATAATGATAAATATCTATTTAAATTATTGAAACTTCTGATACTTAGCACTTATGATGAAGAGGCTAAAGAAACATTGTCTCTCTACGTGTCATTCTAAAAAGTTTGAAGTAAACGAATATTATTTTTATTGGCAATATTTCGAAAGATTCAGTCAAAGACAAACTCAGGCCAGTATTTATTCTATGCTATGACGAACTGTGTAGAAGTATTGGGTTGGCAAGGAACAAGATGGCAACAGCTGATGGAGCCCGTGCTTTGACGGAGAAAAACATTTTTTTTTTAAATTATAATTTAAACAACAATATCACAACCATAAACTCTAAACGGGAAAATTTGCGCAAAGCCACATTGAATATCAAACATTATTGTTCTAGTTATCTAAGTGATTTAAATTATAAGAAATAGGGGACTACACTACAGGCTGTTGTGATAAGTACTTACTTAAAGTTTTGAAAACAAAGCATTCCGATAATCAGTACCACCATAGTATCTGCTGCCTTAGTATGGACTAGGTATAGTGAAGAATATGGGACCTCAAGGAAGAAATTATGTCCCTTGAAGGGCATTGACTGTGACTTTGTTACTTATATCTCAAATGAAGAATGGAAGACAGACTTCATATTGTTCATCTGAAGCATTGCAATGGGTTGTTTACATATCAAATGTAAGTGCATTTTACAATCAAAGCTTTCCCATTTCTCTAGGAAAGCAAGTAGAACAAATGTTTTTTGTCATTTTCCTGAAAAGTGAAACTATTTCTTTGTGAAATGGTTGAAAAGTACCAATTCTATTTCGGGTCTGGCGGATGGTTCTGAACGCATTCCCCGAGAAAAACGTTGGGTCACTGTGGTATTGTTCTAATTATCGTTCAGATTCCCAGCAGCAGCCACATTTTTTTCTTCTAATCCCAACTCTACGAGCTGCCCATCACAACACATTTTAATGCTCTGCATAACGAATAACAAACTAATTACTCGCCGGTCGGTCGTTGTACGAGTCCACTGATCGTTGTTTTGAGCCTTAGAAAATAAATGCATGACTTCTTTAGAGTTCTACTTCGAAAGAAAAACGCACGCAAAAGCTTATTTTGCTTTCTTCTTAATTATTATTAATTATTTGTACTGGGTTAGGATATTCATTTGATAGCAATTTTTTTTTTTACATGAAATTTTTATTCACGCATTTTTTTTTTTTTATTTTGGCTTAGCTTGGTGATTTCCAATTGGGCCGCCCCCCCCCCCCCCCCCCCACCCCTACTTTTTATATACAAACTCCACAACTACTGCTCATTATCTTTTTTTTTTTTTTAATGAGCCAAAAAAATGTACAGTTTTTATGTCAGTCAGAATAAAAAAAAGTTATCTAACAAAATCAGCTGTATTGATTTAATATAATGTAAATAAAAAAAAGGTGTTTTTTTTAAGGAAGTTTTCAAAAACTCCTACTATAGCTGCTTAAAAACGCGTTGCCATGGTAGCGCTGGGGCTTATGTTACCAAGTACTTTGAAATTCACATTTTTCCTCTCTCCAAGTTCTTAATGTTTATAAGAGTTGCTTCAATGTGTTTGTTTAAATGTTGGCGTTGTGTGGCTAGGTTATTAGCTGTCTGGTGCAGACCTGCCGACGTTGTCACTTAAATGATATTTTGAACACAAAAAAAGCAGACTTTTTTTTTCTTTATCCGCCCCCTAAAGGAAAAGAGTTGCTATTAGTTTTATATGGTCTGTAATTTCATTACATTTTTCAAACTTTTTTTTTTATGAAGAGGATATTTTGTACCGACGTTCTGGCGGGCCAAATTTGGCCCGCGGGCCCTATTTTGGGCATCACTGCCTTACAGCTTCCTCTCATTGAACTGACCTTCCTTTTATTCCCTAAGGAAAAACGATAGAGCTTTGAACCTTTTTGGTTAACTTTACGAGTCAAGTGAAGATAACTCGACACTTTTGTTGGATGACTACTAGCCTCTCTTGAGCGCTTTGAAGTTGGCTGTCAGAGTACAAGTTTTGCCTGACGAAACATCAGACGTCATTAACCCAGCCTAGATCACTGGTGTGGTGATAGGTCAATTTTCTCGATGGTACTGGGACAAATGGACGAATGGCGTGACTGATGGTACTACTTAACTCTATAGTAAAATGAAACTAACAAGACAAAAAGGGTGACTAGACTTTCGAATTTTAGATCCATGTGATCATTTAGAAGGGCGTCTTGGAAGGTTAAGCTTGAGCGAGAACTTGTGTTCTCATCCTTGATCCCTGACCTGACTACTCTGGGATCGCATTATCTTATCATTTATTAAAACGTAATCGCTGTCTTGATAAAGTTTGAGTGGAGAGAAATCTCATCTTTCTCCCCAGATAGTCAGTGTATAGTGTAATGGTAGAATTGTGGCGGTTGGATACACTTTTGTAGTGTCAAAACTATACAGGATGACCCTAATTCCAACGTATTACCGGGGATGGTTATTTAAGTGATTCAATGACAGAGATCTTCTTTCTGAAATAAAACACTTTTAATCATCATGGTGAGGTGATTGGTAGATCGTACCCACACTAGATCACTATAAACACACTCCATCTCATCTCCGCCCGTGGTCTCTTCTGGGGCATGGCCACCGACCAGCTTTCTCCAAGCGTCTCGGTTCTGGGCGAGTCTCTCCAACTGTCCCCACGTCATGCCCGTTTGCTTGGTATCTGCTAAACAACCTAATTTCAATATTAGATTCACAAAAGTGGAGCTAATATGTAACATGAAACTATTTTGACTTGACCACGCTAATTATCTCCTCTTGTGTATAGACCTTTATTCAAATTAGCATTTGAGAAGAAATTTAAAAACACTATATGTGTCTATTTTTAGTAGTAAGAGAAATGTATCGTATCTTCACGAAACTAATGAGTAATAAACATCTTATTTACACGTGACCTGAGACCTTGAGGCGCACATTAGGGGACATATACAAACAACTAGGAAGAAACGACCACGGTGTGACTATAAACAGGTTGTTTGGGAAGATGAGATGGACACGTAATAGGGAATATACAGACACTGCACATGGAAATCTAGTAACACAACATTGATGGAAAAACTAGATTGGACGACAAATAGACACGGGCGTAACCAGAACTTCTGTATATTATGGGGAAGGAAGGAGGGTTGAAAAGAGTTTTTTTCTCTTTGCATTCATACACGTGCTAATTACATTTGGTCGGCTCAGTTTTGTTTTTCGGAGTTGCTAAGAATAGGGTTGAATGACAGTTCGGGATCACCATTTGAACCTTGGTGACTGTAGTCAGTATTCAGGCTGTTACTTGACACCTCGTAGGTTTCGGATCCCAGCGACCTGGTATCAAAACAGATCCCTGTGTGTGAATTATTTCGTTTGGGGGGGGGGGGGGGGAGATTTTATTTTAGAAAAGGAATGGGTGAGGGTTGAACCTAGAAATTCTTTTCCAATCCCTGTCTACGCCCATGCAAATACAATATAAGACTAATTCTTTGGAAAGTACAATGGTTAATAGATTTAGTTACTGGAGAGAGGACAAACACACAAGAGACTATCAACCCTGGCATTAAATACATGCATTCTACGGGCGGGAGAATTCAGAACTAGTTGACCATGCACTGTACTTAGTTACCTAGTGATCGAGCATCGACACGCAAGATGGTGAAAACATTACTGATTAAATGAATGGGCCACTGCGTCCACTTGTGTTGAGTGGGTGTCAACACAATTTTCGGTAATCTGAGAACTCAAAACATGAGATGTGAAATTGATACATATTAACACCAATCTGACATGTCACCTCAAAGTATTTGAATCTATGCTTGAAGGCTAGGTTATCAGTTAATGGACGCCCACGCTTCTCTCTGTCTTCAACATTTTGTCCTGCTCAGTAAATATTGTGTTTGGTAGAAATACGTTACTAATACGTACCCATATACACTTAACACAGTCACGTGACTATCCATGTTTTTAAGGCATTGAGTTGATTTAAAAAAAGCTTACATGTAAATTTAAAAAAAAGTTATTTAGTGTAGGAATACACTCTGGAGTCATTCAATGTATTTCAGGGCTCTTCTAAGAAAAGGTGGATATAAGATTATAAAATATTTTTCTACCCCGTAACCTCATATGCGCGTTGTTGGGGCTCCATTGTTGTCTCTTTCACAATTTCACATCATACGCCATTGATTTACACTGTTTTCAGTTTGCGAAAGGGAGACAGGTCCACTAATTGATGTTATCCATTGCTTCTGTACCGTTGTCTTCTAGTGCTTCCTCTTGGCGTTTGCACTGTTCCATGTAGGATTTTTTTCCTAAAAACTTTTTAATTTGTAACTTGAAATCCAACTTTTTTTTGTTTCAGCTTTGACGATGTTTAATGAGTGGTCTGACTGACCACCTAAACTTTGGGTTTACCTAAACTTTTGGATTACTACCTGACTGACCACCCAAACAATTTTTGGAATACTACTTGACTGACCACGCAAATATCATTTGAATTACTATCTGACTGACCACCCAAACAACTGTTGGATTACTATCTGACTGACCACCCAAACAACTGTTGGATTACTACCTGACTAACCACCCAAACAACTGTTGGATTACTACCTGACTAACCACCCAAACAACTGTTGGATTACTACGTGACTGACCACCCAAACAACTGTTGGATTACTACCTGACTGACCACCCAAACAACTGTTTGGTTACTACCTGACTGACCAACCAAACAACTTTTGGATTACTACCTGACTGACCACCCAAACAACTTTTGGATTACTACCGTCTGTTGTAAATTCTTTTACTTTGCAATGGACTTCGATATTTAAGTTGTTGATGTTGTACTTGTATTTATTGTAAGAACATTACCCTACGTCCACCTTGAGACAAGCATCGACTCGTTCACTTGCACAGTCGATTGGGAGTCTGTAAAGACAACACTATCATATCTTATCTTATATAATACAGACGTTACTTCAAAAAAGAAGATGATTACGTCCTACGCGTCATGCATTTAGTCATGCATATTAACCAATGACTTAAATTCTGCCAAGTCACTGGTTTTTCTGGCTAGCTCAGGCAACCCATTCCATGCTCTAATAGCACTAGGGAAGAAGGAGTATTTGTACAAATTTGTCCTAGCATAGGGGACAAGGAATGTGCCTTTATTTTTGTGTCTTTCAGAGTATTTTATTAAGTTTTGTTTTTGTATTTGAAGATTATGGTTCAGTGTTTTATGTATAATTGCTACTTTACTTTTGAGTCTTCTGTCCTGAAGGCTTTCTAAATTTAGTGATTTTACTAATGGTGTTACTCTAGTCAAATGTGAATATTCGTTTGTTATGAATCTCACTGCTCTATTTTGTGTTTGTTCCAGTTTCTTAATGTTTTCTTGATGGTGATCTCGTGTCTTCTTAAGGTTCACGTCCATCCATTATAAAATGTTCAGAGCCAGGCACTTCAATATCTCAACACCAAGCTAATGAGTGAGACGTGTTCTGGTCACAAACGTTTCAGTAGGGAACGCCCATAATGGTCATGATCATTACTGATGAGACTAGAAGGGATTAATACTTAGTATCATTTTTCTTCATTGTCTTTAAGCGTTTGTAGGCCTAGATGCCGACACTGACACAACTATAAATAGCTCCCTTTTTCTGGTTTATCCGGCGTGCAAAGTAAAGGAAGTGTTGATAAGCTATGTTGTTTTTTGTTAAAAATCTATATGAGAATGAATAAATATATAAATAGAAAGGGAGGGGTGAGAGAAGATGCACACATTAAATACTAATAAAAATATCATTCTATATTTCGTGGGAAAAACTTTCGAATTAAAGAGAACAATTTTTCCTTGTCCATATTGTAGTAGTGTAGGAGTTCAGTGAGAATCATGTGACCAAAAAAAATATTAGAATTTTGATATATACTTGTCAATATTTGCTTTAATTTCGGCTTTCGACTTTCTGAAGCTTCTCTTGAATGTTACTGTTCAGACTAAGGGAGATCTTTCACATATCTCGTGCTAAATTCAGTATGAATCTGATCTGTTGGCCTCCTTCAGTCGTACAACGACTATGGTTCATCTTGCACACTTCCTCATGTGGCTGTGGAGCCCTATTTTAGAGAGACACTCCCGTCCACAAATATCGCAAGTTAAGGTGGCTTTTGCTTCGGTGGTATTGAACGTTTTTCTTCCTGAGCTGTGTGTTCTTTCATTGTCCATAGCTTTCTTGGTCACTGTCTCTCTCCATCTGGTGCGGTCTAGAGCTATGTCTTGTCAATGGTCAGTATTGATGTTCACTTATTTGAAGTCCCGTTTTATTACATCTATGTAACAGAGGTGGGTGCAACCAGTTTTTCTTGAGCCAGTCGCGAGTTGTCCGTAGAGGATGACTTTTGGGATGCGATTGTCCTCCATAAGGCGAACAGGTCCAAGCCAGCGCAAGCGGCGTTGTCTGAGGGCTGTAAAGATGCTGGGAATACCTGTTCGCGCAAGGATCTCAGTATTGCACACTTTCTTTCCATGTGATTTTTAAGATCCTATGGAGACATCGCAGAGCTTTTATTGTAATTGTATCAATTAGTTTGGATCAGTCATATAATTAAATTTGTAATAGATGTAGAAAAAATAGATCTGGGAAAAGGGGGAGGGAAGAAGGGGTGTGTGTATCTGTTTAAATATCACCGTGATCGATTTTTAATGCATTAAAAAATTTTACGACTTGAATTCCAACTCGAGGGGGTCAAGCCTCCTCAAGGGGACTAATTCAACTTATACCACATTTGTCGAGTACAATTTCTTTCCCCTTTGTTCAATACCAAACAAAATAATCAATTACCAATACTTAATTATTTAATTGTTTGTTTGTTTTTTTTGTTTTTTTTTATTCTTGTTTTGTTAGATACAAGAAATTATTGTGACAAATTTCAACTTAAATCTGAGATAGTGTGTGGGAGAAATAACGTGTACAAACATTTTACCAGGCAGAGGGAGTGAATTGTTATAAGCTTCGTAAAAACATTTGGGGTTCACATGTACTTGGGGACTAATGTGTTTTAAACTTGAAATCTTAAAAAAAAAAAAAAACAATTATTATTATTATTAATGTGCACAGAATACGGAAGTGTTGCGTGTATTTTAAAAGCGTGTAATAATTGATGTGCGCTTGTTGAGCAGTGCAGACTCCAATTTCTTGGTTTTTCCCTCTTGAAGCACAAAGTAATTTATATTTTTTAATTGGCAACACTGATGTTACAATATGGCTTCCTTGACATTGTCGAATGTGTCTATTTGAGCATCTCTCCGAATCTTCTTCTTTTCGTTTTCGTGTGTTTTTCTTTTAAACTCCATGACATCCCCTCTCCACTCTTCTTATCGCTTTTCTTATTCTCTCTCACTATATTTTATAACCTAAGCCTTCTGTCTTTGAATTGCAACCTGAATCTAAAATGTAAGTTATGAGAAGATTACTCTGATTACGAAAATCCCCTACAGAAAAAGCGAACAATTTTGTTACTTTGGTTTGGCGGCCTGCTTCTGTTTACTATTAAAATATATAGATTCAGGACTTGTGAACAGAAACTAGTGCTAAATTTAATTTTGGACAACATTTTCTATAGCTTAGGGCCCACACTTGTTAGGAGACCCCCCCCCCCCCCCAAATGGTTCCAATGATGATTTCTATCATTTTGAAGAAAGGGCAAAGTAACAAGTGCCTTATGTTGATTACATGGGCCCTCAAAAGCTTGGGCCTTATACAGTCTTAAATCCGGTCCTGTTCCTAAGTGTTGAGCTTAGTACTTTGTTTCAGAGCCAAAATGTTATCTGTGCTTCTTGGCTTTTCTTTCAAAAATAAGGTATAAAACTTATTGGAATTTCTGGTTGAGAATTACTTCAAAATGGAATAACAGTACAACACATTCTATGTGTACTATCAGTTCTTTGCTGATTCATTTGTAAACGTTTGCACACTCATGCACATATTTAACAAAGCAGTGATCCTCCCCCCCCCCCTTTTTTTTAAAATGGGCATCATTTTCATTTTTAAAAAAAAGATTATCTATTTTTGTACACGTAATTTGTATGGTCAAGATTTTACCGAGTTGACAAGCATTCTCATTGAATTTGGACATTTGCACCTACTACACTGACTAGAACAAAGGCAGAATTATGCAATGCTTCATTGACGGCTTCTCGCGACTTTCAGTTTAAATTTCATCTTTATTACATAGCAAGAATGGCATGTTCTAGAGCGTTCAAATAAGACAAACTCATTATGCAGTCAAATAAACATCTTTTTTTCAGTATACTAAGCCACCGTAAAAAGGAGGGGGGCGGGGTTCAAAGTGTCCATTTTAGGTGGATGATATGCTGGAGAGTCACCATTTTTTTAAACATAGTAATGTATTGGTTACAAAAGTATGTATAATGAAGCTAAAATAATAATAGTAATACTTATAACTGAAGACAACGTTAAAGTTAAACTGTTGTCAAGTGGATAGGATAACGTGTAGTAGGAATTTCAAGATTATTGTCATATCCTCTAAGCCATTGGGTGCTACAGCATCAGCAACTTGAAGTTCAGAGCTTTAGAAGCATTATAATAGAATAAAGAAAATTATATCAAAATAAGGTAGCAATTGATAAATAAAAATACTACATACTATAATTCTGACACCAAAAGTTGTCTGTAAATTTAATTTCAATATAAACATGTTGGTTTCCGTTTTTCATGCGTCGTATGGCCATGTTTACAGCTTTGTTAACACATGTAAAATCAAATAAGAGTTGCAATTCTTTAGGTTTTTTAAAAGGTAGAATTGTACTTTTTTTCTTTAATGTAACGAAACTATTCTAAATTAGTACAAAGGATTTTTAAATGTTTAATTTAGAATAATGTCCATTTTAATGGTCGCTATGCGCTGAAGTCCTCTTAAGTGAGAAGTGCGTGCGCAAAGACTAGGAACTATAGTCACACACTCATAAACTAAGAGATCTTACATTAAAGGTTGGGGAGGAGGTGCATCCGACTTATCTCAGCCAAGAACGAGAAACAGTGGCGTCCAATATCTCTTGGCCATTGATCGAGTCCAACAGCCTTGACCGCTATTACTGACTTTAGGTAAACCTTACAAGGATTCCCCCAGCCCTCCTATTGTATGTAAGTGAATTCTGTGAGATAGGAAATAAAGATGGTATTGTTAAGTACATCTGTTACACTAGTCCCAGACTCGTCTGGGACTTGGCTTACTCTTGTCCCTATCTAGATCCACGACTCTTGGGCCTGTGGTGCCTTTTAAATGAAAATAAATGCAGTCAGGGCCAAAGTGCATTGGTACTCAATTGTCCCAATCGGTGCTTATAGGGCTCCACTCTTGCCGCCTTGCCTCATCCCCCCCCCCCCCCACGGGGGGGGGGGGGGGCAACATTTTGAAGAGAGGAGAGAGGGACTTGTACATTTGACACAGACGTCGGGCGTCTAGACGCGGCGGCACGTCCGCTAGCTAGGTCACTTCTGTTGTGTGCTCCGTCCTTTCTCTCGCGCGCATTGGTTGCAAAGAAAAAAAAGTCTCTTCCCATGCACGCACATTAGATGTAAAACATTGCATCCGAATTGTGTGTGTGTGTGTGTGTTATAGGAGTGTAAGTGCTTAGTCGTATTCCGCTGGGAAAAGTAGTTTTGAATAGTGAGTTGTGTAGTCTAACTCAATACGCAAGTCGAATTTCTTAGACTAGGAATGCTTTATTGATCCGAATTGGAAATGTGTTCATGATTACAGACGCTTTTTTCTAGTTAAACTAATACTATGCCAAGAATACTGCAAGACTAGAGACATGTAGATGTAGCACAGTCAAACCTCGAATAGCGAGTCGGCCTAGATGTAGCACAGTCAAACCTCAAATAGCGAGTAGGCCTAGATGTAGCACAGTCAAACCTCGGATAGCGAGTAGGCCTAGATGTAGCAAAGTCAAACCTCGAATAGCGAGCAGGCCTAAATATAGTACAGCAAAACCTCGGATAGCGAGCAGGCCTAGATGTAGCACAGTCGAACCTCGGATAGCGAGCAGGCCTAGATATAGCACAGTCAAACCTCGAACAGCGTGTAACTCTATGTAGACGAACTTTTCGCAAGATGAGCGAACCTTTCTTGAAAGAAACCAAATATCGATAACCGTGTGTTGATATACGAACCCCTTGTCTCCCCTTACTGATCTTAAGTTGCACCACGTATTCGACAGTACTTTGATCACTATCAAGCAATTAGTGATCCAAATCTCTCTCACAGCAATAGCCAACACAATTTCAAAGGCAGACTGTTGAATACAACCTCGAAATGGGCCCCTGTTGTTCAATCGAATTCAACGTCACATCAAAGAACTGACACCTACATCACATCAAAGAACTGACACCTACATCGCATTCACAACCACCGCCACGGAGTGACCGTAGAGGAGGTATCATCCGAATTATAAACATATCTTTAGGGGAAGAAAATTGAATTTGGTAACTTAGCTGCACACAGCTTATCTTCGTGGAAGAACTGGGTTTTTACAGCTTTATATCTTAATACTGTAATATTTATTCCCCCCTTGTCGATATCAAACAAAATTAACATTAATTAATTTGTTGTTTTTTTTTTGTATTGATTCATGTTGTGTTAGGGCCAACTTCATCCGAGAACGGGAAGTAAGACAAATAATGTGTTCCAAATGTGTATCGGACAGATAGACGGAGTGAGTTGATATAAACTTTGTCAAAAATTCACGCTTTCGGTTAAGTTTGTAGTCCTATAGACGTTGCACAATTTTGAGCATTATGAGAAGATGATCATAACATCGCACTAGACAAAAGACAGTAGAAAGAAGGCACTAGAGAGAAGACACTAATAGCGCTTTTAACGAGACAACTGAAACAGAAAAGCGGCTTCTCACTACGGGTCCCGCTGAAAACGGCACTAAACTCCTTGACTAACACAAATAGTGGACACGTTATTTGTGTTCTGTTGTGACCGTCTACAGAGAACTAGTGCTTTGAACTTGTGCATTAAAACAGTGCTAACTTCTATGGCGTATATACATAGGACTGTTTATTAAAATAAAACTGTTAATATTTGCTTCTATATTGGTATTATTATAGTAGTAATGCTGAGGTGAACAATTGTAGTTGAAACTTCTTCCTCGTTCTTAGTTTCATGTTGGAGCGTTCAGATAACTAGACCAGAGTTGGCAACCTTTTGAGTCGAAAGAGCCAAAAATTACAATTTACAAAATTTAACCCTTTTTAAAGAGCCACAAATTTTTTTTCTTCCAAACAATAAACAGAACTCGCATAAATAAAGTGTTTTGATTAAAAAAAAAAGGATACTATTTATTCATAAGAAAAGTATAAATTTATAATAGTCTTTTATATCTAGTTCGTCCATCGTGGTTCGATGATGACCACTTTGTCATCCAGGGGGCTGAGGGCTTTGCACTGGGGTTTTATGCCTCCTCATGTGGCTGGTGAGTCCTATGTGAGCCCGGAATGTTCGGCCGCACACTGGGCAAGTTATTCCAGCTGGAGCTAGTGTCGTTTGCCTTGCTTTTCTTCTCTGGCGTTTTTCATCTGCCAGCGTTGTTCTTTTTTCCTCAGCAACCTGTGCGCCAGTTTTCACAGCGCGACGCCATGATGCTCTGTCTACAGGTGCCTGGGTCTATGCTGAACGCCTTCAGAGAAGCTTTGAGAGTGTCCCTTAAGCGCTTTCTTTGACCACCTTACGAGCGTTTTCCTTCGCTTAGTTGGCCATACAAGAGTCGTTTAGGGATGCGATGGTCTTCCGTTCTGTAGACGTGACCTGCCCATCGCAGCTGGGACTGCATCAGGATTGTGTGGATGCTTTGCAGACACGCTCTTCGAAGGACTTCAGTATCTGGTATTTTGTCTTGCCATTTGACAATTAGTATTTTTCTCAGACATGTTATGTGGAAGTGGTTCAGTTTCTTTGCATGTTTACTGTACACTGTCCATGTTTCTGAGGCATAGAACAATGTAGGGAGGATGACGGCTCTATAGACCACTAGCTTTGTGTTTGTGGTGATACCACGTCTGTTCCAGACATTTTTAGACAGTCTGCCATAGGATGCACTGGCCTTGGCGATAAGCAGGTCGATTTCACTATCGATTTTTCCGTTTCTGGAGAGTGTGCTGCCAAGATATGTGAATTTGTCCACTGCGTTTATATCCTGTCCATTTATAGTGATGCTTGGATCCGTGTAGGCTTTCCCGGGAACAGGTAGATATAAGACTTCAGTCTTGTTTGTATTAATGGTAAGGCCAAAGTCTGAGCGTGCTCTTGAGAAGTCACTGACGATGCTCTGCAGATCATTTTCAGAGCAGGCATTTAGGGCACAGTCGTCAGCAAATAGCAAGTCTCTGATTACTGCTGCATTTGTTTTTGATTTTGCTTTAAGCCGCCTCGGGTTGAATAGGCCACCATCAAATCTGTATGATATATTTATCTCGTTGTTTTCTCTATCTGTGAATGCATCTGTCAGCATAGCGGAGAACATGATACTGAACTGTGTAGGTGCTAGGACACAGCCTTGTTTTACCCCGTTTGATACTTCGAAGGACTCTGATGGTTCTCCACTTTCTTGGACACGAGCCTTCATGCCATCATAAAATAGTCTGACCATGGTTATGAATTTTCGTGGACAGCCATACTTTGACATAATCTTCCAGAGTCCTTCTCTGCAAACACTATCGAATGCCTTTGTTAGTTCGACATATATTGAGAACAGGTCAGCATTTTCCTGGAGCTGCCTTGCTGCAAAGATCATGTCAATGGTTCCACGCTCTTTTCTGAAGCCGCACTGGCTTTCTGGTAGTAGACCATGTTCTATGTGTTGCATGAGCCGATCTAGTAGGATGCGTGCAAGGATTTTCCCAGCAATAGAGAGAAGAGATATTCCTCTGTGGTTGTCGCAGATCTGGCGGTTTCCTTTTCGCTTGTATAAATGAACAATTGTGGCATCTTTAAAGTCTTGTGGTATTGACTCTTTTTCCCACATAATTAAGAAGAGCTTATGAAGTCTTTCAATTTATAATAGTCTTTTACACAACAAATTATATATACACTAACCTGTACTTCGATAATAAACAATTGAACAAACAAATTCAGTAGTAACTATGGCTTTGCATGGTCTTAGAAAGTTTGGATAAATTTGACTCATATCATATCAAACATGACTCTAAATTTCATTTGTTAGTTGGCTTTTTATTTTATTTTAATTATATTTATGCAAGAGAACGCTTGCTCGCACGAATATGCCGATCCGACGATAGTCAGCTTTCCAAATGCCAACTTTTTTACCTGACTGTAGCAATCTGGAAGACTATTCCAAGCGTCGAATATAAGTGCCTAATCTGTGCTAAAGTAACTCGTGTTGCACTGGTTTTGTCGCAATATTGCTTTACAACTAGAAATTGAAGTAATTGACCGCTTTGAATAATTTCTGTAAAAAGATTTTTTTTTTCTTCAATAGAAACGAATTCTTCTACCAATACATAGACTGGGTATCCAGGAGGTTGGAATACTGAGTCTCCATTTCGTTTAACATTTAAACTGACGACGGTAAAATGCTTCTGACAAGATACTGTTAAAAATCTTGATTACCAAATACATGACCTCAACTATTTCCGCACGAAATGTTTGGACACAAAGCGCTTCTTGGTGTATTATGCAGTGAAACGTAAGAATTTCGTGGTTTATGTTGCGCCAAAGAATCGTAGTTGTCCCTAATTTCTGTCATACTTCTGGCTCCATCAGTTGCTATTGAAGTGATTTTATTTATATTTATTATATTTAAGGTATTTTTGCACGACATTAGCTGTATCTTGTCCGCTAGTTTGTCACAATGTTAGAAGTTCTTTAGTTGGACCTTGGGAAGACATATAACTGACAAAAAGGCCAAGTAGTGCCGTATTTTTTATTTCGCAAGACTTATTTATATCAAGTGATAAGGCAGAAGAAAGTTGAATATCTTCCAGTTGCAAATATGTTGCATTTCAAGACATGAGGGAGGGGTGCGCTGAAAAGCGAGTGGCTGAGAGATAGAATCGAATCAAAACGATCTTTTTCTTTTTTTTTTCCATAAAATAAATAATATTTGCACATGGAACTGAAGAGCCGCAGCTTACCATCAAAAGAGCCGGATGTGGTTTGCGAGCCGCAGGTTGCCGACCCCTGGACTAGACCAATATATGAGATGAACCGCACAGTGGTTTCCAAATTAGGGAGCTCTCCATAAAGTTTTCTTTCTATTGGGGTGTTTTGGGGCCAGTGTCTTGTAAGGGCCTCTTGAAAAGAGAACATCTTTAAAGGGCATAGTTTAAACTGAATTTTCATTCGTATGGACACATAAAATTATTATCGCATGTAATGTGTCCATGTCAATGCAGTGGTGGCGACCATTGTAATTAATCTCTCTATATGTAGTCAAAAGCCCTGGCTGACTCATCACTAACTCTTTTACTTTCGTTGGACGAAAAAATAACGAAAATTTAACTTGTTATTACTTACCGCGTAAATCAGGGGTTCTCAACCTGTAGGTCGCGACCCCTTTGGGGGTCGATTGACGATTTGCCAGGGGTCGCCTAAGACCATTGAAAATATGGATTGTTATTGTCTATACTTCTATTACTGTATGTGTGTGTGTGGGGGGGGGGGTCGCGGTAGAGTGGGGGATTGTAAAAAGGGTCGCCGAGCATAAAAGGTTGAGAACCACTGCCGTAAATAGAATAACTAAACCGTTTCCACCATCGAAACCTCAGCGGTTAAATTTCCTTGACACTTATTGCTAATTCTCAGTTTCATCTCAATATGTTTTTATAAAGCCGGCATATTAATTATACAAAATTAAACTTTTTTTGCTTTTTCGCCCTTAAACTCTCTTTTGGTGTGTAGCTTTCTGTAGCAGTCCTTGGCGCCTAACTTGCTATTGTAGACATTTTAGAAAAACAATCATATTTTTATGTAAGTCAAAGCTGGGAAAAATGCTTGTATTGGAATACGGGAAACTTACGTAGTTTTTTTGTCATATGTTATAATTAGTAATTATTACCTTAGTAGTATAGGTTTTGTAAAGTTTTATTGGTATAGTCCTAATGCATATTATATATATATATTGTTACATTTTTGTTTGTTTTTTGATGACAGTCTCTAAGTTTTCTTTATTGTCAACATTACCTTAAATTCTAATTCTAATATTTCAATTATAATCAGTTTTTTGCCTTACCTTTTTTTTAGGCTTCGTGTCAATTACCTACTCATAGCAGACAAGTCTTGGGATTACTAGACCAACAATAGTGACAGGTAAAAAGATAAGTTGTACTTTTAGCTGTCACGTCGTCTTTAGTTATCTGGAAAATTTAAACTAAGTGACAATTGTCTGTACAGCATACTCCTTACGTCTTTTTAAGGAGGGAATAACCTAGAACTTTTGTAGGCCCTTAACTCATTTGTATATCCTTCAGTTCCAAGGAGGGAAAAACCGAGAACTTTTGTAGGCCTTTAACTCTTCGCTACTCTGATAGAGGCCTTAATTTGTAAGTCCTTTAGTTCCAAGGAGGGAATAACCGAGAACTCTTGTAAGCCTCTTCCCTACTCTGCTAGAGGCTCCAAATTGTATTTTAATCAGCTCCAAGGATTAAGTAACTGAGAACTCATGTAAGCTCTTAACTCTTCTTCTCTTGTGTAGTTTCTTATTTGTATATTCCTCAGTTACAATTGGTACCATAATATTTTAGTTTTAAATGATATAGAAAAACTGTTAAAAATAACGATAAGACGACTATAAATTTTAAAAAAGCCAATTATTTTTGCATTGCCTGCTATTAGCTCACAATTTCTTCATAGTCAAAATGTCAAATATCTAAAGAATAATCTATATTATAAAGTAGAATGTGAGGTGTATGTATGTATGTATGTATGTTACTTATAGAGATCAAAACCGCTTGACCAATCTTGATAAAACTAGGCAGGAATGTTCCTTGGGTACTAACTTAGACCGTAGTGTATGTATTGTAGCCCTAAAACAAACTTAAGACCCTCAAAAAAAATAAAGTTGTCCCACTCTATTACAGCTATAGTATTTTATGGATCTAGGCCATGTCTACAATGTTGACATGAGAAAAGATCGAAAGGATTTAGACATAGATCTAATTTTAAGAAAAACACTTTGCGCACATAGTTTTTTACTTTGACACATGAAAATACAAAAGAAGGTCCATTTATTTCATTATATAATAAAATTAACCTTCAATTTTGTGTTTCAAAAGCATTTTTTAATATAAATTAGTTCCTTATATCTGCGACTACAGATTTCCTGACGAACATTCTTTCATTAGACAATACCGTAATGAATCGCGTACTAAAAATTAATTCGTTTAATTGTTTACTTTATAATCCCATCCCTAGATCTAAAACTCTAATTCAACTCTAAGATGATAAAACTTCTCTTCGCACAGATAGTTTTATACTTTAACACATAAACATATTAATTGAAGTCCATTCATTTCATATTTTGATCAAATAAACATTCAAATTTGGATTTCTAAAGCTACATTCGTTTACGAAAGCTGCGAAGCCGAGTTGAGATAGGCCTAGATCTATATTCATTCATGCATCACGTACTAAAAATATTTCGTTTAATTGTTCACTTTATAATCCCATTCATTTAACAAAGCTATCGCTCTTTTCGTTTTTAATAGATATGAATATATCGGCTTCGGGTAATCCCATTTTCGCAAACCTAATTTTATTTTCGTAGCGAAAGAGAAAAAACGTGAAAGGATCATTAGTTAAGTTTAACATACATCTAAATCCAATCCACTAGATTAGTAAACACAAACTTAGACCCGCAGGCCGCGGGTAATGTCTGGCGAACATCCTTTCATTAGACATTACCAAATGGTTACACATTAACAGTGATTAACACATCTCTCTACTGAGTCTATTCCTAGGCCAAAGTCTAAAACTCTTATTGAACTCTAAGATGATAAAACTTCTTTTCGCAAAGATAGTTTTATGCTTTAACACATAAACATGCTAATTATTGTCCATTCATTTCATATTTTAATCAAATTAACATTCAAATTTGTTTTTCTAAAGCATTTTTAATACATTCGTTCGCTGTTCGCTAAATAAAGCTCGCGTTGAGATAGGCCTATATTCATTCATGAAAAAGGTCACGCATGCGCAACACAGAATGAACTCTATAAAAGCCAATTTTTAACTCTAGATTAGTGTAGATTTAGATCTGTCTACCTCAAGATCTCCTTTATACTGTAACACATGAACATACAAAATTAAGTCTATTCATCTCAAATTTTAATCAAAAATATGTAGGCCTACAAGCAAAGGTTTTAATTTGAACAAATGGATTTAAGCCTATTAGCTAATCTGATTTGATAGCTTCATTCACACTATTTTTACATTGACTCATTCGCTTTACTTATTACATTATTATTTCGTTTAATTGTTTACAAAACACTCTCAGTGACTATACGACAGTAATGCGCAAATAAAGACCCGCGGGTCGCGGGTAACATATGTCTAGTAATTCAATAAAATAAAATAAAAAGCCGAGGTCTACTAAAAATCTGTTGGCCTTAGAAACTTTTACATTAAATAATCCTTTCGGATCTATTTGTAGATTATAAAGTGCGCTTTAGAGTTATTTGCGAAGCAGGTTTATTTTGCTTTCATTTTCTTGAAAAGTAAAGGCCGCACTGTCTATTACAAAGCTTCTATCAACTCCCTCTGTCTGTTGAGCTGCTACACGTTTTGTACGTGTTATTTCTCTCACACCCAACTCTCGGATCAATTTGAAATTTTGCCATAATTATTTCTTGTACCTGACGAAACAAGAATCCATAAAAAAAAATTAAGCAATTAGTTAAATAATTATTGTTAATTAATTAATTTGTTTGATATCGATCAAGGCAAAGAAACTGTACTTGTGGCGGTATAAGTTTAATTGGTCCCTTTTTATGTTTAGTTTAGAGAATTAGGTTAAATCTTACAAAGTTTGGAACTCGCAATAGGTACTGAAACTAGCAATAAATACTATGAAACCTTATATTTTCATAAGCACTTCGAGGCTCAGTGGTTAGTGTACTGAGGAGCCTTGAGCCCGCGAGTTCGAATTTTAAGTCGCACAATTATTTTTTTTTAAATACATTAAAAGGATACACATTTCTTTCTCCTCCTCCACCCCTCCCCTCCCAACAGGTCTAGATCAGTGATAGGATCATAGCGCAGCGAGAAAGCCAAAAGCATGAAATTGCACTAAACAATTGGTAAAATATTTCCAATCACAAAGACTTATTATTGTTAGTCTAATTACATTAATTAATTACATTACTGAGCCAAAATAATTGATACAATTACACTTCATATAAGCTTTTTTTTAAAAAGTATTTTTTATATATTTCTGGTTTGCTAAAGCTTTTTTAAAAAAAGTTTATTTTTTTATTTTTTCTGGTTTGTTAATGTACACATTAACTATTCGACCCTTGTACTATATCAATATTGTTGAAAATATTTGCTCACTTCTGGTGTAGAGAATCATCTGAATGAAGAATTTGACTTTTGAATATCAAACTAGTTGGTTTTACTTAGCGCGGTAAACCCTCTCATACCAGATTGGTAGACAGTGCATAAAAATAATAAGATAAAGTATAAACCATAGACTGGAGAATGAGAAAACTTTTATTGAATCATTATGTAAACCAAATGGTTGTTAAGGACTCGGTGAATTGAAATTGAAATCTAAACACTAAGCAAGATTTTTAGTCTACCAATTAAAAAAAAAAGATGTAGATCTATATAGCAATGGAATCCTTGTATCGATATTATTGATTAGCATGTGATTTTCAGGTGAAATCGTGACATAATATGGCTGATATCTCAACATCACTTCATGCTGTTACATTTGGCTTAAGTCGTGTTAAAACCAGAGATACAAACTCACTGGCGGCCCCTAATGGATCCACTGTTTAGCAGGCCATGGAGGCAAAAAGGACAGGTTTCGAAATTTCTAGCACGAATATCAGACGCGCTATGAAGAAGAAACTATCAAGAACAACAATCATCAATCTACACAATATTTATTTAAAGGCATGATAGTCTGCAACTACTCGTATCCGAATCGCAAGGGTCTTGCTTGTGGCCTGTTTAAATATCGCTTGACATGTAGACAACAGATGAGAGGTTCGTGTTGAAACGATTAGCCATTGCACCTAAACTTAGCTAGAGACAAAAAGAGTGTGAACTCTTTCAATAGCTTCTTATGGAAGCCGTTTCTTTCGAGTCCCTTGTCAGTTTTGTTTGAAAATGCAATCCAGCATAACTAAGCTTGCCTGGCATGTGTGCTTGGTATGTCTTTAAAATGTGTCAGTGTAAGTGCGTTTCTTCTTTCCCCCCTCCCCAGCACACTTTTGAGTTTCTGTATGTGATAGATCTGGTGACTGACCTATTGTATGGGATAGATTTGGTGACTGACCTATTGTATGTGATACATCTGGTGACTGGCCTATTGTATGGGATAGATCTGGTGACTGACCTATTGTATGGGATAGATCTGGTGATTGACCTATTGTATGGGATAGATCTGGTAATTGACCTATTGTATGGGATAGATCTGGTGACTGACCTATTGTATGTGATAGATCTGGTGATTGACCTATTGTATGGGATAGATCTGGTGACTGACCTATTGTATGGGATGGATCTGGTGACTGACCTATTGTATGTGATACATCTGGTGACTGGCCTATTGTATGTGATAGATCTGGTAATTGACCTATTGTATGGGATAGATCTGGTAATTGACCTATTGCATGGGATAGATCTGGTGACTGACCTATTGTATGTGATAGATCTGGTGATTACCTATTGTATGGGATAGATCTGGTGATTGACATATTGTATGTGATAGATCTGGTGATTGACCTATTGTATGGGATAGATCTGGTGACTGACCTATTGTATGGGATAGATCTGGTGACTGACCTATTGTATGGGATGGATCTGGTGACTGACCTATTGTATGGGATAGATCTGGTGACTGACCTATTGTATGGGATAGATCTGGTGACTGACCTATTGTATGGGATAGATCTGGTGACTGACCTATTGTATGGGATGGATCTGGTGATTACCTATTGTATGGGATAGATCTGGTGATTGACATATTGTATGTGATAGATCTGGTGATTGACATATTGTATGTGATAGATCTGGTGACTGACCTATTGTATGGGATAGATCTGGTGACTGACCTATTGTATGGGATAGATCTGGTGACTGACCTATTGTATGGGATGGATCTGGTGACTGACCTATTGTATGTGATACATCTGGTGACTGGCCTATTGTATGTGATAGATTTGGTGACTGACCAATTGTATGGGATGGATCTGGTGACTTACCTATTGTATGTGATAGATCTGGTGACTGGCCTATTGTATGGGATAGATCTGGTGACTGACCTATTGTATGTGATAGATCTGGTGACTGGCCTATTGTATGTGATAGATCTGGTGACTGACCTATTGTATGGGATGGATCTGGTGACTGGCCTATTGTATGTGATAGATCTGGTGACTGACCTATTGTATGTGATAGATCTGGTGACTGACCTATTGTATGGGATGGATCTGGTGACTGACCTATTGTATATGATACATCTGGTGACTGACCTATTGTATATGATACATCTGGTGACTGACCTATTGTATGTGATAGATCTGGTGACTGGCCTATTGTATGTGATAGATCTGGTGACTGACCTATTGTATGTGATAGATCTGGTGACTGACCTATTGTATGGGATGGATCTGGTGACTGACCTATTGTATATGATACATCTGGTGACTGGCCTATTGTATGGGATGGATCTGGTGACTGACCTATTGTATATGATACATCTGGTGACTGACCTATTGTATGTGATATATTTGGTGACTGACCTATTGTATGTGATAAATCTGGTAACTGACCTATTGTATGTGATAGATCTGGTGACTGACCTATTGTATGTGATAGATCTGGTGACTGACCTATTGTATGTGCTCGTTATGATTGGTGCACATACAATGACGTCATAGTTTCAAGATGGACATACAAGAATTTCGAAATGCATGCGCATTAGTCAGTAAATATGTCTGCATTGGAAGAGGTCTCGCTCAGGTCTTTTTTTTTTCTTTTGCTATAAAGCGAGGGATGGGGTGTTGCTAGTTGAGGATTTCATTACCTCCATCGTATTTTTACGTCGAAATCCACTAGTAGGGAGTATGGGAGAATGCGTTCTCAGAGGGGCGCAAGGTCTTGTCAAGAGAGCGCGAGGTCCTGTCTAGAGGGGCGCGAAGTCTGTTTTAATGTTTTGCAACACAGACATTTTTGACAAATAGAAAAACAACCTTATAAAATACTCAGAAAAAAATACAAAAATAAAGGCACATTTCTTATTCCATATGCTAGATGCTAGGACAAATTCTTACTAGTGCTTTTTCTTCTGTAGTGCCATTATAGCATGGAACGAGTTACCCGAATCAGCTAGGAAAACCATTGACATTGCAGAGTTCAAGTCTCTTATTAATGAACACGCAAGATTACATAAACATGTGAATACTCGTAGGACGTAATTTTCTTATTTGAAGGGCTATCTGTAATTTATAAAATAAGTTCTAATATATGCATCCCACAATGTTCTTCTGTTCTGGTTTGGTGTGAAAAAAGACGGTCACCAGAGAACATTCATCAAGACATTACTGTTTTCCTTTGGGTTTTTTTTTTATAGCATTTTATATTTTAATGTTAGTCATCCCAGCCCCATCATTTTATTTATCTGCCTATAATATAATGATAAATATCGGTTAAAGTATCGGACACTGACGGCTGTCAAAAGTTTTAATATATGGTAAAGCGATAAGCTTTCGAACCTTGAGGTCCCGGGTTCAAATCTCGGTGAAGACTGGGATTTTAAATTTCTTGATTTTAAAGCTCTCCCCCCCCCCCCCAGTCCTCCCAACTCTAATGAATACCTGACTTTAGTTGGAGTTTTTCTGGCTACATGACATCCTGCTCGTTAACCGTTTGCCAAAGAAACACATGACCTTTACAGCAGTACCCCATTGATTGCAAGGTCTGAAAGGGGGGTACTTGACGTGACTTACTATGAAGAAAGCGACCGAAAAAAAAATTGACCTTTGGGGGGGGGGGGGGTCATTGACTTTTTGGTATTTTTAAAAATAATCGCCACAAGCTTCTCGTTTCTCTGTTTTGTGTCTTCGAGCTTGGACGTGAAAGTCACCAAAAGTAAAGCATGAATATTTCATCTACTCATTCTGTGGCGGCTGGTGCCCTGGCTAAGTTAAGCTGCGGCGCTGTTTTGAAATTTAATTTTGAACTACTTATTGTAATACACGACGCCCCCCCCCCCTCCCCTACGACAAATTGTATTTCCCCCGACCTTAGCAACTTTACTGGCTTCACAGTGAATGAGTAAAAAAGACTTGACTATTACGACATCTTTGACCGTCCCCCCCCCCCTTTCAACCATTACCCCAGTCTCATTGGGACGGGGCGTGGTGGCAGAGATATTGCCCAAAGTCTCATTGGGACGGGGCGTGGTGGCAGAGATATTGCCCAAAGTCTCATTGGGACGGGGCGTGGTGGCAGAGATATTGCCCAAAGTCTCATTGGGACGGGGCGTGGTGGCAGAGATATTGCCCAAAGTCTCATTGGGACGGGGCGTGGTGGCAGAGATATTGCCCAAAGTCTCATTGGGAGGGGGCGTGGTGGCAGAGATATTGCCCAAAATCTCATTGGGAGGGGGCGTGGTAGCTGAAAGATTGCCCAAAGTCTCATTGGGAGGAGAGCGTGGTGGCTGAATGGTCAAGTGCCTGGCTTTTCCGAATCGAGAGTACCGGGTTCGAATCTCGGTGAAGACTGGATTTTTGTATTCGAGTCCGCCAAGCTCTAATGGGTACCTGCTTTTTGTTGGGGAAAGTAAAGTCGATTGCTCGCTGGACACATGACACCCTGGTTAGCCGTGGTCATAGAAACAGATGACCTTTACATCATTAAGTCCTATAGGCATTTTTAAAGTCTCATTGTCTATCTAGCGTGTTCCTTATTTAGCGAAATCGTATCGATACTATCAGGTTTCATGATATTTCATTTGTAAGAGACTACTAGATTGGGTAGCTGTGCTTTAAAATATAATACCAAGTTTATATAAATGACGGTATTCTTGAAATTAAAAAATAGAAATAATTGTTTCATTTCTCAATTCCTACTTCTAGCTCAACTTTCTGCCTAGTCTAAAACCAAAATAGAAACAATAGCTGAAAATTCGCATAAAAATCCATGCTGCTTGGCTACACATTTGATTTGAAATTTGAGAAAGATCTCTTTGTTAATTTTTGAATTTATTTTTATTTTTTATATATGTTGATAGAAGCTTTAAAAAATGGTGGCCCTTTTTGTTTTCCATTAATATAAATGTCATTTATAGATCTAGAATTCTAGGTGCATATCTTTATGTTTGACTTTGAGTTGTTTGGTCTGTTGATTTGTCAGGACAGCGTGTTTTTAACGCGAGATGAATCGTTAGAGAACACCGACCTGCGACGTCGCAACTCGTGGGCAGCTTAGACCAATAGCTCTTTGCCACGCCCTTTTCCCTTTCCACCACTATTGTACCATAGCGCACTGTTCATCGTGTAATATGATAGATGGACCATACTAAAAGCACATATATTATAACAATTAAATAAATATCATATTTATATTTGCTTAATGCTAAGGACCCTTTGACAAAAAAAAATATTTAAAACAGCTGACATAAAATGTATCGCTTACAACCCTTGCACTGCATTCTTTGCTGACCATTGACTGTGACTGAGCTTGTGTATTGCTATTGCCAAACTAGTTCTAATGAGCATCGGTCAGGGCAAGAACGATGACTCCAAAGACCTGCCATGGGACTGTCATTCATAAAATAGTTGCCGGCGCGTTAAGGAATCAAACCTTCAGGGATTGGTTGGGAAACATGCTTGTAACTGGCCACGTGATATGGAGAGACGTAGGCTAGGCTGTGAATGAATGAGCCGTGTAGATGTGAAATAGTGGGGATAGATCGAATAGAAAGAATGGAAAGTGAACTGACAAGCAATTTTAAAAAAAGATTGATGGGGTGCACTACACATAGGTGTAAGCCAATGAATAATCTATTTTTCATTACTACCGAAAGAAAGGAAGAACAAGTTACCATCACTTGGTCTAGATTCTAGATGAGGGTGTCTTTGAATGGGACTGGCTTGTAGAATGTAGACTAGTCAGTCGAAGGTGACACACGCCACGTGGCCAGGCCTCATGTTAAAAGGGTGAAAGTAGCCCTACCACAGACTGAAAGTTGTTTTCGTAGGAGCGCCTGTAGCATTGGCGGGAAATTGAAAGAAAGATGGGTGTGTTGAAATAAATGTAAGGTGAACGCTCTGGCCAACCAATGAAAGTTGAATCCCTAAGTATGTTTAGTTCTTGGTGGTGTTCATGCCACTTAATCAGTGTGCCGTTCCTTCATCAGCCATTCATTCTTTTTTACATGTTATTAAACTTTTTTTTTAAAAACCATCATAAATCCCATTGGATTGACGGCTTGATCGTTCAAATCATCATCAAACCCCATGTGATTGATTGCTTGATCGTTCAAATCACCATCAAACCCCATGAGATTGATGTGATTGGTTACTTGATCGTTCATATCATCAAACCCCATGAGATAGATGTGATTGACTGCTTGATCGTTCAGATCATCATCAAACCCCGCGTGATTGATGAGATAGACTGCTTGATCGTGTGACATGCGCTATGGATTGTCCTCACAGTGATCCACATTCGCACCTGCACAAAGTTTGCCCTAGAATGTAATCATCTGAAGGAGCTTTGGAAACTTCTGAAACAAACAACGCAAGCTTCGGACAAAACCTGCAGCTGCATTCAGATTTGTTTGTCCGTACAAGGCAAGAGCATTTGACTTCCTAGGCCTGTCAAAACGGAATTAGCCAAGTCTGGGACATTCTATTTTATGGAATAGATTTATTTAGTATCTACAGTGTAAGGAAACACGACTCAATAATCGATTTCCTGTACTTCTTAATCCCCGCTGATAGTGAACTGGACGCAGCCGTTAATAAAATATAAACATGCGTAAAGGGATGGCGCTGAAAATGTCCACCATCTTATTCTTCTATCCTTACTCACGCCTGTGTTCCTCCAGGGTAGCATAGGGCCACAATCTCTCCACTGTACTCTACCAGCTCTCTAGTAGACCCTGTTATAAACAAAATGTTTTGTACAATTTGGTTAACAATTTTACTTTTATTTTAAATGCGCCTAGAACTAGTCTGGGTACCAGTATCTATTGAGACGGCATTGAATGCATACACCGCAGCAACGCCCGTGATGCTTTGGTAATAAACTTATTTTAATGTACTATTGTTTTACCTCCCCCAAACCAATAGAGCCCCCCTCTGTTATACGAAGGTCAAAAAATAACCATCACTTCCTCAGCACTGTACTATTGGAAACAAACAAGGCAATGTTTCTTTCTGTTCTATTCCCCCCCCCCCCTTTTTTTTCTTCCTTTTTCTCTGTGGCTATTTTAAACTATGGGGAAATCACCAAACTGTGCACTAAACATATAGTAGCGTTTTGTGAATGAAAGTGGTGGGAAACGGGTGCGGCTGTGGTAAATTGGGGAAGGGGGGGGGGACGAGAGATATGCACGCTCGGGATATCCCGACACCTTTTACTGCTTGTTTCAATGCCTGAATAATTATCACGTGACCCCGATTTTTTTTTCTCTTCATATCCATTCGTCCACACTACGCGTCTGCTAGTGATTTGTGAAATAGTGCGCGCCATTCACAACTTAGGCCGTCTGTTGTAGACTCGTTGGAGGCCAAGTGTGACATCCACCACTCCTACACCACCCCTCCTCTCAATACCCTGCTGTGCGTTATCCTTTCGCACGTCTGCGTCAATGTCGTTGAACCAGCAGGCCTTCCCACGTTTCTTGTGGCGGTATAGCCGAATACATGCGTCAATGACAATGACGGCGGGTGCATAGCAAACTGCACATGACCGAGTGGAAAGTGGTTTGGGAATTGTACCATCCAGAAGTCATCTCCTAAGCACCACTAGATGTAGACCAATAGGTCTAGTCTAGGTCTAGATCTACACATTGTAAAGATCAACGGACTTTAGTGTTTTTATTCTTCTTCTTCCCTTACCCGGTAAACTCTGTTTTCTATTAGTTGTTAGTTTTCAGTTCAATCGTTTATTTTATTAAATCAATCTTGACTTAGACTATAAGTTTAAACTCTGTTTTCTATTTGGTTTTAGTTTTTTGTTCGATCATTTATTTTATTAAATCAATCTTGACTTAGACTATTAGATCAAACTCTGTTTTCTATTTGGTTTTAGTTTTCTGTTGAATTATTCATTTTATTAAATCAATCTTGACTTAGACTATTGGATCTTATTATTATTATTAAAACGAATCTATATATATAATTCTCTTCATGGCTCAACAGTTTGGACACCAAGAAGTATTGTTAAGATCACTCTTTTATTTCTACAAGTCGGACTAGAGTTATCACACGTTACCACAACGGCAGAAAAAAAAAGAGGGGTGAGGGGGGAGAGAACAAGTAGTATTCACCCGTCACTAAATAGCCACTAGATTTACCCCTCGTAACTTAAGCGGCGAAAAAAAAAAGAGAGGGGAAAGGGGAGAACAAGTAGTATTAACCCGTCACTAAATAGCAAGGCCGAACTTAACCATTGTGGGGCCCTATGCGAAACGGATTTCGCGGGGCCCAGTTTGGGTAGGGATACGGATAATAAGTGAAAGTTAGGAGTTTGTATTAGAAAATAAATTCGTCCTAGCATTTTATTCATTCTTTACTACGTACAGAATTACTTTACGAGCCTTGCGTGCGGCAAAGTCATACAGTATATTATAAAAATGTTATTTCTTACATAGAGCACGCTCAAAAGCAGGAATTACCAAATGTTTCAATCTATCTACGTGAATTGTTGACCTCAAGTAATTCTTAATTAGTTTGAGAGCGAGAAGCTTCTTTCACCATATTCCACAATTACGGGTATTGCATAATGCCGTTTTTTTTTAGCGCGCGAAGGATTGGCTTTTTCCATATTGAAGGACACCCCAAAATGGCAATTTTTGTGTAAATATTTCAGGAGATTTGTATGAATGTTCAAAAGATTTTCATAATTTCCGGAGGTTTCCATGAGCTCCTGGTAAATCAGGAGGCCGCGGGAAATCTGTTATAAGTTATAAAATGGTTTAATTTAATAATTTACACCTAGAATTAGCGTGGGTCCTATGAAAGTGTGGGGCCCACTGTGGTCCATAGGTTGCAATGGCCTAATGCCAGCTCTGCTTAATAGCGGCGTATGCTACGCTTTGGGTCGACTAGTCTGAAAATAAAACGCAAAACTCATGGCTAGATGCTGGCTACCTGTTCGTGTGGTATGCGATCTGAACTTTTGTTTCGACGGGCCCGGATTCGAACCCTTCCCGCCGCCATCCCCCGCCGTTATTCGGGGAAGGATGTAATAGTCTTCAACTCTGAAGGAACATCCGAAACACTTCAAAATAAAACGAAATGTAGAAGGCATTCGAGATAAATGAAATGGAACTGAAATCTTCTCAAAGACGGGAAACTACACTTTATAATCCAACATAGGGGGCACTAGTCTAGATTAACAACTCACGAATGCATAGATCTAGAATTTAGAATACTTTTGAAAAAAAAAATGCTTTTTTAATGTGAGTAATGGACAACATGCCAAATGTCTTCAATAGTAATGCTTTTAGAATAATATATTTGTAGAATGTTAGTATTGGTTAAAAAGTATTATTTTAAATCATCATTTCTATTGTTAATGTCTGATCGTGGATATAAAGTTAAGCTATCAAATTCAATGAACATCCCTTGTGGCTGAACGTGGATCTCAAGTGAAGATTTAAAGTACGGGATCAAATCATATTTACTCATTGTGTTTGTGAAGAAATGTCTAACGATGAAAAGACACATGCCTAATGTAAAGAGATTAGGATATATCATATGATGACAAAGTGTTAGGTTGTACTGCTAGAATTGAGATCGAAAGCTCGAGCATTTCAAAATCATTTCAATAGAACAGCGAGACAGTAATATCTGATTTTTTAAATATATTTTACAAGAATAGTTGTTGTTGTTCTTTTCTAACTCTTTGATTTGTTCACTTAGTCTTCATAATTGGATTGTGCATTGGATTTTTTTTTAACCTTTTTTTTTTCCCCAACTCCTATAGATTTCGGACGTTCGTCTTTTTCTTCTTCGTTGTCTTTATGAAAGTTCAGGCAACCAATCATAGATCTTAAATAAGCATTATAAGGTAGTTAGTTCCCCATACAGTTTATATCTTCAAAGTGCTATCCTGGAACCAGCATCTTGTTCGGGTCTCTTGAGAAAGAACGCGGTCTGCACTCTATGGCAACACTTCACATATTTCACCTTATCAAACACGTGATGTCTCATTCTGTTCTGTGCCCTGTACGGAGACCAAACCTTTCTATAGTTTGGCTTGGGCCGGACTTAGGCCACTGCAACCTATGCAGCCGCAGTGGGTCCCGCACTTTCATAGGTCCCATGTTTATTGTAAGTTTAAATTATGAAATTAAACCCTTAACTGGGCTTCCGCGGCATCCTGATTTTCCAGGAACTGTTGGAAATATCCTGAAATTGCAAAATGTATGAAAAAGTTCTTGAAATTTCCTGAACTTATAAAAATCTCCTAAAAACTTATAAAAAATCTCCAGAAAAAATAGACAAAATTGTCATTTCGGGGTGTGATTCAATATGGAAACGCCACTCCTACGCGCGATTAAAAAAAACGGCATTGTCAACTATCCTTTAATAAAATTGTAAAATGTAAACATTTTGACTTATTATCCTTATCCCTACCCACACTGGGCCCCGCTCTATCCGTTTCGCATAAGGCCCCGCTATTGTTAGGGCCGGCCCTGAATTTGGCAGCACTATCAGGCTTATCACTAGCCGTTTAAACAAAAGAAGTGTTCAGTTCAGTCAAAGGTTATGGAAGCGTGTACGACCTTAACGTAGAGATTCTTACGTCACAGGCTGCTAAGAAAAAGAAATGAAAAAAAAAAGGGGGTGGGGGAGTAGGGGTGTAGATAACTTGATCCTAATGAAATCTTAATGAAATTCTTGACCCGTGTCTGATGGCACCTTTCAATGACAGATTGAACTATTGAAAAGTTCGCTCACGAAAACATACGTCAGCTCACACTGTATCAGCTGGTCGGTTGTATTTAGAAATGTCCGGGAGAGTGTCTGCGTCATTTCACACAAGGTAGCAGAAGTGAACATGGTTTCATTGGAACGACTCTTTGAGATGTCATCACTAGGAGGAGGAGGAATATAGCGAAACATAGACTTGAACAACAACAACAATCTGTAGGCATAATTTACATTTCATGGTGTCTAGATTTGTAAAATATCTACTGCCGAGTTACTGAGGACTGACACAAAGGCAGATCAATGTTTAAATATGATAATAACGCGTAAAACAAAGAAGACAGTGTTAAGATGAAAAGTGGGCGGAAGACTTAATTGATCTCTCTCTCTCTCTCCCTCCCTCTCCATATATATATATATATATATATATATATATATATATATTAGATCTGCAACATTTGTTAGGTGAATTGGGTGTCCAGCAGTCACGGTTGCTATCACATCCAAGTGTCAACTGATGGACATGTTTACTTTCGATTTTGTTGTCCGATTAATTGACTGTATTTGTGACCATCCTAAAAACATTGTTTAAAGATTAGGCTTGTAAATCTAGAGTCATTAAAGCCAAAGCCAAATACATTACTTTTCTGCGTAGCTTATAAACTGTCAGCTTTGAATTGATACAAAGCATGTATGATCTCCATCTATCTGTCTGGGTGGAGTCTTTTGCACGTGTTTTCTGTTTGTTCTCCCACTTCCCAGTCTCGAATCAAGTTGAAATTTCGCACAATTACATGAATTTACACACAAAAAAAATTATTTATCAATTGGGAGTAATCAATAAATCTAGTTTTCATATAGAAAAGGGAGAGATAAACGTTGCAATATTGAGAGAGATGGTAGCTTTTCAAATGTCTTCTCCCTTCGTATGCTTTGTTTATAAAAAACAAAAAAAACCAGTCTACTTGACTTGGCTGGCATTGTGCTTCGCCCATTTTAACTCGTACGTTATACGGTCACTACGTGGATACATCTAATGCCTGTACGCCATCTAGTCTAACTCAATACATCAACAAATCTTACACATAATCCCAGGGCCGGATTTAAGTAAATGGAGGCCTCGGGGCAGTATTTTCGTATAGGCCCCTACATTTTTTTCGAAAGCTTTAAAAAAATACACTTATTAATAATATAATTATAATTAATATTATTAATATATATATATTAATATATAAAAGCATGCCATATTTTAGAAGAAAGAAATTGAGTAGGCCTACTTGTAAATTTAATCTTATTCTCCTTCTTTAAAAAAAAATTAATTAAATGCATATTTTAGTTTTAAATTGTGAGTTTGTGGAGGGTAAGGCTCTGGGTAAACACACTGCCGTAAATACGAAGCTGCTTTTATTTATTCCGAGTACGCTACAAGCGGACACTTCTTCACCTCGACTGTGTTGCCAACCGCAAGATTGGAAATATTACTGGGAAAAATGCGAAAACAAAATTGTTTCATAATAAGAATACGTATACGTTTATGACCCATCGAACTTCGGATATAAACTTTTCTCTCTAGTTTTGGGGTCCCCTGGCAGTAGTACCACCTGTCCTCCCTTAAAGGCGGCTCTGCATAATCCCTAAGCTCTTTGGTCTGTTTGCTGGCTTATATACGCTGTGCTGGCAGTTTTCAAGCCATTTAAAAAAATAAATTAATCAGGTTTTTTTGTTTTTTTTTGTTGGTTTTATTTAATTACTAATAAAGTTCCCAATAAAGATCTGGTTTAAAAAAAATAATTTAATTTTCTGTTTCAGTGGCCATGACCCTGGCGTAGTAGGTCCAGCACCATGTCTGAAGCCCAGAAAGTCAAGGCTAATGGCTATGGAGATAGTGTCATCAAACAATTCCAGACTTTGAGATCAGAGAATGAGCTGTGTGACTTCAAAGTACTGGCCCAGGGGCGGGTCTTTGAGGTCAGTGGCTCATCCATTTACCCTCCAACCTTTTTTTTTTTACTTCATGAGCGGGTCTTGAGTGGTCATCTTTGAACTCTAACCAGTCATTTCATGTTGAGATATCTGTTATAGTCATTTTTTTGAAACTCTGTCCATCCCTCCCCCCCCTTTTTTTTTTTTGCTAAGGTCTTTAGCTTTAAAATAGAAAGAGCCACAAGGCCCTTTTAGGCATTGCATTTCCAGTAGAAATATCTCCTGTGTCCCATTGCTTTCTAGCACTTTGTCTCTTATTACCTTTTTTTCTTCAAGTCCAGTCAAGTGCAATGCCTTAATTTAGCCTTTCCCAAGGCAGTCTACAAGATTATATTTCATATTTTCCTTGCAACTTGTATATCCCACACTCTTTATTAGTTTTTTTGTTCCATTCCATGGTAGAATACAAGTGTTCTAGTTGTCAGGATGATTATTATTGTTGGATTTGATTTTTAGGAAATTTGTGTCTCTACAGCTCCTTGGTATAATCCCACATGTGGACCTTCTTTGAGGAGGGATATTTTGTTAGCTTAGATCTAAGACTTAACCAGAGGGTCTTCTAGCATTGTTATACCTTGACCGACTCTGCTTGCTTTAGAATAATGACCCACTCTTGATCCACCACACATCAAAATAATTGACCTATGCATTCCTTTATTAGACCCAACGTTTTTAGGGTTTTGCTGAAAGAATTGCTAATGTGTCTTCCTTCTTATGATTAGGTGCATCGAGCCTTACTGGCAGCCACCAGTGATTACTTTCGGGTCATGTTCAAAGGTGTCATGGCGGAGAGCAGGCAGGATACAGTTGATCTTAAAGGCGTGTCAGCTGACGGCTTACAACAGGTAATTTTTATGTTACTTATAATACATTAAGTGTATTTTTACACAGTGTTACCTCTTTTGACAGTGTTATAACAAATTTTTAGTTGTTATTCTAATGTCCAGGTCTTGCCACATTTTTGCTGTAGCGCTAGTTATCACAATGTCTAGTTCTTACATAGTGTCAAGTTATCACAATGTCCAGTTCATATACAGTGTCAAGTTATCACAATGTCCAGTTCATATACAGTGTCAAGATATCACACTGTAGATATCTTTCATAGTGTCATTTTGATTGTATCATAGGTTTCTGACATTCTTTCAGAAATGAAAATTATTATGTCCTCGTCCTGGAAGTGGGCAGGGTTCAGACATCATATTCGAAACATATAGCACACGCCAAGGCAGCCACCAATTGGGTTATCACAATGTTTTTATCAGTAACTAGTTGTGACCACAATGTCCATTGATAGTGACTTCTGCTTTGTCCAACCAGGTGATAGATTTTATCTACAGTGGTGAAATGACCTTGTCTGGGGAAAATTTGACAGAGGTTATCAACACAGCTAGTCACCTGCAAGTGGCCAGTGCCATAGATGTCTGCAGCTCTTACATTAAGGTGAGTTAAAACACAAGCCAGGGTGTTCAGTCTATGTAGCAGCACAAAATGTGATAAAGCCTGCACCTCTTACATTAAGCTGAGTTGAAATACAAAAACAGGTGTTCAAATGTATGTAGCAGCTCAAAATGTGATATATTCCAATGATCTGCAAAGGTTTTAGATCCACTACAAAGTGTGCTTTTGTCTATTGGGTTGTTACCTAAGAGAATCAGGGCTAGATATTGCTCACTTTGAGAATCATTGATGCAATTTTGCAATTGGTTTACTTTTCTTATTAATGCCTTTACCTTCAGTAGGCTTACCGATACCACTACCACCTTAAACATTATTTTAGTTGACTGTCAACCAAAGCTTGTAAAATCTATAAGATGAAGTAGACTAAAAAATTATTAGCTCTGGTTTCTGATCAATTGCTTTCTTCATCTTACCAGTTTTTTTTTTGTTTTTGTTTTTGCTGTGCTGTAAGCTCTTTAGCAGTGGATGGCCACCTGGTTCTGTCCTATCCTTCCCAAGTTTGGGCTAAGGATGTAGATTATCTTCAACTCTGAAAGAGCATCTGAAACATGTGAAACATTTTACAGATTTTTTTCAGCTGGCCTGTACTGCCCTATAAAGTGTTGATTTTGCCGGGTTGTTGTGATAATAGGTGCTGTCTGAGGTGAATTCAAATGATTGGCAATTTTGTAAGGGTAGGCGCAGTGTCTACAGAGGTGTGTATGTGGGGTTCATTCTGCAAAGGGGAAAATTTAAAGGTGTGTTTCCTGTTCTTAGTTGGAAGTTTGTAAATTAATTTTTGCAGGGCAGGGAGTTGATACTGTCCAGTTTGTTTGGCCATTTCTTTGTAAATACCTTGGCCTGTGCTCCCTGATGCTTATTGGTTGATTTGTGATTGACTTGAAAGTGTAGTAATTAACTAGTCTGTCCTCTGGTTCCATGGACAACCCCACCTCCACCTGTGTGGGAGAGGGTATCTGGGAAAAGGTTTCTGTGCTGGCTTTTGGTGCTCATAACTCAGCTGAAGTTTAATCTTGCATGATAAGTTTGATAAGCTGCATAATAAGTTTCTACTCAAAATCAAGATTTGAACTGAATCCCTTCTTAATTAGGTAGCCAAGTGTTTTTTGTCACTCTGCCACACTTTTTCTTGATACAAACTGTTATATAGTAAAACAAAAAATATTTCTGATTCTTTATGTTTAATATCAGAATGTCATAGAAATTGACAACCTGGAAAGATTTCCTATTTCCTTGCTTCATGTTTATATTTATTAAATATTTAATGTTTTCTCTCCTCTTGATTTTCAGTCCCTCCTGACATTTGACAACTATGAGGAGCTGCTCTCCATCGCAGACACCTACACTCTGGATGCTGTTGTCACTCACTGGGAGAACATGATCCACGAACGTTTTATGGAGTTCACTGGGACTCAGGTCAGCCTGTCACTTGCAGTTTGATACGTTCATGTCTTTTGTTTCTATAGAGTTTCATAGCTGTATTTCACATCTCAAGAAATGTCATAAGTTTTATTTTTACATTGGACTGGTTTAACAATACTAATGCAAGAGCAGATTCCCACAAAACATGTCAGTTTTTTTTTGTTTGTTTTGTTCCGTGTCTTGATAGTTTTTTGGTGTGCGTTTTGAGTTTTTAGGTTCACTGTTGTGAATGAAGGACAAATGGATAGTTTGTTTATTTGCAATAAAAAAGGTGAAATGAAATGGAAATGAAACAATACAGAAATACAAGGTTGAGTTGACCTTGTATGGTGTCCATGTTCTAGATGCGCAACAAAGGCATCAATATAATTACTTTCTCTCTTTAAAATGTGAATTTAGCAATATCAGTTTATCTAAAAGTATTTATTTTAATTCCTAGAATATTCTGCATCTTAGATTTTTATATTTGCCTGCAAAACATGATCTGGGTTCATAATATGTACTGCTTACACATCCTCCTCCTGTAGATATAGACTTTGTGTGTAATTCATCTTCTTTGTTATTGCATATAAAAAAAAAAGAAATGCACAAAAAATGAAAACTTGAAGTTTGAAATGCTGGAGGTTTCAATTTCACTGTCTCAGAGATCTATTGCTTCTTGTCTGAGTATCAGATAACAATTTTGTCTGTCTGAGATTCTAAAATTATTCACATGTTTTATTCCTGAAGGTTACCTTCTCAAATATTTGTTTCAACATTTTATCTTATAAATGTAATAAGTATAAGTTGCATTAACATTTCGAGCTATAGGTTACTTAGATAAAGTTACCAGGCATCCAGCAAAAGGATGTCTTTTTCAGGGTCCTCCCTCCTTTATGCAATAGCCTTATGTTATAGATTTAAAAATCAGAAAAACCTCCTCTATCGGTAGTTGGTGTATAGTCTTGTTCAAAAGAGACCTGTTACTCAGAACTTCTGTTTTTTTTCTGGTCTAGTTGCTAATGTTTAAATAATGTTTTCTTTGGTCAAAGCACATTGAATATTGGTAAATTGTGATATAATTTTTTTGTTTTGATTTTATCATAAATGTATGGAAATTGTGGCCTGAGCTAAAAATATCCAGTTTTGTATGATCTGCTAACTAATATCTTTGACATTTAGTGTCATTGAATTTTATCATCATGAAACTCAAACTTCAACATAAAAAACAAAAAAAAAGATTTTATTTTAGTTTAATATCAATGCAGAGAGAATGAAGTTTCTTTAAAAAATAAAGTAAATTTTCATCTCTATTGTTTGATTAATCTGTCTTAGGAAAATTGAATATTTTGTGTCATTTTAACCTCAACATTTGAAACTTGTAAATTTTTTTTTATCTGCTGAAAAAGCTTTGACATTTAAAAAAACTAAAACTTTTAATCACATGCACAAAACAAACTATTTCAGGCCTTTTTAAAGATGGATGGTGATAAGTTGTCCCAACACCTTGCTCAAAACAGCATCAGAATACAGTCGGAGTATCAGCTGTTTCTCAGCATGGATAAATGGTTTAGGTAACTATGTCTAATTACTAGGAGTATTGGGGTGTAGTGGCTGAGTGGTCAAGTGCTTGGCTTCCAAACTTATGGGCCTTAATTTCGAATCTTGGTGAATACTTAGATTTTGATCTTCTATATTTTTAGTATGCCCCTTGTTTAATGGGTGCCTGAAATATGTTGCCAAAATTAAGGCGGTTGGTAGTTGTGTTGGCCACTTGATACCTTTCTTAACCATCAGCCATAGAAACAAATGAGTTTAACAACATCTGCCCCCCTAGATTGCAAGGTCTGAAAGGGAGACCTTACTAGGAATATCCTTCATACAATATTGTTTTATTTTTCCTCATAGCAAACATCAGGGCACTTCAGTTTAAAACCAAGTGAAGATATTCATTTATTGCTAATGAATTGAAAAGCTATTTTCTGCCACAAAAACAAAAAGAGCATCAAATAGTTTCCCTAGTGCAGTGTTTCCCAAACTATGTTTCTTGGAACCCTAGTGTTCTGCAAGGCCTGATTAGGTGTTCCACGAACTACTAGAATAATTAGCTAGTAGGCTACCATGTGAATTAATCTCTGTAAAAAAAAAAAAAGTAAGCAAAGTTTTTCTGCTAAATACCCTGAATGTGCGAAGTGTTCCTTTAAAGACAAAGTTTGGGAATCCCTGCCCTAGAGCCTAATATCCACAAGAGTTTGCTAGTCCACATAGTTTCCATCATTTCAAGAATGACCATATTAGATAGATTTCTTTGATCTGGACTAGAAGTTGGGTGCCCTAGCCCTAAGTTCATTTTTCTCCTTTTTGCTGTCATGGAACAGGTAATTCTCAGAGACCACTGTTGGAGTTAGTAATTAAAATGGGCCAGCAATTTGTATGGTGACTAAAGTAGCAACAAATGAAGTGCTCCCTTTAAGTGCTTAAAATATTCATATTAGACTCCAGCTTACTCACTAGCATGAGGAGAGCCACTTTCATTGGCACAAACTTTAGAGAACTCTTACTGCAGCACATTCCTTTGAAAATCTCCCCCCCCCCCCCCCCCCCCCCCCAAACCATAAAAAAAAAAAAAGAAAGGAATGCATGTTAGGGAAATTGACCCTTGCCCTTTCCAGTTTCATGTATTTGTCTCCTAGGTTTCCATCACTAAGTCAAAACTTTATATTGAAACTTGAAACACTCAGACTTAGAAAAATTACAATATTGACTTTTTAAAAAAAAAACTATATCTAAGTTGTTACATGTTTATACCCTGTATATTTCGTAAAAAGTTTGTACACATTATTTTTCCATCACCCAATCTCAGATGGAGCTGAAATTGTGCACAGTTATAAGTGTTTTAAAAAAAAACGATTACGCTAAAATTCAGCCAGATATTCCTTTCTTTCTCCCTCCCTCTCTCTTTCTATTTTCCCAACTGGTCTAGATCAGTGATAGGATCGTAGCGTATTGAGAAAGATAAAAGCATGAAATTGTGTTTAAAACAATTGCTAAAACTATTTCTGATGGCACAGATTTATAGATTTATTGTTGTTGGTCTAGATCTACTACAAACTTAATGACTGGATCCAAACTTATTGATACAACTTACACTTTGCATGGGCTTTGTTTTGTTTTTAAAGTATTTTTTTATGTTTTTCTTATTTAAAACTAGAATTCTTTTATGACCTATTCTTAACAATTTAACAATCATCAGGAGTTCCATAATACATTTTTTTCCGACAGCCATTTCTCCTCTATTTATGCTTTTATGTATGAAACAATACAAGAATGTTTCATTATTGTTCCTTTACTTGATATTGTTATATCATATTTTGTCCTTTTCTCTATAGGTACCAGGCAAGTCGTTATGCTCAGGACTCAGCCAAACTTGTGGGCAACATAAGATTTGGTTTGATGTCAGAACAGGAGCTGACTGCCATCAGAGATACAGACACAATCAAAAGATGTCCAGTTGGACAGACACTATTAGCTAAAGGCTACCACTACCACATGGACAGTAAAAAAGGTTTTGATTTTTTTAAAATTCCATATTGCACTGAATGGTTTTTTAATATTCGAAGACTAGCCTTTTTATTATTGTTATTTTATTAAATTTGTTAAAGTTATCTCTATCTTTCTGCAATATAGGAAATTAATGTGTCTTGTTATGATCTTAGACTGAACAGAATACTGAGAGTTGAATGTGAATGTTAGATAGCAATATTGTCAGACAGCTAAAAATTGAATTTATTTTGGTCTACACTTTGATTCCACTTTTAAAATATTGACATTTGAAACTTTGTTATTTGCTATTATTCATTTATGTAAACAACTAATAGGCTAAATCTGCTAGTTGTTGGTTCTATTAAAAAAAAAAAAAAAAGAATAGCATCATATTCTTATTATTCTTATTCTTTTGAAAAACAGACGTTACTTCAAAAAGTAGATGATTACATCCTATGCATCATGCAACTAATCATGACTTAAATACATATTATGCTATAATCTTAAATTTAAATTATTGTTTTTTATTCCTCTTAACCAGTGTAGTAATAGTTAAAAAAAAATTTTTAAGACAAACTTTTTTGAAAAATACATATTTTAAGATTTATACTCATGTAAAACTTTTATAACTCTTTTAAAGTTTTCATGCTAAAAAAAATTATCATTATTGTCAACTACAATTTAGAATTCCAACAAAATAATATTAGCTCTGGGTCTTTTTTTAAGCAAATTGTTTCCTCAGAAGCCATGTTTCTGTGATATGCTTAGTAAAAGCTGTTTTCCTTTTCTCATCCTAGGCCACCCCAACATTGATGACTTCTGTAAAGTTCGAGCTGACAAGCCAGCTATAGTCATGGTACACCTTGGCACCTCACACATGCCTTTCCAGATCACTGCATTTAACCCTGTCACTAAGAACTTTTATTGTCTCTTCAGTGACGTCAATGGCATCAGGGATTGTCGTGTGGCCTCAGTGGACAACTTTGCCTACATCTGTCGTGTTGTTGATTTTGGGGGAGGCACCTTGATGAGCTCGCTATTTCGATTTGATCCCAGGCATTTAATTGGGCAGGAGTTGCGTCCCATGCGGCGGCTACGGTTGGAGTTTGCGTGTGTGTCACATTCTCGGTGCTTGTATGCTTTCGGAGGAACTACAGAGCAGTTTGCTATCTTGGATTCAGTGGAGTGCTACAACGTTCAGTCCAACACATGGGATGAATTGCCACCGCTGCCTGCCCCAACCCATTCCCTTGCAGCTGTGTCACATGGACCAAAAATCTACCTCTCAGGTGGTGTCTCTGGACAAGATCGATCCATTGTTGCCAGTTTTATTAGCTATGATCCACTGACACGACGCTACGAAGCCAAGCCAAGCATGTTCTATCCTAGGCGGCTTCATGACATGATAGCCTTTAAAAACAAAATATTTGCTCTTGGTGGCATTACCAGGCAGGGAATTCCCCTCTATGGGCAGATACCCATTGAGTGCTTTGATATGACCACCAATCAATGGACAATGCTCTCTTCCACTCTGGGCGGCCGCTCTGTTGGCCACTATCTATTCCTGGATGAAGGGCAAATTTTGTCTCTGGGACATGAGCACCACAGTGCTACAGAAGAGGAAATGTGGCTTTATCTCCCTGACAGTGACTCCTGGTCCAAATACTCTAAAGCTCCTCAAAGGATGAGCTTAAACTCTGCATTAAGCACGCAGCTCTACATCAACTTCTTCCAAGAGAAAGTTTCCAGCAAAATTATGAAAGATAAATGAACCAGAGTCTAAGGTCATTTTGTTTTGGGAGAACAAAAAACAAACACATTTCAGTTTCTGTGTCAAGAAAAGCCAGAATAGAATTTGTTCTCAGGTTTGAAAAGTGTTTCTTCCTGACTGCAAGTGAGAAGAAATAAATCTCATCTTTTCTTGTTAAACTGGCGTCTGCTCAGCAGAAGTATGGGGATTGTTGGCTGTTTTACCCTGAACATTTATTTTGTTTACCAGTCTAATCAGGAGAAAAAATGTGTATCAGAGAAATGAACAAGTGTGAATAGAATTATATCAATCAACACCTCAAGAAAATGTATTCGCTCTGGAATTTATTGCCAGGTATTGTAATTTAATTCTCATAAATAAAGTTATTGGGTGTGTTTCAAATGACAAAGGATTAGTCAATGAAAGATTGTTGAAATCTTTTGGCTGTGAATGTTCACATTCAGTTGCATTTCATTATAAATGATCTAAATTTCTCACACAATTCTTGGAATGATTTTGATGCATATGTAAATTGCAATGTGCAGAAGTAACACTGTGTTTTTCACTGAAGGAGTTTTAATAGAGAAAAACATTTTTGCTTAACAAATGACCAGATTCACTTTCTTTAATGTAAACAATTTCAATGGTTTTTATATCTGCTGTTTGCCAACATCTTACCCAGAAAAGATAAAAGAAAGTTGCAATGGTCTTGGTGTAACAATCATTTTAAGAAGACTTTCCTGAGAGTTACAAAAAAAAATATATAAGTTCACAATACAGTAAAAAAAAATGCTTGTAGCTGAAAAATTACTTTCACTCTGAAAGTCCAGTATTCACCCAAGTATCTCATTGTTAATCCTTTGTTTATTTTTTGTTTACTAGCTGTTGGGATCTGAAGGCAATGTTGGAATGTTTTAGCAAAAGTATTCATTATGTGACTGAAATAGCAGCTCCCCCAACTGCTGTCCCATTGGCTGGAGCCACTTTTCCAAGACTTTTTTTTGCATCTTTAAGGATGGGCATAAGAATATTGGATAAACATTAAACAAATGTTAATTAGGACAAAAAACAAGGAGTGGCTGGTTGATGGAGACTAGCCAATTACCAAATTTTGCGTGTATTCTTCTTCTTGTTAAAGAACTGATTGATGCTTTGGGTCAGCTCCATAATGTTGTTGTTCATTGACTCAGGTTCATGTTTTGAATTCAGGGGCACACCTATATCAACACACATTACATGTATGATAACAATCAGTGTCTGGTTGCCAATCATCTCATTAGGTCATGCAGTTTCTTTTGAACATAAACTAAGCCGCTCTTCCTGTCCTTGACCTTTTGCGTCTGCTACAGTATTATGGTTTTTGCTCTTTGGAAGTTCTTAGGAAAAGAATTCCATATTAAATTTTGCTTTGTTTATTCTTGTGTTAGTTGTCTGCTAATAAAATTTGCATTGTATGGAGCTGCTTATGACATGTAAATCCTTCTCTAAAGAATAGATGTATAGGTGTAGTAGTCTTAAAGACAAAGCTCAGAAATGTTTAGCAAATTTTGTTTATCAAGTATTTCAAAATTTAGAAAAAATTTAATTCTATATGGCTGCATAGTACTAGATCTAGTATTGATAAGTTGTTTAATGTCAGGAATTTATCTTATATTATAAAGTAGAATGTGAGGCGTATGTATGTATGTATGTATGTTACTTATAGACATCAAAACCGCTTGACCAATCTTGATAAAACTAGGCAGGAATGTTCCTTGGGTTCTAACTTAGACCATAGTGTATGTATTGTAGCCCTAAAACAAACTTAAGACCCTCAAAAAAAATAAAGTTGTCCGACTCTATTAAAGCTATAGTATTTATGGATCTAGGCCATGGTTAACAATGTTGACATGAGAAAAGATCGAAAGGATTTAGGCCTAGATCTAATTTTAAGAAATACACTTTGCGCAGATAGTTTTTTACTTTGACACATGAAAATACAAAGAAGATCCATTGATTTCTTTATATAATAAAATTAACCTTCAATTTTGTGTTTCAAAAGCATTTTTTACATTAATTAGTTCCTGATATCTGTGACTACAGATTTCCTGGCGAACATCCTTTCATTAGACATTACCAAATGGTTACACATTAACAGTGATCAACACATCTCTCTACTGAGTCTATTCCTAGGCCTAGGTCTAAAACTCTTATTGAACTCTAAGATGATAAAACTTCTTTTCGCAAAGATAGTTTTGTGCTTTAACACATAAACATACTAATTATTGTCCATTCATTTCATATTTTAATCAAATTAACATTCAAATTTGTTTTTCTAAAGCATTTTTAATACATTCGTTCGCTGTTTAAAGCTGCGTAGCCGTGTTGAGATAGGCCTATATTCATTCATGAAAAAAGGTCACGCATACGCAACACAGAATGAACTCTATAAAAGCCAATTTTTAACTCTAGATTAGTGTAGATTTAGATCTATGTCTACCTCAAGATCTACTTTATACTGTAACACATGAACATACAAAATTAAGTCTATTCATCTCAAATTTTAATCAAATATATGTAGGCCTACAAGCAAATGTTTTAATTTGAACAAATGGATTTAAGCCTATAAGTTATTCTGATTTGATAGCTTCATTCACACTATTTTTACATTGACACAGTCGCTTTACTTATTACATTATTATTTTGTTTAATTGTTTACAAAACACTGTCAGTGACTATCGACAGTAATGCGCAAATAAAGACCCGCGGGTAACATATGTCTAGTATATATATATATATCCTTTGGTCAGCTATGCCTTCCTATTTATAGATCTTATTTTGAAGTCAGAAAGTAGTTCTTTATATTTATTTTTCATAAAGTAAAATTAGTAGCTTAAAATCCAGTCTTAAAAGTTTTAAAGTGATTTCTTTGTCTAAACACTTTTACTGAAAATATATTTAAACATTATTTTGTTTTAGTGCTGGCAAGTGTTATTTCCCTTATGTTATCCTTTTTACATTGTCTTTAAAGCAATAGTTGTTAATAGCTATTTCCCTTACTTTTGATTTGTAATTATCTGCCTCTGACTTTTTGTGCAGGTTTTCAATTTCTAGACTAAGAAACTTTATAAAGTCTGTTTTTAATTTTTTTCTTTTCAAAGACAAGCCCAAAGTAATGAAGCTTGTTCAGGCTGGTCCTAAGAGTGACCAGATTTATGGTTACAGTCAAATGAAATCAATCTATCCTTTTAAAACAATTATTTGCATAGATAATTTGTTGTACTTCATGAATTTTACATGGAAACACAAATGTGATTATAAGCATCTCATGGAATAATGTTTTCATTGAAATTTTTGTTACTTTAAATTGAAGTTATTTAGAATCTTGTAGTTGTTCTTTGAAAGAGTTATTTAAAAATATTTTTTTTAATTAAAGTATTACCCAAAGTTTTAATAGCAGTTATTGTTGAGAAAAATCATAACTGGAAAAAAAATGTTGAAATAGCCCTTATTAGATATTACATTTTAAATATTCCATCGGTTTAAGGTTATATCAATTGTAGCGCCCAATGGATTTGAACATTTTTTATACATATTTAAGATCATAAGCCAATCAAAGTTAAAAAAAATATATATTAAAAAAAAATGTATTTTGCTTTTTTTTTCAGCATTTTAAGTATAAATCAGCTTTCACTGATTGGTGATTGGTTTCTTGGGCCACACGTGTAACTCCCACCTCCTCCCCCCCTCCCCCCAACAGATTTATCTGTGATAATGGTTTTCATTCATTGTGTACAATACCAGTGTACAGTCATATTTCTCATTTCAAGGACATCTTTTAACTTCCATCCAATTCTTTCTCTGCAATTTGTATATGTAACAAAGATAATGACAGACATGTGAGAAAATAAACAGGCTTGTCTCTTTAGAACATATATATATATACTTTTACTATAAAAAAAAAAAAAAAAAAGGAAATATTCATTCATTGGCTTTTGTACCATAATTTTTAAATGAGTTCAATTTTGTTTATTAACAATAATGATTTGGTAAATATAAATACATTCACTAATAGCTTACATTTGAATTGAATAATCTCTATTTTGATTTGACATATTTATGATTGGAAATATTTGTTAATTAGAAATTAGTCAAAACATTTTTGTATTGTTGATTGGTTTATAACACTGTCAGGAGTTATTGTTTATTATTATATAAATGTATCATGATGTGGACTAAAATGTACTTTCTTTTTTCATCATAAGTAGAGGTGAGGAAAAACACATTAATGAATTTCAATGCTTGAGGTTTTTTTTTTTAATTTTTTAGTTAGTATTTCTTTTTTAAAATGATACTGAGGGTTGTCCCAATAACTGTGCATTGGAAGGATACAAGTGTTTGGTTTTATTCTGCTACAGCAATACACATTTTTTTTAGTGAGCTGATGTTATCATTATGAGTTTTGATTCTCTTGAATTCCCTTTTGTGCTTTTAATTCCCCACTATGGAGGAAAATGTGAAACTTTGACATTGACTTATATAGAATTCTTTCCTATGTTTTATTGCTTACAAAAGTAATGAAATGTCTAGCTTATACTATTCGGCACATTTTATTGACCTCAGAGAGTGTTATATATATATATATATATATATATATATATATATATATATTTGTTTTCAAATTTTAGTTCACAAATCCTACTATTCATAATTTTTGTTCAGATTTCAAAACAAAGCAGGTTTTCCATTTTGTATTTGTGAAATAGTTTTGTGTTAATCTAGTTTGGTATGGTTCATACTCAGGCTATATAAAAATTCACTATTAAGTTTAGTCCTGAGCAGGTTAGAGGTCTTAGGCTCACTTTAGTTTGTAAGACTAGTTTTCATGACTCTTGATTTCTCTGTCTAGAGAACTCTGTTGTATTAAGTTATTCAATTACCATTTTAGTGTTAATGCAAGTGTCTACTTTAGTTTTAGAAAAAATTGTGTGTCACTTCAGTTGTAAGTCTCTAAGAAAACTTAGTATTCATTCTTTGGTCTATACTTTCTAACAGCATTGTCCAACAGTTTTTGGCTTGGAGACTAATTGTCCAACATCCTTGTCATGGGCAAAATTAAGAGTGGGCTTCACTATGTACTTTTAGCAGAGGTTTCAATGGGCCAGATAGCCACTGCATCACAGGCCATAAATGGGGTATCACTGCCCTTTAAGCTCTAAGTTTCCCAGTAAACTGTTCTTAAATTGTATGAATACATCCTAGAAAGTAGCAGGATTTTGAAATAATTGTGATTGTTTAATGACATTGGCTTGTCTTGCAATTCTGACTTGTTTGTTAATGTATGTTATTGTTTGGTTGTTAGCTTGACCTGATCTACTTCTTGTTGTTTTCAATCAGTCTTGACTTGTTGTCACTTTCAAAGACACCAAAAGAAACCAAAGATCATCTTTTTTTTTTTATTTTGCTAATATAAATTCCTTCATGACATCTTCCATGTTTAGCTAGCTTGTTGTGTTGGCTTATCTCTTGGGTTTTCATTTTAGATCAAGCGTTAGATTTTGACTTGTTATTGGATGATACACTTGTTTTTTTTGTGTAGGTTGTTATTGTTTAAAACTTTTTTTTTTTTGTAATTGTTGTAAAATAGTTGGTTACTAAATTATTCGTGATCAATAACAAATGAGGACATGATGTAAATTATATTCTTTGGGAGACATCTTCTATTACTTTTTTTGTGGAATGTAATTTTTATATTTATAAAATGTAATTTTTAAAAATGTTTCCAATGAAGTTTAAGGCCTCTATGATTGTTCTCCTTTTAACATTGTCTCAAAGCCCAAATAGATTTTTAAGGAAAACAAATTACCTTTGTGTCTCATTGAAGTTCTTCTTGTCAAACTTTCACATCAGAAAAAGCGGATCAGAAAGTCACAAAGTAAAAGATATAGCTCTAATTTTACAATTAATTCTAGTCTTGAAATTGTGATATTTTTTTTAAGTCCACTTATTAAGACCATTTTTAATAAATAAATTTAAAACCAAACAATTTTTTACACTGTATAAGATAATAGGAGATGTTTTTGTAATGAAATGCTCACAAATTAAAATTATTTCTGAAATGTAAGTCACTCACCAACTTTTCAAGTAGAAAAACAAAACAGTTACGTGCCTGCATTCAAATAAAATCCTCTTAAGTTTTAAGTATACTGTATTACCACACACACACACACGTTTTCTTTTTTTTTTTTTTTCTAAAATGAGAAAACAAAAAAATATTCTATTTATTGCTTACAAAAGTAATGAAAAAGTAATGTCTAGCTTATACTATTCGGCACATTTTTTCTCAATTTAATGTTTTTATGATTGAAGCACTAGGTGTAGGTATATAGTTTGACTCAAAAAACTTATCTTTCAGATTTTGTTTTGAAAGAATGGAAACACATTATCAGGAACTTTTTTTTTCTGTCTTTATTATGTTGATAACAATCTAAAGCTTTCCCTACTTTTTAACATAATAGCACATTTTGGTGCTTCCATTTTTTTTTATATCTGGTATAAACAAAACTTGATGTGGACTTAAATGAAGAAATGTTTTTTGATGCTATTTTCTAAAGTGATTTGAAAACCAAGTTGACTTTTTGATTTCGCTGCTTAGCATGCGCAATATGCCAGAAAACTAGAAACACATCTTGAGGAGCTTGAAACTGGGCTGAATCAGAGTTGAATCAATTCCAGAGTTGAACCAATTCATACTAATAGATCTTTGCAAGAGAAGACGGACGTCTGCGCTATTAAGTGTTACACAGTTTAGCAACATATGAATGTGACATTTGTCAAAACTGTTATCTGTGTATAGACTTTCTGTGTGGATGTAGCATTCAGAGATGTCTCCTCGTTTAGAGCCTTGCTAGTAAGAACCCTGCTGTGTGGTGTTGTGCTGTCCATAGCAAGCAAAGACATTTTGCATCTTTTTGTTTTTCTCACATGTAGAGTGGGCATCATGGGAAATATTACTACTTCCTGTGTGTGTGTGTTAAATTGTTAGGGACAAATATTTGATCCTTTCAACGCTAGTTACAAGTATTTGGTCATTTTGATGCTGTTATTACAGAGAGATTGTTAGTCATTTTAGATACTAATATATGCCAAAACAAAATAGCTTTTCCATGTTCACTTGCGGATTAAAAAAAAAAAATTATTTAAAAAAAAATGCTATGAATTATTTTCCTTTTTTTTTTTTTTATAAATTTTTAACTTTGTTAAGTAAGAAGAAGCTCATGGTAATCTTGGATTGCCAAGAATAAAAATGCTATGAAATGACTAGACCTCTCTATTGTGATATTGTATGGCAGAGATGGCCAACCTTCCTAGGCTTGGCTTGGGGAGCATAGAAATTTTATGATACATGGTCACACGCAGCATCACTGATCAAAATACTCTCAAGTTCAATGTAATTTTGACATCACTGTGGACAGATTGCACAGGCTAGGCATAACTGTTGTGTGGGATGTAGTTTTTCTGTGCTTATCTACCCCTTTCCTTCCCCACCCCTCCCCACGTCTGCTTAAAACTGCCCATTTTCATTTTGTGTTCCACCCGGTGTTAAACTGCGATAGTTATTTTAATATAATAATTTTATATAAAAGAACTGTTGTATTTTTTGTTGTTGTATTTTTTTTTGTTTACATTTATGCTTCACCCCCCCCCCCCCCCCCCCCCCCCAAATCTTAAACAGTATATATATATATATGTCTGTCAAATATTCTTACTTTCTGTTTTGTTCTTAATGATGTTTTATTAACAAAAAAATCATTTTTAATTTCATTGTAACCATAGTCCTGACAGCCTTCTTCCTTTATGGATATTATAAGGTGTGGTTGGTGCTATCATTGAATGATCCAAGACATTGGACAGAGTCAAAAAAAGGGTAAACATGAAACCATTATTTAAATGCTGTCTAGATGAAATAATCAGACACTGTCAATAGGTAAATATACATACATAACAATTACAGTTGTCATACATTGGTTCCCATGAACAAAAACAATAACTTGTGGTTACAATGTTGTTGTTTTTTGTGTGATATCCTCACCAAATGAGAAGCTTCGAAGTTCTGGATTAGGAAATTTCAGAAGCTACTAAAACATTTATATTGTCACATGTATCTTCTGTAATGTCACTCTGTGAATAGAAAAGATTGGATTTAATTTTCTTAACATCTGAACTTGTTTCTGCATTTAAATTTGTGGATTAAACACACAGACATCCAAATAGCAACACTCACACAAAGTTTTTATGCAATTTTCTTTCAGAAATGTGTTGTCGTACATTTGTGTTTCTATTTGCTTTTGTTTTTTGTTTGGCAATAGTATTGAGTTTGATGAATTTTGAAAAGTTTGCCAATTATTTTACATGTGCTATAAAGAATTATTATTGGATTGGATTTTTAAAAAATATTTAAGCAGTTAGTTTCTGAAAATAGCTTGTAATGTATGCAACACAGTGATATATTTTTATACACACATCATGTTTTTCATTAGTTGTTAATTATTAGAATGCTGATGAGTTATTTGCTTATCAAACATATATGCCCTACATAGGAAGTCAAGAGAAGTCTGAAGTAAGTTATCTCAAAGTAATTTTTATTACTTAAAAAATCGTGTACATTTTTTTAAAATGGTACAAAGTAAATAACACGTATTGGCAGTATTTCAGTAGAAACAAAGAAAGGTCAGAATGGAGGCAATGGACAAGTTTCAGTTCCTTATTGAATAGCAAATTATGTGCAACAAATATTTTTATTTCAAAACATTGTCCAAGAGATTTTCAATTATAGTCTATCTTTTAATTCATTGTCTAAAAATTCAATTCCACAAGACAGTTCTTTTCATTTCCATTCCTTCAGTTCTAACAAGAAATCATTTGTTTTGACTTCTGCTAGCTATCTGCATTTGGGCTTTTTATTTCTAGGCTTGCTACTAAATGCAAGGTATATATTTGAGATTTATTCTGCATTTGGGCTTTTCATTTCTAGGCTTGCTACTAAGTGCATGGTATATATTTGAGATTTCTTCTGAGAATCAGTCTCTATACCTAACTGTTTATTAAGCTTTTTATCTCACCTGCCATTAAGAACTCATTGAGCTGATAAACAGTGTCACAAAACTTGTATTCTAGAACTCTGCGCTTTGGTTAGGAGAAAAAGATCAGACCTTGAATCATCTATGTATTGTAGTACAGCCCAATTTCTCTAGGCCAGTGCAAGCACAAAGGTCCACTTTAAAATCACATGGAGTTTTGATCTAGATCTAAAGCCTTTTCAGTGAATTAATGTAGGTCTAGGTAGAAAGGATGAGACAGGTAACAATATGTTGTCAAGTTGGTTTGTTTAAAAAACATTTTACCTGGTATTTAATAGACAACTGTATTACTTTGCATTTCAATGTATTTTGTTTTTAAATCTTTAGCTTGATATTGGACACAGGAAAAGAATAAAAAACAAATGCTGTAGATAAGAGACAAGCTGACAGTTGTAACATTGAATTTGTATTATCTTTGTGTGTGTGTGTGAATGTGTTATGTAAAACATAAATTACATGTGTGTTTGATTGCACTCTTCATGGGTGACATTGTTTTTGTTCTTTTAGGTCAACGACCAATTTTGTGTTGCCAGATTGCTTCAGCTTTCCAGAGTCCATTGTTCTTGTTTCACATACATCTCCAATACCTCAAGACATTCAACTCACTATTCAGAACTGTAGTGTTTCATATGATATAAGAAATATATATATATTTATACAGTACAGTCAAAGCTCATGTTTTGAGCCAGAAACACCAAGATGTTAGGAGTCAGTGCTTCTACTCAGGCTTTTCAACAAATATATCCATACTTCACTTTGAGTGCAAATGTAGAGGGATGCACAGTCAAATCACTCTTTTTAGAAGGAAATCAGTCTTAGGAGTATCTTAGGAGAGAATGTATAAACAAAAACAAATGCTGTTTTCCTTAGAGTGTTGTCAAACTAACCATTTTCTCCCCATATTTAACTTTTTTTTTTTTTTAGAACTAAACCTAAGTTGGAAAGGGCATGTTATACAATAATTTCTGAATCTTCACACAACTGTGAGGATGAGGCTGTTTTTATCATTTAGGAGTTCATGTCGATGAATAAGACTGACTGACTGTTTTAGATCTATAGATTAATTATTCAGATAATTTACAAATAAAGTTCAGATTACTGTACTTTTTTTTGTCTCAAGTAATAGTCTAGTACAAAAAAAAAGTACCCAGCACAGAGAGCTTTAACTAGGAGGGTCTCTGATTGTCACCCTTCATGGACATTGAAATGTCACAACCTCTCCCCCTCCTCCCCATGTTGTCCTCTTGTTTCTGTATTTTGTTATTCTTTTCATTAGTTTTAATTACATGACCACCAGAGAAAAATACCATCCTAAACATACCTGGGTTAGCACTGTAATATTTCTTTCCAATGTCAGAAGTGACCAGACTATTTTTTGCTTTCATTTTTTTTTCTTCAATCTGAAATGTTTCTCCCATTCCCCCCCCCCCCCCCCCCCCCCTCACCTTTTCCAAATCTGTCATCAGAGAATGAGAAGCAAAACTATTTTTGTTGTGTAATTACCTCGTACTGGACATTGGTTTTGATATACTGTATCTTTTTGTGTTGCTATTGTACAATTACCTCAAAGAAAGTTGCGTACAAATTGACTCTACTACTATATATTATTTACAATGATGAATACCTCGAACACAGAAAACATTTAACAACATAAAATGTTACACTATTTGTTTTGCAATTACCTCAAATTTCTTTTGTTTTGCTCTGCACACCTTTTGTTTTGGGTTTTCGTGTTTTTTTGTGTTTTTTTTTGTTGTTGTTTTTAAGTGTTGAGTAAATTGATATATTTGTTCTTGGAGAAACTCATCCTATTTAATTGGTAAGCATCATTTGTCATTCTGTTGAATGCTTTGGCCAAGTGGACTAGAAGATTGTTAGTTCATATTGTATCTAAACTTTATGGCATTTAATGGAATGCCACTCTTCTTTAGAATGGCTTCTTGTTTGTTTTTTAGAAAGCTTCTGCTACCTGGGTTGGATGCTTTGCTGGTAACACCTTTAATAAACTGAGACCATACAGTTCTGTGCTAGTCTCATAGCTGTGTTGTGGCACTTGCAGAGTCATTTGATCAGGAATTCCAGTCTTTGTTGTGTAGATCTATATGTTGTTATTCAGATGAGTAAGCTTAGCTCCAATATGCTACTAGGTCATCTATGTCCATCACACGATACAAAAAGTTGGGGGCGTTGAAAAGGCTTGAAAAACATTTTTTTTTAATGTCTCATTGAATCATAAAATGAAGTTAGTGTTTTTTTCAAAGTGTCTGAGTGATGAGTCACACTGTACAATGATCTAGTAGTCTCAGTTTTCTCAGAAAACTAAAAACTAATGCTTACATTTCTCTGAGTTCTAAAGTATATTTAAAAATGTCTAATAAGTTCTTTTGGATGTACTTAACTAAGATACCAATATCTCGGATGTCACTTGGTCATTGATTCTCTTGTTTTAATCACAAATTAGAAATAATTGTCCTGACAAATAGTATGTGTATGACATAGGATCTACAAATGTTTCATTACATACTTTGTTTTTTCCCTTACTACAATCACATGTTTTAGTTTTGTTTATCTGAAAAACTAAAAAAACAAACTTCAATAATACTTTTGTTAATGCTATTGTGTTTCTAGAAATATTTTTGAATGTAAACATGTACCTACATTAAGATCAATTTTTTTAAATTCAAATTTAAAAATTGTTGGCAACCCTTTAAGTTTAGGGCATGTTGACTAATATATTTTTTTCCTATAATATTAATCAGTGTTTCTTAATGTAGAGAATTCTTCTGTTTAGTAACAGAGGTACTGGAAAGACTGATACTTCTGGTGGAAGAAAGACTTTAACAGAAGAGAAAGAAGATTGAGAAACATTTTGCTTCTCTGACCTATTTAGTTTCATATTCATATAGTATCTATTTTCCTGTTTGTTTGCATGACATGGTGTCATGTTGAAGCAAGGGTAGGATGGCTCACAAAATGTTGCTTATAATATATAATGTTAAGCTGTATAGAAAAAAAAAGTAAATCTTTAGATAACTTGGACAATAACATCCTCCCCTTCCCTACTAGTTGATGTTCAATAATAAACAGAAAGGGAAATAATTTGTTTTATTTAATATTTTAAGTATTTGATTTGTTATAATTAGGTCTTTTTTTTAAAATATATATATATAGTAAATTAAAAACATGTCAGTTAATAAATTGGTTGTGCTTTAAAAACAAAAAAAGTATTGTTTTGTTATTTATTTATATAGTATGTGATCATTTTGGTCGTAAATGACTGGTCCAACACACAAATGTCCTGATGGTGTTGGATCTCTATAATACTCTCTAAATACACGACTGTTCAGATAAGCAGGTGATCTAATTAACCAAATTACCATTTAATATTAGTGGGAAACATACACAATATTTACACAAACAGGAACTATTTATTGCCATTTTCTTGATTCATTTTCGTTGGTTATTAATTAGAGAATAAACAAAAATTATACAAGATCTGTAGCATGTACGCATGTGTTTCATTTGGAATAATTTTTTTTTTAAATGTCTCAAGCAATTTTTTTCATGGAACATTCATTGAAAATTGTTGAAAGATCAGGAATATAAATTAATGTTTTATTTTGTACCGGTAGCATAAGAGAATAGTGGACATCCTGAAGTGTCTTGGCTATTAAACAAAATGAATGAAACTTTTAATTCGGTTTGAGAACCTTTATTCATGAGCTGTCCTTGAAATATCGATGTATTCCTTTCTTTCTCAAACCTACCAGACTTCTCCAAGTATCCAATCAACCGAGACGGACCATCCATTAGTCACATAATGCCGGACATGCAAGTTTGCTATGTCATTTGATAAATAAAGGGACACTATTCCTTATATTCTGATCACCTGGAAGAGTTACTCGTTAGATAAGATACTCTTAACAAGATTTAGATGTGAAAACAAAAAAGCAATATTATATAATTTTGTACAAGACAGTAGAGCCTACTTTAAATCAGCCTTATTTTTCGGACCTTTTTTTCTGTAAGGTCAAGAAAATGAATCAAGCTCAAAGTAGCAATTATTATTAAATTTGACTTGTATGACATATTGTTACTTCCTCAGACCTAGAGCATCACTACGTGATATAACTTAATGATGCGTATACGACCCGGAAGTCGTACATGACAACTAAAGAAATATTTGTAGATTTTAGGAAGCATAAAGACCAACTTGAAGAGATTCAGATCAACAACCAAATCGTAGACCAAGTGCAAGAATATAAATGCCATCAACAACAAGCTGACATGGAATGAGCTTTGAAAAAATCTTAACACCAAGATACATTAAACTAGACCAATTTTAAAATGACAAAACAGAAATAACGAATCCTTTCCCATGTTCGGGTATAGCTGCTAGACAGCACAGTTTGAATTCAGTTTTCCTTCTGCTAGGTAGGCTGCAAGCCAAGTCTAATGAGTCCTTCTTGCCGAAAGCTGACTGGTTTTGGTGCTCAGTAGGTACTCACCTTCACCCCTTCTCCTGTTAGTGAAAACAGTTCTCCACACCCAATATTTGAGCCACACATGAAATCAAAACATACACGAGAAACTGCTCTTTGCGAAAACTTTTACAATCATACATAAGGCTAATAAATTAATTTATTGATTAATATTTAATGTTTGAAGACTACTTCATAAAACAACAAATTCCTATATGAAACATTTATTCGTAGCAATGGATAATAGATGTGCAAAAAAAAACAACAAAACATTTCCAGTGTGTTTGGTGATTCCAATAATAAATTTAAATTGTTATTTTAATTAGTTTAAATTTGAATTTTATCGATAAAAAAAAATAGATCTCTATAACTCAGTGTCTAGCTTTGTATTACTTTTTCACTCTTTAACTCACTACAGTTAGAAATTTGTTTTAAATTTTTTTTGATGAATTTGCAAAAATTCAATACAAGTTTAGTAAGGGGTCTACCGAAAACCAGAAAACATGGCAAGGGGTCTACGAGACAAAAAAGTTTGGGAACCATTGTTCTATACAAAATATTTAATCCATAAAAGCTGTCACATGATATGTTTTTTTTCATTGTTTTATCAATATTATCACGTGGCTAAATGTTGTTTGTTTACAATTGGTGAATGAGGTCCATTAGCCAACTAACAGCATTAAAAGATTTTTAAAGTCCACGGTTTGTATCCGCAGTAATTAAGTGGGCATCGCACATCTTTCATCTATTAAGTTACTACACTAAACTTTGTGTATATATATATATATATATACATTCATAAAAAAGCTAAAAAGATTCTAGAAATAAAAAATCTCCCTTTTGGATCAGGATTTTGTGATTTTACCATCACAAAAGAGATACAAGACATCGATAGCAAAGACAAACAGACATGGGCGTAGCCAGAGGGGGTACCCCCCCCCCCCCCCAAATAAAATCCCTTTTAGTGACTTATTTTTAGCGGCCCCCGAAAGGGGAGAAGACGCTATTAGTTTTGTGTGAAATGTCTGTCCGTCCGTCCCGTTTAGATCTCGTAAACTAGAAAAGATATTGAAAATCCGACATCATAATGTTTTAGACCTTTCAAAGTTCTGATGCAACGGCTACTTTTTTTTTCTGAAAGCAAAAACTCTAATTTTTAAAATCAGTTATGCAAGCAGTTTTTTCAAGAGAAATAGCTAATTAGTATGCATTATAAGCTACACCTAATTTAAAACGAATAGTAATCTTGTAAATGTCATTTTCCTAAACATTTAATGGGGTCGGAAATAATAAAGGAATTGAGCCTTTTCAAAACAATTAGATCGAATTATAAGACTTCAGTTATGCCAGGAAAGGCGCGGTGGCTGAGTGGTAAAGCGCTTGGCTTCCGAACCGGGGGTCCCAGGTTCGAAACCTGGTGAAGACTGGGATTTTCAACTTTAGAATCTTTGGGTGCCTCTGAGTCCAATCAGCTCCAATGGGTACCTGACATTTGTTGTGGAAAAGTAAAGGCGGTTGGTCGTTGTGCTGGCTACATGACACCCTCGTTAACCGTAGGCCACAAAAAAAAAACAGATGAACTTTACATTCTCTGCTCTATAGACCACAAGGTCTATAAGGGGAACTAGTTAGGCCAGGTTCACATCTAACTTTACATTCACTTTCACCTATCCTTTGATCTGCTGGACCCTTGGGGCACTACACAAGATCTTTCTATTCTTATCACTCATTAGTCTTTGATATAATTTCATTCGGATGCTATTTCTGAAAATATTGAAGCCTGCCTGGGAGGACCACTTCGGGGGCCGATTTTGAGTTTGTGTTTCCACACAAACTGTCTTTTGTAACCTTGTTTGCTTTGATATTGTTTCTTTTAGGTGAGATTTTAATACTAAACCATCACTTGCATCAGCAAAGCCAAAGGGGTTTTGAGTTTAAAACCTCCTACCAGGGGGGTTTGAGTTTAAAACCCCCTACTAGGGGTTTTGCAGTTAAATCCCCCTCTTCTATAAAACAAAACAAAAAAATGCAAACGACAATTCCCAAATTCCAAGAGCACAGTTAAGGAAGATTTTGATTTAAAACCCTCTCCAAAATTCACGATAAGTTTCCTCTTCAATATAAAAAGAGAGAATTACACACTCAAAATTCTATGAGCGTAGTTAAAGGGGTTTTGAGTGTACCCCTCCCCCTCTCTCTCTCTTCAGTAGGGTTTGAAACTAAAAAATACCTCAATATTAAAAAAAAAAGCAAATTACGCACTCAAAATGTTATGAGCGTAGATAAATGGGTTTTGATTCAGTTTTGAATTTAAATCCCCCTTCTGCGGGGTTTGAAACTATAAATATCTCTTCAATATGAAAAAAAAAAAGCAAATTATGCACTCAAAATGTTATGAGCATAGATAAATGGGGTTTTGACTCAGTTTTGAATTTAAACCCTTCGCCAGCGCGGGTTGAAGCTAAAAAATACACCTTCAATGTAAAAGAAAAAAAAAAAGCAAATTGCGCACTCAAAATGCTATGAATCTTGCTAAAAAGGTTTTGAGTTAAAACCCCCTTCAGAAGGGTTTGATGCTAAAAAATACCTCAATATAAAAAAAAAGAAAATTACACACTAAAATTATTTGAACGTTGCCAAGCCAATTGGGGGGGGGGTGAGTTTAAACCCCTCTACTCCAGATGGTTTTGAGTTTAAAATCTCCCTACAGAGCGTTTTGAGGTGGAAAACCTCTATCTTTATTATTATTTTAAAGCAAACTACAGTTACCAAATTCTATGACCGTAGCTAAATGGGGTTTTGAATTTTAAAAATAAAAACAACTCCAGAGATTTTTTAGTTTAAAACCTCCAACAGATGATTTTGACGATAAAACTTCCCTTTTCGATATAAAATTAAAGCAAACTACAGTCACCTAATTCCAAGAGCGTATTCAAGATAGGTTACACATTTCTACCAGTGGCTGGGCTCCATTGATAAAGTGCAGTGAATAGTCATCTGCCGAAATTGAAAAGCACTAAATATGGCTTAACAATGATGGCTAAGACATATTTTAGGAGTCAGTTATAGAGATCGGGTCTAAATCAAGGAATTCCTATGCCGAACTGGGAGTCGACCCCTTAGTAAGATTGTGACAGAGCGTCGCATTGGGTTTCCGGGACATGTTCTGCGACAAAAAATGAATTACGCATAATAAGAGTTGCGATGACATCCTAGTAATACTTGGCGCCACACATTTATGGAGGTCCTCAGAGCAGGTGGGAAGAGGCTCAGACATTACCAGCGACAGATTTTTGTGGAAATAGCTTGTCGGCAAATGCTTCGAACGGCGCGGGAGGGTCTAAGTCCGTAAGAATTGCACATTAGGACTTTGAAATAAAACTTTTTAATAGCAGGAAAATGCACTGTAGATACCCCAGAATATGCATTTTGTTGGCTTTCAATACCAGAAATAGTGCTTGGCTCCTAGCGCTCCCCCAGGCCCATGCTGGCAGTGGCGGGGAGTCAACAATTTTCCACTAACTCCAGGAAGAACATATCCTAGGGCACAATAAACGTCTTCCGAAAGAATGAATGGTCAGAATGTAATAAAGATTATGTATATACACACACACATACATACATACAAAAAATTTTTTTTCGTGGGGGGGGGGGGGGGTGCGGGGTGCTCCCCCCCCCCCCCCGAAAAAAATCCTTGCTACGCCCATGCAAACAGACACAAACACTCTTTTGTCCCTTTGGCAATCGAATCATTAACTAAAAACTATCTGATATAAACTTGGCTAATGTAAATTATGAGTGAGTCTGGTGTGAATGTATACTTTGGTTTTCTATAATTATAATGTTTTGTTTGGTGTAATGCACAAATTGTAAGACAAATTTCCTTATGGATAATAAAGATTATTATTATTATAATTATATGATTTGCCAGAATTGCACAGCCACACACACACACATACACACACACAAAGTAGCCACATAGAGAAGTGGGTGACGTCATTCGAAGTCCAAACAGTTGACAATAAGAAATGTCTGCGTTCTGAAGTCGACTTGGATCTATCAGACTTCCAGGCTGCCACAATTTCCCTTCAACGCAGCGCGTTTTCAGTTTGACTTCAAAACTCAAGAGAGTAAAAACAAAGGTCACATACTGTGATTTCTCATTTTCATGTTTTGAACAAAAACTCTCCACAAACCAGAGGCTTCTTACGTTTCAATGAGCGCGCAAGTGAAAACACAATAGTTGGTCGTGATTACAGTGTTGCTCTAGTGACCCTTCACTAGATACTATACAACATTCAATGTTATCGGCGGGGATGTGAAGCCAGTAGATGTAGATACGCATCGAATCTGATCGTTGTTGGCTGCTTTGGGGAAAGCAAACTGAAAAAAATAAATAATTTTCTTAAAAAGCTTAGTGAAATTTGATCAAATAATTTGAATCAATCATGCAATTAATTGTTAATACATTAGTGAGATTGGAAATTATTATTAATACCGGGTCATGTGTAGGTCAACTTTCCTGCTTCTAGAATGCGTCATGGTCCAATCACTTTTGTGGACCGGGGGGGGGGGGGAGGGTTTCCCTGCTGCCTTTTCACAAGCCATTAAAATAGAAAGTTCCTCGAGTCTGAATGCGAGGTAGGGATCTCGAGCCTCCATGGTGGAAGGCAGACACGCTAGCCACTGAGTACTTAAAAGTACTTCTAAAAATAGAAGGACTGAAAAAGTCTATAGTTTAAAATTGTTAGCAAACATCTAATTCTTTATTCAAGGCTTATCTATTTCTATACAAAACAAAATAAATTTATTGATTATCTCATTGTTTAATTTTTTGATTGATCCATGCGTTGTCTTCGACAAATGCTAATTGTGTAAAATTTCAGCTTTATTCGAGAATGGATTGGGTGAACTAAGATGTGCAGGATTCAACCCAGACAGAGTGACTTAATATATAAATAGGCTTTGTAAACAAAAAATGAACAAAATGTGACTGATAGTTGGCACAAGATTTTGTAATTGATCATATTTCAAAATAAACGAATATGAATTAAAAGAATGGATGGGCCTGTTATTGAAAGAGATTCTAGTCACGGCAAAAGACAGAGAGGATTGCAATAGAACGGTATGTTTTGCCCTACGGTTCAACAGACTAAGGGATAGATGTAGGACCAATGTAGGTGAAGGCCCTAACTCATACCTTCTAACTAAACCTTAAACCACATAATGATAACTAAGAAAACCACTGACCATAGGAACAGAAGACCAACGACCACTTTGAACATCTGTAATGGGTCTTTTTTTAACAATTGACCTCATTAACACGTGATATATAGGTCACTTCGACGACAGCCTGTTGTCTCTAATTAAAGAAATGTGTTTTGTTTTCAGACTTGTAAACACATAAGCATATAAACTGAATAGCAGACTTCACAAAAACACATCCAACCATCTTAGCACATCAACCACCTCAGCACATCAACCACCTGAGAAAATTAGACTCTTCAGTGAACGTTGTTTTACTAGATCCCGAAGGACTTTCAACAACCACTTCACTAAGATAACCCCTTTTTCAAATTGTTGTTTTACCAGATACTAGAAAAACATTATTTCGATTCAGATGCCAAGCAGATGGACAAGACGTGGGCACAGTTGAACAGACTAGCCCAGAACCTAGACGTCTGGAGGTAGTTGTTTGGTGGCCTAGACACCAGATGAGATTACAGGCAGCAATGAGATGATAAGCTAAGGGGGGGGGGGGGGGGAGGGAAGACAAGCTCTGGATCTTCTCTTTTAGTTAAGCATACATTACCTGAGCAGTGTTACGAAAGAAGTTGATACAGTAGAGTCCAGTTATGTTGACACTGGCTGTTTGAATCTGTGGTGTTCTCAGATTGACTGAGATGAAGTCATTGCTCAGTCTTTTGTATTGCCACTGTATAGCTGACCTCTGAACTCCAAGGCAGAAAAAAAAAGAAAAAAAAATGTAAATCCTCAAACTCGCTCCTCCACGGCACCCAACACACTATAAATTAGTATAAATTAAACAATAAAAACATAGATAAATATTTTAAAACACTGATACACTTTTTGGATAAACAGACATGATTAAAGACATTAATCTGTAGAAAAACCTAGATAGATAAACCAATTTTCCCAATGTAAGTATACAATAAAATATCTATAAATTTGAAATGTAGACGGTTTTGTTTTCATTTAATATCAATGAAAGCTATTATAATCTGACATGTTTACCTTGAAAACCAATGTTAGGTAACCATTAAAGCTGGGTGGACTCAGAGGCGCCTATAGATTCCGAAATAACAACCCATAATCTACATCAGGATTCGAATCAGAGACCCTCTCGGTCTGGAAGCCAAGCACTTTACCACTCAGCCGATAAAACTATGCTTACATTAAAAAACTTATATTTAGCTTGAAAAAAATGTTTAACTTAAAAAAATCTACAAACCTTGAAAAACCTGTTGAGCTAAAAAAAAAAAAAAAACAACAACTCACGATTAGCTAGAAAAACCTATAGGATGTTAAGATTGAAACACCATACTCACCTGAATTCAAAGCTCTGACATGTCACATTGACCAGTGTATTCGCTGTGATGGTGGTGGGTACAACAGCGGATGTTCTTTGAAGTGCACCTATCACTGAAGTCAAAGAAAGATAAGTATGGGCTTGGGTAAATCTTGAGCCCTGGTGCAGCTTACTATTCAATATCATCTGGTCAAAGGGGGGCTAATCCAGAAAATTATGTCATAAAACTGGAGACATTGATTTTCTATTCCACTTTATAAATTAAGAGTTTATAAATAAAGCTTTATTCCATTTTTATTTATTTTTCTTTAACATGTTTTGGATGTTCCTTAAGAGGAAGACATAGTCTTTATTAATAACATAATGAACAGAATATGTACACTTCAGTGTCACTATATGAATGTTTCATCAACTGTCTACTGTGGCGTTGTTCCATTCACGTCTAAATGCATGCACCACATATCACTCGTTAAAACAAAAGAAAAGGATAAAACCTTTGTTATCCAAATGTTATCCAAATGACTTTCTTAGTATTGTTCCCTCCAGAGTCATGCTTGTTTTCCGTTAATGCACTTATAATTAGAGACTAGACATCATTGTAAATTTACATGTGACTCGACTTGTAAAGTTTGGTGTGACTCAACTTGTAAAATTTGGTGTGACTCCAATTGTAAAGTTTGGTATGACTCTACTTGCAACGTTTGGTGTGACTCCACTTGTAAAATTTGGTGTGACTCTAATGACTTGTAAAGTTTGGTGTGACTCGACTTGTAAAGTTTGGTGTGACTCAACTTGTAAAATTTGGTGTGACTCCAATTGTAAAGTTTGGTATGACTCTACTTACTTGTAAAGTTTGGTGTGTATTCTACTTACTTGTAAAAATTTGGTGTGACTTGTACATACTTGTAAAGTTTGATGTGACTGTACATACTTGTAAAGTTTGATGTGACTGTACATACTTGTAAAGTTTGGTGTGACTGTACATACTTGTTAAGTTTGGTGTGACTCTACTTACTTGTAAAGTTTGGTGTGACTCGACTCTCCACAGATAAGCTCCCTGCTTGACCAATACAAACGTAGGTGACGTTGTCCTGACATAAAACTTGTTTAATATTCAGTGTGAGAATTGTTGTATCTTTGTCTGCTTGAATTCTAAATATAAAAAGCAGACTCGTGGTCAGTGGCGGGTTCAGTAAAAGAGACTTCAAATGTTATTTAATAAAATAAGACGGCCCTGTCTTATTTACACGCTATAACATTGTTAAATTTAGTCATCGATTTTTACAAAGCTTAAATTAACTCACTTTGTCTGGTAAAAGGTGCGTACCCTCTAAATATGTTGGGTTTAGTCCCCTTAAATAATTGTTAACGTTATTTCTCCTTCACGCACTCTCCGATCAAGTTTATACTTTAAACAATTATTTAGTGTAAAATATGAATCAATAAACAAAAATACCCCATTACTCGATTATTGGTAATTATTATTTTGCTTGATATTAAATAAGGGAAATAACTTGTACATTATTGGTAGATATAGTCTTAAGGACGGAGTTCTTTCCCTTTAGATATTTTGAAAAGTTTTTTTATATTATTATTTGTTTTCATGTAGCTTTGTGTTAAGTATGTAGTTGGTTGTCATTGCCGGAAGTGGTAATGGATATAAACACTCCACCACCTATAAAATGCTTCATAATGGAATGCGTCTAAAATAGCCTCTGACAACCAGTCCAACTTTTTCGCGTTCACGTGTTTCTCAGATTTTGATTCCGGCGGAACTGCTTTCACCAACAGGAGAATGGGCGAAAACGAGTAAGTGGCTCCTAAACCACTGAACTTCAGGCAGGAGGAACTAGTTAGCCGCGGCCAAGGAGAAGGACAACTTTTCATTCAAATCACTGCCTGCCTTGCAGCTATACCCAAACATGGGAGAGGCTTCCATCCAAATCACTGCCTGCCTTGCAGCTATACCCAAACATGGGAGAGGCTTCCATTCAAATCACTGCCTGCCTTGCAGCTATACCCAAACATGGGAGAGGCTTCCATTCAAATCACTGCCTGCCTTGCAGCTATACCCAAACATGGGAGAGGCTTCCATTCAACTCTGAAAGAAAAATCAGGAGCCGGCGCTCCTTAGGCAGTTTGCAGCACTCGACGCTACACTTTGACAGAGCCTGCGACGCCGATGAAGGTGGTATATGGGTTAACGGTTACCGTGATCACTTTTTAAATGCTTTTATAAAATAAAATAAAATCCAAAATTTTACGACTAAGGTTTGTACTCGAGGGCTCAAGCCTCCTCAGGCAAATACTCTAACCAGTGTACCATCGAGATGTTCATGAGAATAAAAGGTTTTATAGTTTTCTATTGTTAGTTTTCAAACTTTTAAGTAAAGTATAAAGGGTACTAACTCAACTTATACCACCTCATTAGTCAAGTACAATTTTATTCCCTTGTTCGATACCAAACAAAATAATTAATTACCAATTGTTAATTGACTAACTGTTTATTTTTTTTTTATTATTGTTTTGTCAAGTAAAATAAATAATTGTGCAAAATTTCAACTTGATCCGAGATTGGATTGGGAGAAATGACGTCTACAAGCTTTTTACCAGAGACAGACAGACAGACAGACAGACTGAGTGAGTTTACACATAAGCTTTGTAAAATAAAACCGAAATTCGTTTTATAATTATATGTCTTTACATTTTGGTGTTTTTGATGACATTCCAACCACATCCTCCCAGACCACACTGTAGGAGCCTCTGGATACCCAGCTGGGAAAGGGATGGCACGGCCCGAACGAACATTTGGACATCAAGGGAGGCGCCACCAGTAAAATTGTCCTAGTGTCTCACCTGCTAAGATTAAAACGTTGTGGGTCAAGGTCAGTGTTTTGACTTCCGTCAGATGTAAACGTTGCCATGACATCGTTTCCTTGCGTAGATGCACTGTAACAACAACAACAACAACAAGTGTATTGGCTGATATTTTAGGATACAAGCAGATCATAGAACCAAATAAACCAACGAATTAAGACTAATTTGAAATGTATGCATAGAAAGTCAAGAAAAATATGTTCTTAGAGAAGCGTTATTGCACTAGAGTCTGTATCTGACTGATCAATAATACCTTCTAGTAAGTTCTAGCAGAGTCTATATCTTATCTATCATAACTAGCATAGACTATATCTTTTAAACGTTACCAGCAAGCAGAGTTTATATCTTATCACTTAAACCTAGCATAGACTAGACTATATCTTATCAATCATACCACCAGCAGAGTTTATATATTTTTAATCCTATCACCTAGAAACAGGCACAGAAGTATCCTTCAACACAGAACACTGTCATTAGGTCACTATGATGAGTTGACAACGAACTGTGCGAATTACATTACTTCAAACCTAAAATAATACTTTAAAGTTCGAAATACATTTCTCAATAACCTTGACTCTTTTGTTGGATAACATTTTTTAAAAATATATTTATTAAAATTATTTTTTAAATATATATATAAAGTGTTTATTTATTATAAGTAGTCCACAAGCGGCCAGGGTCACACTTTGCCAACCCCATCCTTTTTTTAATATGTTACATACTTGGCAATCTTCACTGTGTCCCAACTTGACGCCGTCACAGTACACCGTACTTGAGAGGCAAAGACCAAATTAAACGTGTCCGCCGATGCTTCTATCTCTGCCAACAGACAGTTCGATGAATACCAAAAGGTTTAGAAAGGCAAAAACATCATAGAAATAGTGTCTTTATAGCAAAGATACAAAGTACTCTTGAACACTCTGAGGAGTTGTAGTGTTACCTACATAAGTCTAGCAGGGGCAGAGAATCTATTAAACAAGCAGACGATTGGGGATATTTTACATGTCTTTGTAGAAAATACAAATCTAAATTAAGAGTGTCTCACTTGCTTTATTAGAACTTTTGTTTTATGGTGTACCTAAATGGAAACAAAGTTTGACATTGTCGTTAAACTTACTATTACTACTACTGCTATTACTACTTTAAAAGACAGAAGTTAGCAAAGATATAATAAACCAGTGGCGTAGCTAGGGGGAGGGGGGAGAATTTGAAGATCCCACACTTGAGGGGGCCTCCAAATGAGTGTCCGAAATTTGTAAATAAATTAAATATTACGTCACTACTATGTAATCTTGCTTTTATATAAGTTAGTGACCATGTTGCATGTATTTCACACAGATTATTAACTCTTTCCGTGCGGGGTTACTCTCAACTTCAAGGAGTGACTTCCATAGCGCTGACTAGGACCGTGTTACTCTCAGGAAGTAACTTGGTAGATCTATATAGTGTAGTTTATTTCATCATCCTTATCATTTAAGAAGAAACCTGATAAGAGCACTGAAAACAAAGGAGACCATGAACGTGTCAAAGAAAAGTCTCACTATTCAGATGATTCATACAAAGATACAGCAATCGAAGAAGTGAAAATGTCTCTTGATGAAGGTAGTACCACAGTCTGAAGTACTCTGAAATCATCGCTGGTTCAATGTCATTGATGCACGAGCAGTTTTCATCAACAAACCAGTGCGACAATCACCAATTGAGGAAGCTGGCTTCATATGGTAATGATGTGTGCTCAAACCTTGCAATACTTCTAACTCTGGCCACTTCCATTGTATCATGTGAGAGATCTTTCTCAAAGCACAAGTTATTTAAAAACTATCTCAGGGGCACAATGACGCAAAAAAGGCTTAGCATGGCTTTAATGTCAGTGGAGTCACAAATACTAGACAGTATCGATGTAGATGATGTTATAGATTCCTTTACTGCACATAAAGCACGACGTGAAGCGATATGAATTGAGATTTGTCACTTGTGCATGAGTATTTATTGCTAATTTTACTGCTATACTGTACCAATTAGAATGTAGGCTTATATATTTATTAAGTACATTATCTCATGTCATGATATCGAAAGTCAAAATTCAAGGGACCCCAAAGAGGTCAATCCCCCCGGCCCCAAATCCCTAGCTAAGCCCCAGTAATAAACTAATGAAATAAAGACGAACAGGTCTCACATTTTGCTCTATGTAATAGCGTTGTTGAACAGAAAATCATTATATTGGTTTATTTAATTACAAATCTTACCCAGAGAAACCAAAGCGGATGTGATCGAAGAAATATGGGTAGTGGTTGAAGGAAGCTCTGTCAAAGACGTTGTGGTTGTAGTAGTTGAAGACATAGTGGTTGGAATGATTGAAGTTGGGGTCGAAATGTTTAAAGACACTGTGGTTGAGGTGGTTGAATGAGTTGTGGTTAAAGGAGTTGCGGTTGAAGGTGTTGTAATTGTGGTGGTTGAAGAAGTTGTGGTTGTGGTAATTGAAGGTGTTGTGGTTGTAGTGGTTGAAGATGTTAAGGTTGAGGTAGTTGAAGGTGTTGTGAATGTAGTGGTTGAAGGAGTTGTTGTTATGGTAGTTGAAGGTGTTGTGATTGTAGTGGTTGTAGGAGTTGTGGTTGTGGTGGTTGAAGGAGTTGTAGTTGTGGCGGTTGAAGGAGTTGTAGTTGTGGTGGTTATAGGGGTTGTGGTTGTGGTAGTTGAAGGAGTTGTAGTTGTTGTGGTTGAAGGAGTTGTAGTTATGGTGGTTGAAGAAGTTGTAGTTGTGGTGGTTGAAGGAGTTGTAGTTGTGGTGGTTGAAGAAGTTGTAGTTGTGGTGGTTGAAGGAGTTGTAGTTGTGGTGGTTGTAGGTGTAAAGATTGAGGTAGTTGAAGGTGTTGTGAATGTAGTGGTTGAAGGAGTTGTGGTTATCGTAGTTGAAGGTGTTGTGGTTGTAGTGGTTGTAGGAGTTGTGGTTGTGGTGGTTGAAGGAGTTGTAGTTGTGGCGGTTGAATTAGTTGTAGTTGTGGTGGTTATAGGGGTTGTGGTTGTGGTAGTTGAAGGAGTTGTAGTTGTTGTAGTTGAAGGAGTTGTGGTTGTAGTGGTTATAGGAGTAGTGGTCGTGGTGGTTGAAGGTGTTGTGGTAATGGTTGCTGAAGGTGTTGTGGTTGTGGTGGTTGAAGGAGTTGTGGTAGTTGAAGGTGTTGTGATTGTAGTGATGGAAGGAGTTGTGGTTGTGGTTGCTGAAGGTGTTGTGATTGTAGTGGTGGAAGGAGTTGTGGTTGTGGTTGCTGAAGGTGTTGTGGTTGTGGTGGTTGAAGGAGTTGTTGTAGATGAAGGAGTTGTGGTTGTAGTGGTTATAGGAGTTGTGGTCGTGGTGGTTGAAGGTGTTGTGGTTGTGGTTGCTGAAGGTGTTGTGGTTGTGGTGGTTGAAGGAATTGTGGTTGTAGTGGTTGTAGAAGTTGTGGTTGTAGTGTTTGTAGGAGTTGTGGTTGTAGTGTTTGTAGGAGTTGTGGTCGTGATGGTTGTAGGAGTTGTGGTTGGGGTAGTTGAAGGTGTTGTAGTTGTGGTGGTTGAAGGAGTTGTGGTTGTAGGAGTTGTGGTTGGGGTAGTTGAAGGTGTTGTGGTTGTAGTGGTTGAAGGAGTTGTGGTTGTAGTGGTTGAAGGAATTGTGATTGTAATGGTTGAAGGTGTTAAAGGTGCTGTGGTTGTAGTTGTTGAAGGAGTTGTGGTTGTGGTAGTTGAAGGAGTTGTGGTTGTGGTAGTTGAAGGAGGTGTGGTTGTTGTGGTTATAGGAGTTGTGGTCGTGGTGGTTAAAGGTGTTGTGGTTGTAGTGGTTGTAGGAGTTGTGGTCGTGGTGGTTGAAGGAGTTGTGGTTGTGGTAGTTAAAGGAGTTGTGATTGTGGTAGTTGAAAGTGTTGTAGTTGTAGTGGTTGAAGGAGTTGTAGTTGTGGTGATTGAAGGTGTTGTGGTTGTAGTGGTTGAAGGAGTTGTGGTTGTAGTGGTTGAAGGAGTTGTGGTAGATGAAGGTGTTGTGATTGTAGTGGTGGAAGGAGTTGTGGTTGCTGAAGGTGCTGTTGTTGTGGTGGTTGAAGGAGCTGTTGTAGATGAAGGTGTTTTGGTTGTAGTGGTTGAAGGAGTTGTGGTTGTGGTAGTTAAAGGTGTTGTGGTTGTAGTGGTTGTAGGAGTTGTGGTCGTGGTGGTTGAAGGAGTTGTGGTTGTGGTAGTTGAAGGTGTTATGGTTGTAGTGATAGTAGGAGTTATGTTCATGGTGGTTGAAGGAGTTGTGATTGTGGTAGTTGAAAGTGTTGTGGTTGTAGTAGTTGAAGGAGTTGTTGTTGTGGTAGTTGAAGGTGTTGTGGTTGTAGTGGTGGAAGGAGTAGTGGTAGTTGAAGGTGTTGTGATTGTAGTGGTAGAAGGAGTTGTGGTTGTGGTTGCTGAAGGTGTTGTGGTTGTTGTGGTTGAAGGAGTTGTGGTTGTGGTAGTTAAAGGTGTTGTGGTTGTAGTGGTTGTAGGAGTTGTTGTAGATGAAGGTGTTGTGGTTGTAGTGGTTGAAGGAGTTGTGATTGTGGTAGTTAAAGGTGTTGTGGTTGTAGTGGTTGCAGGAGTTGTGGTTGTTGAGGGTGTTGTGGTTGTAGTGTTTGTAGGAGTTGTGGTCGTGGTGGTTGAAGGAGTTGTAGTTGTGGTAGTAGAAGGTGTTGTGGTTGGAGTGTTTGTAGGAGTTGTGGTCGTAGTAGTTGACTGAGTTGTGGTTGTGGTAGTTGAAGGAGTTGTGGTTGGAGTGATTGAAGGATTTGTTCGATTGGTTGTATGTGTTGTGGTTGTAGGTGTTGTGGTGGTTGTAGGAGTTGTGTTAGTTGTGGTTGAAGGAGTTGTGATTGTAGTGGTTGTAGGAGTTGTTGTCGTTGTAGTTGAAGGAGTTGTGGTTGTAGTGGATGAAGAAGTTGTGGTTTTGGTTGTAGTGGTTGTAGGACATGTTGTAATGGTTGTAGGAGTTGTGGTTGTGGTGGTTGTAGGTGTTGTGGTTGTGGTGGTTGAATATGTTGTTGCTGTGGTTGTGATAGTTGAAGAAGAACTCGTTCTAGTTGTAGTAACATCGGAGATAACTGTTGACATAACTGAGTCGGTTGTCATAGAAACCAAGGCGTCTGTTGTTATAACTTGTGTGGTCATTACTAAAGGAACGTTTGCAGTTTCCATAGAAACTTTATTCGATGATGTAGGTGAGGTCGATGACGTCGTCGTTGTTTGTGTTGATGAAGCGATGATATCAGACTTGGCGGGAACAGTAATAGTAGCTGTGGCTGTTAATTGCGCATCCGAAGGATTGCTGACCGAAGCATGCGCTGAAAGAACAAAAATGTCTATTTAAGCTGCAACTTTTGTTTGATGCTGAGTCTTAAAAATATTTTTGCTAAGACTTACATTAAAATGACCGAAATGAATTATTTGGATTGGGTGACATGTCTTTGTTATGGCGTGTGTAGTGTGTGTAGGGAAGTGTTTTTATGGTGACGGTGAGAGTAAGTAGCGATTGGTTGGTGCCAATGCAGTGTGAAGGATGCTAGATAAACGTAAGCTGTCCTGGGTAGACCAGATGACTCCAGATTTGCCAGAGTGAAAAGACGTGTTTTTGTAGTGAGTTACATTTGGTTCAAAAAAACATTTGATATAATGACTATAGTCTACTACATTTATTTAATTTCTTTTCAAGTTAAAATTGTCTATATTGTTATAAAAAATTATATTAGAATCTTTCACAAAGAATTTATTCAAGTATTTTCAACTTTTATACGTAAAGATAATATACGCCTACAGCGGTATAATTGTCTGCCAGCAGTTTGGTGCTATAGGTCAACAACAGTCAACAACTGTGCAAAGAATAAATTATTTCTATTGGGTTCTATGTCTTACAGTAGTTTATGCGAAGGAATCTATTTAAGTAGGGCTAAATTATTTTTATTGTTTGCTATGTTTTACAAATAGTTAATGCAAAAACTTACATTCAGATGTTGCAAGGAAACCGATCGCCACAGCTGCGGCCGCCACCATCATAAGGCTGACTACAAAAATCACCTTACAGCAGAGGTTCTTACATTTGTATTCACTGGCTCCATTATTTTGTTGAACCTACCAATAGGTGAAGGTCTAGAAATATGTTTCATTATATTTAGTTTGTATGGTGTATGGTGTCATTAGATACAAAAAGCAGTAATGTGATCATCATGTGATGGATATTTGATAAATAAAATGCGTGCGGAATACATATTATTAATACATTATTTCTAAATCTTTTACATCTGAATTTCGGTGTAATTTTTCTGAATACCATTTTTCTTTATTCTCAATGGAAAAACAAAATTTAAAAAAATACTTAGAAAACCTCGGCATTAGTTTTATTCTATATAGATCTACATTTAACAAATAATATTTGCAGTTGTACAATCTCTACGAGATAGTCGTGACATAAAAGGGGAACAACTTCGTCAGTATCATCTTCTTACTTTCTTTAAAAAAAACAAACAAACAAGTAAAATACTTTTTCAAAAATGTTCCTCCTGTTTTTATAATTGAGAAAAGAGTCTTTGTAATCACAACACATTTCTATAAGGAGCAATAAAGCAGTCTTAGTTTTATTCTTAGTCTTATGAAGCTGATGACTGCAATGACTGATGAGAGGGAATATTTTACTATTAATAGCTAATGACTAGTGGAGATTTAAACAAAACGGGAACTTTTCCACCCCACCCCTATTCCCCCTCCCCACCAAAAAATCATCATCAAGCGAATGTTTACATCTTCTCAGAGCCAGAGTAGGCCCTTATACACGGGGATAGCTAGGGATTTGGGGGCCCGGGAGGGCTTGTCCTCTTTAGGGGCCACTGCATTTTGACATTCGACATCATGACATGGGATAATGGCGTAATATTTAATGTAAAAACAAATTTTGGACACTCATGGGGGGGGGGGGGGGGGGGCGGGGGGATTTTCAAATTGGGACCTCCCCTACCCCGCCCTACCTATGCACTTCAATTATAAGATATATAATTATATATGATATGACAAGAGATCTAGACTTAGAAGACAGTGCGCAAAATGTTCCTGAACATTAATTTAGTAAACTTTTTAATGACTAGGGGCTACATGCGAAAATACCAAATTTAAATATATTATTTTTTATACTTTAAAAAACTTTAATGGTCAAACTAGTTTTCCCATTATGGCCAATCAGCTAGTAATTTTTCCCCAAAGAAATAAATACATCCACTGTCGAATTTCTAGGAAAATGGTTAGAGCCGCTTTTCGAGAATTGTGTCCTCCCAGGTTTTAGTTCTACCCAGGTTTTTACCAATTAGTTAATAAATTAGTGGTAATTAATTAATTTTCTTTTACATAGAAAAATGGGAGATAAACTTTGTGGTATTGAGATGTATTAACTGTAGTTTTTTTTTTCTTTTTTAAACATGTGTTTCTATTCTACATACGTCTATAGTGACGTTGAAAGCTGTGAATATTTAGAAATTAAAACATATAATCAAGTTTGTTCTACATTAAGAATTGTATGGTTTAATTCTTCTACCTCTTCGGAGGTACAAACCAAAAAGGATGGCTGCCTGGTCGTGCTGTTTGCTCGCTGAACTGTCGTTTCTTTATCGATGGTCCCGGGTCAAACCCTGCCCGCTCCAATCCCCCGTCGTCCTGCGGGAGGTTTAGACTAGTAAGTAAACTATCTTCAACTCTGAAGGAACATCCGAAAAATGGAAAACAAAACAAAACAATGACTTCAGACTATTAACACCCAACATCAGACATTTTATGGTGAATATCTCCCTATCATCCAAAGCAATCTTTGTACTGACTGTTTATTTGATTGTGTAGCTGTTCTTTCTGTTTCTTAGACTCTGAATAATGCTATTCAGTTAGATATTTAAACATTAATGCACAACGTTGATAAATTTAATACATTAAGAAAAATAACTTCCACCTGTTTGTATGCGTCTACACGGGACTTGCATTTATTTGCTTACGTGGAATGCTCGTGAACAGCTACAACTCACCACGGGCATCTGTACTTCCGGTGCTCTAATGTCTGCGACTATTCTGGGGTATCCCGAAATCCCGTAGACAGGATACGTGGCCATTTCAGCATGGGTTCCGGTGTAACTTAGGTATGACATGTCCACCTTGTCTCTTGTCTGATGTCCAGTATTAAGACATTTGCAAAAGGAGGGGGGGGGTGCTAAAAGATGTTTTCAGAGAAAGAATATAGTCTGCTTCTCCTTTATTTTTTTCTTTGTAGACTACTGGGGAAAAAAAAAGATTAAAACAGGCGAAATTAATGAAGATGTGGATAATTGGAAAAAAAACTATATAAATGAATATAAATGAAACAAAAAAAAGTTTCTTAAACCATAATACAGTTACATGTCACTAAATCACTGAAATTGTGCAGTCCACACACGATGACCACATTGAATGAATTGGTCAATAAATTTTTGTAGTCACTATATTTTTAGTTCCTAGTCACTCAATTATTTAATCACTGAAATTGTGCAGTACATACAGTAACAACATCGCATGAATTTGTCAATAAATTATTTAGTCACTATATTTTTAATTACCATTTTATTTAGTTTTTACATTTTAGTCAATATATTATTTAACTACTGTGCTATTTACTCAATATATTATTTAGACATTATACTTTGTCACGTGGATAAGGATCAGATGAATGTAAAAAGTTTTTTTTGTTTTGGGGGGGGGGGGGGGGCAGAACAGAATCTGTAATATAAATTATTATTATAATCAGTTATCATAACCACACCCCACCCCAATCCTCATACATTTTTTTTAAAAATCTCAGCAAACCAGCTGTCTTTAGTAGCTTTTAATTAGTTTCTATCAATGTTTTTGACATTTTGATGGACATTAAAATAAACACATGCTTTTTTTATAAATCAAATCCTTCCTGATAGTGGTCTTTAATTTCTCATCCTTTTTATTTCTTGTAGTGCTTCAATATTGTAATGAGTCTTTTCACTGAACTTTCACAGTCGAGTTCTTCGATTACAGTCGAGATCAGTTCTATAGATATGGTGCGAAAAGTGTGAAAAGATGAAACTATTTTGAAAAACTACACAGGTCTAACCTTAGTTTTCTCTGTGTGACCAATTAGCTAGTATTTTTTTCCCCAAATATATACATAAATTGTCAAATTTCTAGGAAAATCGTTATAGCCATTTTCGAAAGACTCTGTCCAGTGTCCAGATTCCACCCAGTAGAGGACCTACTTTTTGAGCCCATGAAGAATTTGCAAGCTAACTGAAGGAATGGTTAAAGCAAATTTCTCAATAAAAACATTGTAGAACTTTAAAAAAAAAAGATAGAGATAGATTTTAAATAACGTAAAAGTATTTTTTTTCCTGACAAAAACATACTCTAGCTTTTACACACCGGCTACGCCTGTTCATGTTTTCCAAGTTCTCCTTTTTTTTAAACTTCATTTAAACAGGTCATATTTTAACAAACCCCCGCCTGTGAATATCTGTTACGATGGCATAAAACGGTCCATTCTCTTTCTGATTCCTTCTCTCTCTCTCTCTGTCTCTCACTCTCTCTCTCTTCTCTCTCTCTTTCTTTCTCTCTCTCTCTGATACCCCTTTTTTTTGTTCCCCCTGCATATCGTAATGTTCTGTGACAGTCTTTTTGACTTCAATTGGAATATGACTTTCTTTATAACATCCTTCATACACACACATGCTTTTTGAAGGATATCCTTCACTGGTCTCTCTCTTTCTTTCTCTCTCTTTTGAAAAGAAAAAAAGAAATAGATCTATCTCTTTGATGCTATTAAGCTAAATTTGGTTCTTCTTTTAAACCGAAAGCGGAAATGAAAATACAACATAAAAAATAAGTTAAATAGGGAAAGAAAAAGAAAAGTTGCTTTTAAAATATGGAAGCCTTTTGTATATGCATGTGTATATGTGTTTGCTATTTCTATTTATGGTTTATATAGAATGCGGCCTTTTGGAGAAATGCAGAAAGAAAATATAAAGGTTTAATAGAAAGCTTGCTGATTTTTGAGAATTGCGACGTCCACCCAGCGAATCTGCCTTGGCGAGCTGTAAATGAGATGTAAATCTCCATGAAAAAAGGAACCTCTATATGAAATTTCCAGAGAATCCGTACTGTAGTTGATGAGATCTCTTGATATATACATAAATGAATGAATGAATGAGTCGTATTTTAGGAATATATATAAGATATGTGCATGAGTCCAAATAATTTCACCTTATCAATAAAATAGATAAACACTACAATAGTGTCATATAAAATATAGTTTCAGTATTTCTATGTGTAAGCTTGCGCTCCCTGAGCTAGTTTTATATGTATTTTTGTTGTATAGGTTAGATCTATTTTTATATTTTTATAGGTTAGTGTCAGATTTTATAATTGTACTTCCGCATATTTATATAGGTTAGTGCGGGATACTATAAAAGTGATGTACTACATGCTGTCTTAAAACAGTTGAGTGTACATTTGACCAGTGGTCAGTACCATATCTGTCTGTGTGACAGCTGAAGATCTTTGTAGTCTGTCGTCTAATTATTTTATTATTCTGTACCTGGGACGGCCTGTAAGTTTGTAACTATTTGATATTTTCTTTTACTAGATCTATGGCACACTGTGTGTAAATATGCTAGATGTATTTTAATTTAGTTTTATTTTCTAGTTGGCAGTTTATGTTTTGAGCATGTGATTTAAAGATGGCGGAGTCCATCAGTCCTGCTTTGAGTTTTCTAGATGTAATAGAATATATGATTTTATGTATTGCAGGCTATTATTGCTGCTTTTAGCTGCTGCAATTACACTGATGATTATAACTGCTATTACTCTGCTGTAACTCTTGCTGTAGATCTAGAATCTAGTGTTATCTTGTTTTCATTTAGTTTAGGTTAGTATAGTTAGTATGTCTGGTTACTTAGGCGACTCTAGCCCCTTGGTCACCATACCGAGGTGCACAGATTGAGCCCACCTAGTAGTGCAAACATCTGCCTACTGTAATAAAATTTAATGTTGAGCAGAGAATAGGTCTCTCCCACTCGCGCCTGCCTGACCTGCTCACATATGTTTCATCTATTCGGATAATTAAATAAATTTTATGTGACTATACAATGATAAATAAATAGACATTATGCCACTAGTCACTATACAATGATAAATAAATAGACATTATGCCACTAGTCACTATACAATGGTAAATAAATAGACTTTTATGTGACTTTACAATGATAAATAGACTTTTATGTGACTATACAATGATAAATAAATAGACTTTTATGTGACTATACAATGATAAATAAATAGACTTTTATGTGACTATACAATGATAAATAAATAGACTTTTATGTGACTATACAATGATAAATAAATAGACTTTTATGTGACTATACAATGATAAATAAATAGACTTTTATGTTACTATACAATGATAAATAAATAGACTTTTATGTGACTGTAGTGGAGTAGATACCTTTTCAGAAAACACCGGCCACCCCGATAGCCACGTGACCCTTCCCCCTAGATGGCACCTTGTGTCCGCGCATAACAAGGCAGACCAACGTGGGCACTGTCCATTCGACCGGCATCTCTTGTCGCTGTAGTGTCCGTACGTTACTGGACCTACTTCGCCTCCACTCCCTGTTTGTGCCTGGTTCTACACCATGTGTTTATGGATGGCTGCAGGTCTTTAATGTATAATAAACAGTTTGGAATCGTCCTACGAGTTGCCTTCGTCATGTCATTTAGTTTGTTCTGTGCCAAACCCACCACAGAAACTTGGTAGCACGAGTGGGGTCAGGAAGAGAGACTACACTGTGGAATCAAAAGACGTCTCAGAATCTGCTTCCTGACAACCGAAACTAAGAAAGTGACAACCAGACGTAGATGTCCACAAGTAACAGTTTTTCCTGTTTCTGTACTTTAAAATATTTTCTATTTTTGGTTTTCTTCTTTTTGTTTCAGGGTAGTTAGATTTAGTTTTAGTTAGTTTTTAAGATAATTTGCTTATATTTTCTTAATTGTGATTTTACTTAGCTTGAAAATTGTTTCAGTTGAGATATATTTAGTTATTAGGTTACTATTATTGTTAGAGTTTCTTAAGACCTGCAGCCAGATGGAGAGAAATATGGTGAAACCTGGTTCAGTGAAGGGGAGAGACGTGGGTCCCACGTGCAGTGGAGGAGAGCCGGAGGGAATGGAACGTGTCACTAAGGGGATGTTGACTCGACTACAGGCTGAACGTGAGGCATTGAAACTGGCCTGTCAGCGCCCTCACTACATCATAGAACCTGCTAGAAAAATGAGACAGTTCAGCGGGGATGGCAGAAATGTTGAGGTTTCAATTGAAGATTTCGTCAGAGAAATAAGAGATCTATGGGAACTTCGGCCTTACCTCTCGCCTCAAGAGAAGACAGCAACCATCATTGCGAACATAAGTGGTCCAGCTAGAGTAGAGGTAGATCTTCAGCCACCTCATATCAGAAGTGATCCAGAAGCTCTGCTTGATGCACTTACATCTGCTTTTGAAGTAATCATACCGGTGCGAGAGGCAGAGATTGCATTTTTGATGTCGCAGCAGAGAAGAAGTGAGTCACTGCTTGAATTTTCTCACCGACTATTTAAGGAGTTCACAACGGTCATAAGACAAGAACAAAGAGAAGGAATAGATTGCTTCAAGGAGGAAAGATTGAGGGACCAATATGCTTATGGAGTGAGAGATCCAGAACTTCGCAGAGAACTGTTTAGGTTCATAGCGCAACATCCCCAGATAAGTTTTCAAAGTCTACGAAACTATGCATTCAAGTAGGAGAACCAGAACAAAGATGCAGCTCGAGCCCAAGAGCAGTGGTCTGAGGTTCTCTTAGCGAAATTGGCCAAGTTAGAGAAGCAATTTGAAGAGATAAAGGGGTCAGGCTATAACAGTCTGCTAAGTTCAACTAACGCTAACTCACTCTCTAGTCAACGACACCAGGGGTCTGGTTATAACAGTCTGCCAAGTTCAACTAACCCACTTTCTAGTCAACTACATAGTCAACGCAGACCAACACAAAGACACACGAAACATAGCAACCAAAACAGAATTCGACCAACAGCACCGCCTGGTCTTGTGTGGTCAAGGACGAAGAGAGGATTCTTCCCATACACTGATGATGGATCACCAGTCTGCACCCAGTGCTGGGAAGCTGGACATGTAAGGCGTCACTGTCAACAATCGCCACAACTCACTGCTGAGGTTCAATCTGTGTGCAATAGTGAACCCATTGTTTCACAACCAACCCACCAAGTAGTGCAACGAACCAGTGAGCAACAAGTTGATGCAATTTCCACTATAGATGTAAGTCACTCCATTCAAGCATACCCCGGATCGAAAAATAGGAACTTTATCTCTGGGCAGCCAAACAAGAACAGGCATAACAGAGTCCGGAGGACACATAGACGAAAAAGAAACTACAAGCATTTGAACCAGCCACAAAGACGATTTCGCTCACTACTCCCTATCACACTTTCTACAGCTTCCCAGACATCATGGATCGAGAAAGATTTTAGTGTCAAAGAGAAACCAGACAGACCACTCTGTATGACCGATGGAACCAGCACGTTACAAACTGGAAAGATGTTTGTCGTCCCAGAAGACACTGACAAGAAACAGTTGTTTCAGTTTTCAGAAACCTACTAGGCTGAGCGCCCCGGGACGGGGTAGTGGAGTGAATACCTTTTCAGAAAACACCGGCCACCCCGATAGCCACGTGACCCTTCCCCCTAGATGGCACCTTGTGTCCGCGCATAACAAGGCAGACCAACGTGGGCACTGTCCATTCGACCGGCATCTCTTGTCGCTGTAGTGTCCGTACGTTACTGGACCTACTTCGCCTCCACTCCCTGTTTGTGCCTGGTTCTACACCATGTGTTTATGGATGGCTGCAGGTCTTTAATGTATAATAAACAGTTTGGAATCGTCCTACGAGTTGCCTTCGTCATGTCATTTAGTTTGTTCTGTGCCAAACCCACCACATGACTATACAATGATAAATAAATAGACTTTTATGTCACTATACAATGATAAATAAATAGACTTTTATGTGACTATACAATGATAAATAAATAGACTATTGTGTGACTATACAATGATAAATAAATAGACTTTTATGTCACTATAAAATGATAAATAAATAGACTTTTATGTGACTATACAATGGTAAATAAACATGTCTACTTACTACATAGTATGAAATCATGATAGTCTCTAAGATAAGTCTTCCTAACAGATAAGATACTTCTACTAGCCAATCGATTTGACTGAAATCAGCATAACAAATGACTTGGAGGCAGTAATTAAACTCAACATCGATGACCCCCCCCCCCCCCCCCCCCCCGAAAAAAAGACAGTGTGCGGGGAAGGGTGACCTCAATAGCCAAGTTTAAAATGTAGTTATCTTAGGATTGCATCTGCCTCTAAATTGTCTCCTCTTGGTTGAACTATGCCTACAGAAATGAGCCTTGAGATTATATTGATGTATATTGTCAAGTCTATTACGTCCCTAGCTCCCTCTATACAAAATGTTCAAAATAAAGCTGGTCGTCTGTCTCAAGAAAGTCAGTGGGAACAGTGAATATAGACAAAGAAATATGTAGCAACATTGAATATAGACACAGAGATATCTAGCAACATTGAATATAGACACAGAGATATCTAGCAACATTGAATATAGACACAGAGATATCTAGCAACATTGAATATAGACACAGAGATATCTAGCAACATTGAATATAGACACAGAGATATCTAGCAACATTGAATATAGACAAAAGGTATCTAACAACATTAAATATAGACAGAGATATCTAGCAACATTGAATATAGACACAGAGATATCTAGCAACATTGAATATAGACACAGAGATATCTAGCAACATTGAATATAGACACAGAGATATCTAGCTACATTGAATGTAGACAAAGAGATATCTAGCAACATTGGATATTGTTATAAACCTGGTGGTGGCACAGATGGGGGTAGTGTTGTGTGTGTAGTCAGCCGACGAAAATCGCCTCAGGCCAGCGCTAGACGAGCGGTCAACCGTGACGAGTTACGACGGTCAGCCGAGACGAGTGTGAAAATGACGGTTCGGGAAGGATCGGCGTCGTGAACAGAGCTCATTAGCGTCACGAGAGATGTAGTCATGTGACGAATCCAGAATGGTCGAGCGACGTTTTGTCCGGTTCTAGAAGGCCAGTTGGGACCCTATATAAAGAGCGGAGGTGTCGCAGTCAAGACGGTTCAAAGCCCGGTTCACTACAGTCCGGTCGACTACAGCATAGCTCAGTGTTGTTCAGCGGCGTGGTTCTGTACGGAGCATTACGACGGTTCAGTAAGGAGTACTATCAATTACAGTTGAGACGAACTGCGTCTTGATCTTGGTCTGTGATTGAGTCCGACACAACGAGCCCAGTGTGTGAAGTCAGTCCTCAACTGTTGAACCCAGAGCAAGCCCGGAACGAGACGAAGAGGCCAGTGCAAGAATTGATTCGGCGATACGGTTGATACGGAGAGATATTTGTACAGCCTGTGTTACGTGTTGCCAACTGTTCAGTAATTGGCTGTAAATTATTGGACATTAAACTGTTACGTTACTTTGGAGCCCTGAGTTGTCAAGTTCTTTAAGTTGGTGGTGTATGTTGCAGTTTGCAGAGAGCCTGGTGAGATAGCAATATAGACACAGAGATATCTAGCAACATTGAATATAGACAAAGAGATTTTTTAGCAACATTGAATTGAGATAAAGAGATTTCAAGCAACATTGAAAAAAAATTTTTTAAAAGATCAGATACTAGCCTCTTTAACTGACAAAAGAAAGCAGCTGGCAGAAGGCGGCTTCCAAACGAGACAGATGGTGATCTTTAGCAAAAGGTGGCACACAATGGATATATACTGCGGTAGACGGCAAGAAGAGAACACTGGTAAAGAACGGTAATGTCTGCTCTGGATGTTGCAAATTGCTGATCACAGCTAGGACTACGTAGCCACTCCTTCTTAATCTCTGGGTTCGAACACATGTTTCATTATTATTGCAATGTAATATATTATACAACAGCAGTATGTTTTTTTACAGAAAAATAATTAAATATAACTGCTATCGTGTCATGTGGTCATCTGTTTATGTGACACCACAAAGTCTGAAAGGGGTACTTTACATTTTTAAAAACTTTTATCGTGCCATGTGTGTATCACCTCTAATTATTAGATGTAGATTTTTTAAGTCTGTTAGGAAAATGATCAGCATGTGCTCCCACTTGTATTTTGTTAGAAAAGTCCAGCACAGTACTATTTATTCATTCATACATACGAAAGCATTATGTGTGAAAGCCTGTCTTTTGCTATATTTCGGAAACACGGTGAAGGCCTCATCTTATTATTTCGTAGACTACCATATTAGCTAATGTCACTCAGAAGCTACAGGTCTTTGATTTCAGTGATTAGTTCGTTAAAAAATTAAAACACCGATCCAAATCATAGAACAAAACACCGAAGATGCCACTAAGGCGCTATATAGATGTAAAGCGTGCATCGATTTCAAGTCCACATAAGAACATGCCATCTCGCCCCATCCCTGGCTCTCTAGGAGTCTCTGTACTACAGAGGCGTAGTGAGCAAACTTGGCGCACAGGGCAAGATACTTCATTGGCGCACCCGTCCTCCAAGAGATTTCTAGCTACATTAAATCACTAGCAGATCCAGAACTTTGGAGTAGGGGGAGGGCGATTTTTTTCCAAACCCTAACCCTAACGCCCAGTAAACCCTAACCTTAAGCATAAACGCGAGTACAGCGCATATATATATATATATATATATATAGCCTATTAGACTTTTACACAAAAAAAAGTGTTTCTCAACCTTTCGCGAAAAAAAACCCAGCCATGTTGAGCCCTTTCTCTTGACAGCTAGGAAGTCTTGGAGAGCGCCGTATTCTTGCATTCTTCACAGCAGAAACGCATTCTCCTGACATCTACAGCTCATTATTAATCCTATTCAAAAAAGACCTTTTTGAAAATGTTTTACTTGAAAAATATTCTAATATGAGTTTACAGGCCCTTACTACATTGCAAATACAACCGATCTGTTCCTGGAAAAGATAAGTTACCCCACATATTTAGATTTGACTATTCTGTTTTAAAATGTCATGTTTTCGTCTGGAAAGGAAAGAGGGCAGTAGAATGAAAACGTTAATCCTCGCTCCTTTTTATAATTTCTGATTTGGCATTAAAGAATAGGGGGTGAGGCGACTTGATATAAGAATTTAAGTTTTAACATATATAAATTATATATGTGACATTTTTTTTTCAATTTTGTAATTCTCAACTAAAATACTAAAAGAAAAAAGTATTGGTTTGTCCGATGGGCGGAAGGCGATTGCATGTATCGCCCCTTCCACCTGGTACAACCGTTTTTCATTTTATATTTACTAATGATAAAATTTGAGATCAGATTCTGTGTGCGACATAATATACAAATAGGTTAAAACATCCATATGTACCTTATATTATATAGATATTAAACTAATTTTGTTCACAAGCTATGATTTCGCAATGAAATAGGACCTCCCCCACCCTCCTGTGGGCTATAGTGGGGAGGGTAGTAGAAGCAATCACCCCTCCCACCTCACCGAATCGGCTAAGATACCAGAAGTGTAGCGATATAATATAAAAATGACATGTTATTTCAACTAATTTTGTTCACAGACTATGATTTCTAAATAAAAGTAGGACCGCCCCTCCCACTCAAGAGGTTTAGGTGGGAAAGGCAGTAGATGTATTAGCCCCCCCCCCCCCCCGATCGGCTAACAAGATAACGACATTCGGTTAAATTATCAATAACAAGTTTTAATTAGATAGATATTTAATTGATTCTGTTAAGCTGTGATTTCTACAAATAAATTGGACCGCCCCCCCCCCCCCCACTCTAAAGTTTATGGTTGGGGGGGGGGGGGATTAATGCCATCGCTACCTTCCGCCATCCCACCAAATCGGTCAACATACTAGAAGGGGGGAGCGAAATAATCTAAAAAACATGTTGAAATATAAATAATTAGTATATATTATTAACATAACTAATAAATTCGTATAATTTGTGTGAGTGGGCCGATAGCCCCTACCACCACCACCCCCCCCCCCCTGCAGTGCATTGAATATAGACAAAGAGATTTCTAGAAACATTGGATATAGACAAAGAGATTTCTAGCATCATTGAATATAGTGCTATTAGAGCATGGAATGGCTTGCCAGAGCTAGCCAGGAAAACCAGTGACTTGGCAGGATTTAAGTCATTGGTTAACATACATGACTAAATGCATAACGCGTAGGACGAAATCATCTTCTTTTTTTGAAGTAGCGTCTGTATTATATAAGATAAGACAAACAGATTTCTAGCAACACTGAACATAGACAAAGAGATATCTGAAGGTAGCGCCCGGGGCATCGTGTACCACTTTTACTACGCCTCTGCTGTAATATTAAACCTTCTATCAAAACTGCTCCCTTGATATGCTAATGAAATGAACCCATACGACACAGACATATACGTTCGTGTGCCACTTCTATACATTTCCTGTTGGCGCTTTCTGTCCATTTAAGACCAACTAAAGAGATTTTTTTCGAAATTGAGATAGCGATTGATTTAGATAGTTGATATCATTAAAGTTAGTTCCTAAAAAATTGAGATTTTAGAAAAGCGTATTTATATTAGAAAAAGTACATCGTGTGCCGCTTCTACACATTTCCTGATGGCGCTTTCTGTCCATTAAGTACCATTATTACATTATTATAGCTTTTATATCGCGCTACTTTCATGCTTATAGCATGCTCAGAGCGTTTTGGTCCAATCTCATTTGTGGACCAGTGGGGGGGTATCTAAGAGTTGGTTTTCCGTGCTGTCTTTGGGCTCTCAGGAAACGCAACTCTGCCCGAGTCGGGTGTCGAACCTCTAACCCCTCCTAGGTAGCCAAGCCAAGTTCAAGCGCACTTAGCCTCTCGTCTACCATACAATAAAGGAAATAAACTTATCTTCACATAACGATTAATTGTTGTTTTTTTTCTTCAAATTTATAGTTATAGTAGCCAAATAATTGTTATCATGAAATGTCAAACACACTACAGAAATGTAAATATATTTTAATATTATTTCTCTTTTGTTCAAACAGATAGTTCAGAGAAACAAAAATAATGCTTGTACCATATTCCACAATAATTTTTTTAAAGTATTTATTAATATATATGCAAATATGGAATTATTCATTAAAAAACTTCCAGAATGAAATTGACGTTCTGTATGGACTTTCGGAGATTCCAAATAGTTTGTTGTAGTCTTGTATAGTCTTGTTCCTCTGCAAAACAATGAAAGAAAAGTTACACAAACAAACAAATACAAAGAATGTGTGTGTCTCGTCAACCACTAGGTTTAACTCTTTAGGGGACGTATTCAATTGTGTAGGCGTAATAGTTGCATGCAGGCATTGCCCTTGTAGAGTAAAATCTCATACCTCATTACTTCCCTTTTTCATTTTCTCTCTTGAATAAAGAGTGAAACTGTGCAAAGGTTAATAAATTCAAGAAATCTTTTACATATAAAAATAAAAATGTAACCCATTTTCAGACCTTGCGATCTATTGGGCACATGATGTAAAGGTCAACTGCAAAAGGCCGACGGATGACGAGATGTCATGGGGCTAGTACAACAGCCACTGCGTATCTCAACTTCTGTCAGGTAGCCATTAGAGTTGGGAGGACGTCCTAAAAATACCGAAATTCAAAATCCAAATCTTCACAGATATTCAAACCCGCTACCCCTTGGTTCAGGAGCCAAGCGCTTAACCACCTAGCCACCACGCCCTACTTCTGTGGCATAGAGTAAGATATTGAGGCTTCAGTTTTCCCAATATGTTCAATTTGCCTAGAGTAAGATATTGAGGCTTCAGTTGTCCCAATATGTTCAATTTGCCTAGAGTAAGATATTGAGGCTTCAGTTGTCCCAATATGTTCAATTTGCCTAGAGTAAGATTTGAGGCTTCAGTTTTCCCAATATGTTCAATTTGCCTAGAGTAAGATATTGTGGCTTCAGTTGTCCCAATATGTTCAATTTGCCTAGAGTAAGATATTGAGGCTTCAGTTTTCCCAATATGTTCAATTTGCCTAGAGTAAGATATTGAGGCTTCAGTTTTCCCAATATGTTCAATTTGCCTAGAGTAAGATATTGAGGCTTCAGTTGTCCCAATATGTTCAATTTGCCTAGAGTAAGATATTGAGGCTTCAGTTGTCCCAATATCTTTAATTTGCCTAGAGTAAGATATTGAGGCTTCAGTTTTCCCAATATGTTCAATTTGCCTAGAGTAAGATATTGAGGCTTCAGTTGTCCCAATATCTTCAATTTGCCTAGAGTAAGATATTGAGGCTTCAGTTGTCCCAATATCTTCAATTTGCCTAGAGTAAGATATTGAGGCTTCAGTTTTCCCAATATGTTCAATTTGCCTAGAGTAAGATATTGAGGCTTCAGTTGTCCCAATATGTTCAGAAAAATGAAGCGGCTTCTTTAGGTTCTCAACTTAGATGAGTAAAGTTAAATCAAAGGTTCTCACAAGATTTGCTTTGGTCAGATAGATCTGATAGAGTGCCACGACGAGTTATTTCCCATATCTTGATGACTAGAGAAAATCCTTGATGTCAACTCTCTTGGAATGTTGTCTTTACTATTCATGTCATTCACTCAGGTCCTAATGACTACCCACAGCTAATACAAACCCTTTCTGTCTGTCTGGTTGGAATCGTGTACCTGTTATTTCTCCCACTTCCCATTCTCGGATCATGTTCAAACTGCACATTATTCATTGCCCCTAATAGAACATAAATCAATAAAAAAAACTTGACCAATTATACATCCATTCGTCATAATTAATTTATTTCATTTTATATAGAGACAGTACTAGGTCAAAGGAGACACGCCTAGTGTTGAGAATTACGTCGTTCTCTAAAAAAGTGAAACTACAATAGATAACCATAAAACCTTCTCTAATTCATAAGCACTTGGCTTTCTCAGCGTCATACGTCGACATGAGCCCTCGAGTTGGAATGCAAGTCGACATGAGCCCTCGAGTTGGAATGCAAGTCGACATGAGCCCTCGAGTTGGAATGCAAGTCGACATGAGTCCTCGAGTTGGAATGCAAGTCGACATGAGCCCTCGAGTTGGAATGCAAGTCGACATGAGTCCTCGAGTTGGAATGCAAGTCGACATGAGCCCTCGAGTTAAAATGCAAGTCGACATGAGCCCTCGAGCTGGAATGGAAGTCGACATGAGCCCTCGAGTTAGAATGTAAGTCGACATGAGCCCTCGAGTTGGAATGCAAGTCGACATGAGCCCTCGAGTTGGAATGCAAGTCGACATGAGCCCTCGAGTTAAAATGCAAGTCGACATGAGCCCTCGAGTTGGAATGCAAGTCGACATGAGCCCTCGAGTTGGAATGCAAGTCGACATGAGCCCTCGAGTTGGAATGCAAGTCGACATGAGCCCTCGAGTTAAAATGCAAGTCGACATGAGCCCTCGAGTTGGAATGCAAGTCGACATGAGCCCTCGAGTTGGAATGCAAGTCGACATGAGCCCTCGAGTTGGAATGCAAGTCGACATGAGCCCTCGAGTTGGAATGCAAGTCGACATGAGCCCTCGAGTTGGAATGGAACTCGAATAACTTTTTAAACATTGCTTTTTAAAAGCAATCACGGAAACCTTCATCCAGATACTTTCACCTCTCCCCTCCTCCTGCCAACTGGTCCGTCCACGCCAGTGATTGGACCATAGGGTACTGATCATGCTAAAAGCATGAAATGGCGCTAAAGTGGTGTATTACGAAAATATCTCCAGTCACACAGATTTATTATTTTAAATCTATTACAAATTATGTACGTGATTGATTGAAAATAATTGAAAACAATTACACTTTATAAAAATAGAAGGCAGTTTTTTAAAAGCATTTTAAAAAATATTTTACTTGTTACTGTTTGACTATTTATATCTTTTAAACCCCATTCTTTAAGTTGTTACCTCTGAGTGGAACCTCGAAATAACTAGCTGGTAGAAATATTCAGAGTTACTGGGCTTGACGTGGCCCCTGTCGTTCCAGAGACACATCTGACTTTTGACCCGTTGAGGCTGAGATCAAATGTTTGCTGTACCAAGAGATTGGAGCTGTAAAGATGGATCTAGAATCTAAATTACACCAACATTTCAGTGTGGACATCGATAAGTGTATAGACAAGACAATAAAAAAAAAACAGTTTTTTATATATCACTCTAGAGTACTGCAGATTGATATAGAAAAGCTGTCCAAAAAAATCTAGGTTTTTACTTTAATGACTGGAGTGATCGTTAAATGAACTTGTGTGTTACCCGCGCTTGTAATCGTGCTAGTATTTGTAATCGTGTTCGCATTATCGTAGTCTGTGAATCGTGACCAGTCTGTACTGTGTTATTGTGTGTATCAGTCTTGTTTTATTGAAATAAAGCCTTGTTTCTAAGGTTTTGAATTGATTTAGTATATTACAATTTATTTGAATAAAACCATTCTTAAATGGACAAGTTTTTGCGGCCCAATAGACTGGATGCTGATCCTAGTTCAACTAATGCTTCAGTTACATGGAAACATTGGATTTCTTGTTTTGACAGATTCGCAACGAAGGTAGGGGCTAGTGAAAGCGAACAGTTTGACCTGCTATGCAACTTTGTGTCTCCATCCTTATATCAGTATATTTCTACCTGTTCTAAATACTCAGAAGCAAAATCTATTCTTGAGAATTTATTTGTGAAGGCCCCTAATGAAACATTGGCCAGACATTTGCTTGCAACTTGCAAACAAGAAGTCGATCAAAGTCTTGATCAATTTGTACACAAGCTGAGAGTGATGGCCAGAGATTGTCAGTTCCGAGCTGTTAGTGCTGACAAAAATGAAGAGACGCCATTCGCGATGCCTTTGTAAGCGGCATGCGTTCGAGTGTAATTAGACAGAGGCTACTTGAGAAAAGATCCCTTGACTTGAAAATGGCTTTAGATATTGCCAAGACACTCGACATGGCCCAAAAAGAATCCAGTTCGTTTAGTACTCCTTCTCAATTGGTAGAGTCATCTCTTTCGTCATCAGCAATCTCAACCGAAGAAATGGTGGACTCAGAAACAATCGCAACAGTGAATACTAAATGTTTCTTTTGCGGAGGTAGTCGGCATCTCAGAACGAAATGCCCTGCCAAAGACTGCATGTGTCATTCTTGCGGGAAAAATGGACATTTTTCGAAGGTTTGCAGGTCTCGCAACACACCTATAACCAAAACAAAAGTCAAAACATCTCCTAGCCACGAGATTAAAAGACAATCTTGTAAAGATTGTAGCTGCATTAAGGACTCTACACATCTAAAATCACTAATTGCTACTTCGTATGTACCTGGTTTAACTAAATCAACAGTACACATCTCTGTAAATGGCGTGAACCTAAAAGCCCTAATTGATACAGGTAGCGGGGAAAGCTACATTTCTTCAAACATACCAAGAGAGTATGATTGGTCAGTGACACGTTCAAAGCACAAAATTTCTATGGCGTCATCTCAACTGTCAAGCGTCACAAGAGGCCACATGTTTGCATCGCTAAAATACAAAGGGGAAGTTTACAATCAATTCAAACTTTCGTTACTAGATGAACTTTGCACTGATGTAGTGCTTGGGTTAGATTTCCTCGCATTACACAAAGAACTGATAATTCCATTCAACGGTGGTCGACCTGCATTTCATGTTTGCTCGCTCAATGCTGTTAAGGTAGAAGCACCACAATTTTTTGCAAATTTATCCCCTGACTGCAGACCTATTGCTACTAAATCTCGTCGTTACTCCTTCCAAGGCACACAATTTATTAAAGCTGAAGTTGAGAAATTGATACGAAACGGTATCATTGAACCTTCCAAATCACCTTGGAGAGCTCAAGTCCTTGTCACGACTAATCAGCGGCACAAAAAGCGAATGGTCGTTGATTATAGCCAAACTATAAATAGATTTACTTACCTGGACGCTTACCCCTTGCCAAGAGTGGATGAAATGGTGGAGAAAATTTCCAGGTATGAAATCTTTAGCACATTGGATCTGGAGAGTGCTTATCACCAAATACCTATCCAACAGAGCGAAAAGAAATACACAGCTTTCGAAGCTTGCGGTAAACTGGTACCTGGCGCCGAAGGAAAGTTCCACAAACGACTATTTCGAACCAGAGAACGGTATTCTGCCTCAAGAGGTCGGTGACTCTTTGGCTCTCTCACCAGGGAGTAGTTACGTGCCTGAAACTATCAGTAATTCACAGAGTCCCACCCCAATGATGTACAACCAGCCAGAAGTCATCAGTGACTTACAGGGGAGCCACCCAATGTCAGAGGCCAATATTGACTCGAGTCCCGTACAGGACAGTTACGACTTGCAAGGAGAAAAGTCTACGCCAGAGATACCTCCGGATCCTTCCCTTCATACGCATGCATGGTTATAACCTAAGACCCAGAAAGAAATAAAGGAGGGGTGAATGGAGTGATCGTTAAATGAACTTGTGTGTTACCCGTGCTTGTAATCGTGCTAGTATTTGTAATCGTGTTCGCATTATCGTAGTCTGTGAATCGTGACCAGTCTGTACTGTGTTATTGTGTGCATCAGTCGTGTTTTATTGAAATAAAGCCTTGTTTCTAAGGTTATGAATTGATTTAGTATATTACAATGACAATGAAAGGTAATAGTAGGAACTGAAAAAAATAATTAAACCTTCACTTTAGATCACGTGACAGTGAACAGTTTAATATCTGCCAAAGGACTGGTGACTAAAGCTCCTGAAGATTTGTGGTTGTCAAGAGAGTTGAGCCTAAGCTTGAAACAGTCAAGAACGTTTTGTTTTTTTTTGAAGTAACGTCTTGTCATATAAGATAAGATAACAGCAAAAGCGTCCTTCCTCCAGCCTGACTGAACCATTGTTTTGTTTGGGAGAGATCCAAGCAGATCTCATCTCTATTTTCGGTGACTCGGAACTCAGGACGCTCGGACTAGAAACGTGGCCGAAGGCCGAGTGCACCGAGGACCTCTTTCACTGTACCATGCGGGACTCGTGCTATGAACATAGTTTCAATATCTTTGTTGACCTAGTTGTTTCCACATTGATTTACTATAAGCTCATAATTTTTAGAGACTCGAGTAGGTGAGTAGGCTTTAAAATAAGATAGTGTGGTGTATAATGGAAAGTTGAATATCAATGAAACATTAAATAATACATTAATGTTATAAATGCAAAAGTAGACTAACTTACCCGTAAATGTTACAGTTAAAATCCGATGTTATATTTAACTGTGTAGGAACGTGTCTCTGACCAGGAAATTCAAAGGGAGAGAAGCTGGTACCCTGTGGTGGCATTAACTCCCAAGACACTGTTTTCTATGAATATAGATTAGATATGCACTTGGATTATCTTAACTAATTATAATATACTGCTAAAGCTGCAATTTCAATACTTTTTTTCTATTCAATATGCTCATATCAACAATGACGATGAATGATGGAATGAATCGAGCTAACGTAATGAAGTAGATGTAGTAGCGGCTCATTCGTGGAAATTAAATTATTACCACTAAAACAAATGAACAAAAAATAACAACATATAAATACTTTTTTTAAAAACTTATACGAAGTGAAATTGTACCAATTAGTTTTGATCAGTCATGTAATTATAATTTTGTAATAGATCTAGACCAACAACAATAAAACTGTTCTCCCTGGAGGGAGAAAGAAAGGGATAACTGGGTGGATATTACCGTAATTAGTTTTTTTTTAAAAAAGGGGGCGGGGGAGAATGACCTGAATTTGAACTCCTCAAGCCTCCTCGGGCCAACTTGCTAGCCATTATGCTAGTGAGGTACTTATGACTTGAGAAGATTGCATAGTTATCTATTGTTTGTTTCAATTTAGAGCGGCGACCTATAAAGAGGACTAATTCAGCTTATACCACCACTTCAGTCAAGTACAATTTCATTCCTTTGTTCAAAATACCAAAGTCGTAGCTTCAACGTTTTTATTACTGGTGTCCCCCCCCCCCCCACCCCATCATACGTATGCGATATTAAGTACACCGTAAATACTAGTTTCATTGAATTAAAAAAAAAAAAAAAAACATGTGAACAAACTATTTACTGTACACGTTGGTAAGTTGATGGCTGCTTGGTCGTGCAGTTTGCGCGCTGGATTGTCGTTTGGATTTATCGATGGTCCCGAGTTCAAACCCTGCCCGCTCCCATCCCCCGTCGTCCTGCGGGAGGTTTGGACTAGGAAGTAAACTATCTTCAACTCTGAAGAAACATCCGAAACATTTAAAACATTTTACAAAACAAACAAGTTTATCCGTGCCGCCCCTACATTCCAACGGTCGATCAAACAAAAAATGCAAACGCTTGCCAAAACAGTAAACAACTTTACTGCTGAATTGCTTCTCGTCGCGATGGACAAGCGTAGTAGTTGTGATATTCTTCTTTACGCTGCAGCTCATTCATCGTTTTAGGATGAAGACAAAACAGGTTGCACTGACCATTATTATTGCTTGAAAAGCAAGACGTTAATGAAGAAACTAACGAATCAAAATACGTCGTCTTCTCAAATAACTCCCAAAGTTGTGTCGTTAATGTGACTGCTGATGTGCTGCTAAGCGGTCACTTATGCTAAGATGGACAGACTGCAACATAATGGTAACTGGTTCAAGAACAGATGAATAATTGACGACAGTTAAAAGACAAATCAAAAACACACGAAAAATAGCGTTAACAATTATTTAAGGGGACTAAACCCAACAAATTTAGCCATATCTGGGAATACTGAAGTATTAGTTTCCCTTTTTGCTGCTAAACAAAATAATGTATTACCAGTAACTAATTGTCTAATTGGTTACTTTCTATTTATTTATTCATGTCTTGTCTAGGTCAATGAATGGCTGTTAATGAACTAACGTGAACACACTTTTTACCAGACAGAGGGAGTTGATAGAAGCTTTGGAAAAATCAAATTATTTTGTATGAAGTCGATGATGGTCGTCTATTTGTCACATTCTATCTATTTCTTGTTTATGCTTCGATATTGCAAAGAGTCTTTCCAGTGAGCTTTGCACAATCAAGTTCTATTTACAGTATTTCTACATAATTTCTACATCAGAGTTGCGAAGAAATATATTGAGGAACGTCTTTTTATTTATTGAACTCTTGAAGAAACATTTTGGAATATCTGCTAAATGGGTTCGAAATTGCGAAAGGAAATTTTAAGATAATTATTCTGAAAAAAAAATTGCAACGGTCAAACCAGAGTTTTCCCTGTGGCCAGTTAGCTAATATTTTTTCCCCTCAAAGCTTCTCTGAAAGCGTTCAGCATAGAGCCAGCCACCTGGGAGACAGAGGCACATGACAGAGCATCATGGCGTCGCGCTGTGAAAACTGGCGCACAGGCTGCTGAGGAAAAAAGAACAACGCTGGCAGAAGAAAAACGCCAGAAAAGAAAAGCAAGACAAACGACACTAGCTCCAGCTGGAATAACCTGGCCAGCATGCAGCCGAACATTCCGGGCTCACATAGGTCTCACCAGCCACATGAGGAGGCACAAAACCCCAGTGCAAAGCCCTCAGCCCCCTGGATGACAAAAGTGGTCAACATCGAACCACGATGGACGAACTATACATAATTTTTCCCCCAAAGATAGACATCAACTGTCAAATTTTTAGGAAAAGCCTTAGAACCGTTTTCGAAATCTGTGTCCATCAGTTCCCCACCCATAATAAGTTTGAAAAAAAAAGTTGACTCGAAAATACGACAAGGGAGAGAATCTACGTCAGACATGAGCTACGAGGGAGGACTTAACACGTGCAATGTAAACTTCAGAAATGTCTGTAGACAGGATTAAAAGGGGGGGGGGGGGGAACGTGAAGAACTCAGGCCATTACGGGCTACAAGTAAGCAGAGCCCTTAAAAGAATGTCATATGCAGGACCTAATCTTCACTTACAAAGCAAAATATCATGTTAAGAGATTGGATTTTTTGGTTGATATAATTAAATAGATGATAGATGCCTAAAAGGCTTCAACAATATTGAGTAATATGCCCTTTATTTGAGAGAATACATCTTGAATAAATCCTTTATTCAGCCTATATCGTATTTGTACGGTAGTTTAGAATGCTTGGCCGATGTCCCACATATTTGTATGAAGAGCTGATGGTTGTCAAAAAATCTCCCTATCACGGGGTTCTCTCTCAGGCGAGGGTCTTGGCCAGTTCGCCAACCCCAAAGGTCGTCTCTGGCTCAAGTTTCAAGATGTGTTAAAATATATTGAGAAATTGGGGTGGAAATACCGGGCCTAACAGGCACCTAAACGTTAGTCAACCATTTAATGACTTAATATCTTTAGAACTTTAAACACTGATGGATGTACCTACGTTAGTCATCTCAATAGATGTACACGCCATTCGAGTGCTCTGTCCGACAAGGATTTTTGAAGGTACCAAAGCAGTGACGTTCTGTATTTCTTTTGGCACTAGGTATGGATAGACAATAACGGTTGAAACTCTAGTACTAGAAACAAGTAGTTAAAGACAAAGCAAGTAAAATGAAAAGAAAATACTTTAAAAAAAAAAAAAAGCTTATAATGAGTGAAATAGCCTCAATTATCTTGAATTAATCATTTTTATAGATCTAGACTAACAATAATAAATGTGTTCGATTGGAAATATTTTATTATTAGGCCTACTGCTTTTTTTTTTGTTTAGTGCAATTTTCATGCTTTTAGCATGTTCAATGTGCTATGGTCGAGTCACTTTTAGAGACCAGATTTGAGAGGAGGCGAGCAGGAGGGGGAGGAGAGGGGGTTATCTGGAAGAAAGTTACTGTTCAAAAGCAAGTTTTTTAAAAACGTTGGTTAGTCTGAATTCGAGCCTCGACGTCTCAAGCCTCCGTGATGGAAGGAGGATGTGTTGGTCACTGGGGTATAAAGGTATCTATTTTAAAACATAGAAGGTTTCATAGTTTGTTTTTTTTGGTTTCAAATTTATTGAGAACGATCTCATTCTCTACTCAAGGCTTATCTACCCTTAGCAAGTACCGTCTCTTTATAAAACAAATCAATTGATTACAACTAATTGATGAAATAAATGGTTAATTTTTCGACAATGAATAATTGTGCTAGGCCAACTTACAACTCATAACACTATGACCCTCAGATATCATTTCCGGAGTTTCAGGCGTTGCTGGGATGTAGCAGGTGTAACTTTTGAGGTCTTGACATTTGACCCGAGATATTTGTAAGGCAAACAGTTTGCTCAAACCTGTCAACCTATGGAAGAATCGAATTGGATTTAGTGTTATAAGGCTACGTATATCAATTGTTGTAATATTTAGCTTATAAGATGAAAAAATTGGCTACACTTTGAGCAGTGCCGGATCTAGACTTGATCAAGCCACAAATTGTTGTTGTTTTTTGCGTTTGCTCTTTCTCCAATAAGATAGAAAATATCTGTAATCATTTTTGGGAATGGGTACCCTAAGCTATTATGTTGCTTTTAGCTAAATGCTTTACTGACTTTGAGTTTTAAATATAATCAGGGCCAGATTTAAGTTTGTGGAGGCCCCGGCATGTTATATTTTAGAAGAAAGAAATAGAGTTATCATAAATTTAATTGAACTTTCGTTTTTAAAAAAAATATTTTATATGCCTATTTTAGTCTTTAAAAGTGTATATTTTTTAATTTGTGCTTGGTACATCCGGAGGTGTATTGACTAGATTCCAAGCGTGCGTTCTTAATCACGACACTTTTGCTAGTTTTTTTAAAAGTTGAAAGTTTCTGACCCGTCGAAATTCTTTTGTGGAGGCCCCTTTCTTGTTGAGTCCTTGGGAGTCCCGCCTGCCCTCCCTTACATCCGGCCCTGAATATAATGAAATCTTGTCAGCGTGTAATGGTGCTGCTAAGGCTTTAACTTGAAGCCCTCATCTAATGTAAACTATAGATATGTTTATTTGTTATACTTGTTAATATTTGTGACATGTTACTAGCTCCTCCCCCCCCCCTTTCCCTCTACATTTTACGGAGAAAGCTAACACTATATGTAAATAAAGAGTAAAGCGCTAGATAGATTGTAAAGCTGATTTGTGTTTACAGTTATTTTGCTTGTTTTGATGTAAGGGATGTTCATATTATCCTGCGACTGGGTACTATATAGATTTTAACTTAAGAGGACAGTTATTATATTCAAAGATCGGGAGATGTTGTGAGCAGGAGTTGAAGTGACCAGGAGTTGAAGTGACCAGGAGATGATATATGATGGTGCTTCCCTTCCCCTTTCTCGTAGTTGAGAGTAACAAAAAACCAAATCCTGAATGAATCAATATAAAATGTCGTTTAAATGCAGGTACTATCTTTTGTATGCAATAGTATAGTTTCCTTACACTAAATACAAGAAAGACATAAAAATTTGATATAATAAATATTGTAGTCTTTTTCTTTTTCTTTCAAGGGTCCCTAATGGCCAATGTGAGCCCCTTCGCGCCATGGTTGCTTGAATACCCAGATATCTGACATAAGTGCAATTCCCACATTTCTAACTTGAGCGCAGTACTCAAATATCTGACTTAAGTCAAGTGTAACGTCTTACTGGGCTGCCGCTTTATACATTGTAGTGTCCAGAGTCTCATGCAAAACCATGCTTGCATTTCTTGGGAAAATAACCAAAGGCATCGGGTCTTTCAAAGGCTCCACACGGAATATAATCAACACAGGAGGAGGGTTCGGATCTGTGTAGTTGCAGCCTATGAAAGTGGCTCCGGTCAAGCTCATAGGTCTTAAAATGATCTTCAACTCTGTGAACGAGAGACAGACATTTTATGTTGGACATTTCTCAGCTAACATTGCAGCCTTTATTTGAACGTTTCATGCATCAAGTGGGGCGATGGATGGACATATAGCTGCCACCTGTACAGTTTTTTCAATGGCATTAAACAATTATGTACACATAACTACACACTTAGATACATGGAAAGTCTTGTCAGAAGGTGCTCAAAGCATCTAGGTAACTAAATTTGTAACTATATTTTCATAAAAATGTGACTTAGCCATATTCTTGCACTAGTGCCTTCATATTGCAGTAAATCGGGCTATAAAAATCACTTCTTTTTTTTTTTTACTAGCGCACCAAGAGTTAGACCTGGGAAGATTGAAAGAAAACGGCAATGCATATGCTACAATATTAAACCAACCCAAGATTTGAAACTCAATTTCTATTTTTTTGTTGCGTAATTACTAGACTCTTGTCACTTGTTTTTCTTTTTTTGATGTCTCGAGATCAGAGTAATCGACTGAGTTGACCAAGTCTATGTCCACTATAGCATTCAATAATATTGTTATAACTCTGTCATGCGCACCGCCATCTAAGCTAGAAGGTGCGCACTCTGATAAAATGACTGAGAAGGATGTCAACCAGGTGCGGACTGTGTGTCAAAATCGGCCCGGGCATTTCGATACACTTCGGTCCATAAGTTGTTTATCATTTGGCGTGCCTCCATATGTACCTTGCTACGCCACTGGATGGCCCCTTTTATAAGAGAATATTATAAAACCTTTAACTATTTAATACGTGCCATAGTGGTATTCGTGAGGCCCTTTTGTATATTAGCCCGAATGCCCATATAGCCAGTCCGCCCCTGAATTGTCAACATTAGGAAGAGAACGAAGTTGAGAGCCGAATGAAACGACTGCTAAGAGAAGATGTTGTTTGTGTACCTGTGATGTCGTGTAAATAAACATATATGTGCCTCGTTGAGTTGCCTCACTTAAGTTATTACAATATAATAGTAACCTTCTCGGTAGTGAAATTCATTATAGGAAACAACTTATGAATTATTTGTTCGTTTAATCCTCAGTAGTCATCTCCCCTTGAGCCTATTTGATACGTGTGTATCCGAAGTTAAAATAGAATGAAATGCTTAAGGTAATGAGTTAATCTATTCTCTGATAACAAATAGTGATATCTGTCACCCAGTAAGTTTCTGTGAGATGCTTTTTTTCATGCATTTCATTTATTTGGAACAACTAAATTAACTTAACTTATCTTTTTTTAACTTGTAAATAATTTTTTTATAACTAATTTAATCTATTTGTAAACACACTTACTAGTATCGCCAACTGGAGGATTTGTTACTACTGGTGGTGGTGCCGCCGTGCTCTGCGCATTTGTCTGTGGGGTCGAGGGTGTTTCAGATGAAACATTTAAAGGTGAATTCAAAAGGGTGGTTGTTCGTGGTGGTGTTGTAGTCGTAGTAAACGGAGTGGTCGACGTTGTTGATTGAGTGGTTGTCGTTGTGGATGGTGTGATCGTCGTCGATGATGCTGTTGTTGTCGTTGTGGATGGTGTTGTTGTCGTTGATGTTGTCGTTGTGGATGTCGTCGTTGTAGATGGTGTTGTTGTGAATGGGGTTGTTGTACTTGTAGTTGTGGATGGTGTTGTTGTGGTTGTGGACGGTGTAGTTGTCGTTGTGGATGGTGTAGTTGTCGTTGTGGACGGTGTAGTTGTCGTTGTGGATGGTGTAGTTGTAGTTGTGGATGGTGTAGTTGTCGTTGTGGACGGTGTAGTTGTTGTTGTGGACGGTGTAGTTGTAGTTGTGGATGGCGTTGTGGTAGTTGTTGATGGCGTTGTGGTAGTTGTTGATGGTGTTGTCAACAATGTAGTTTGCACTGTAGTACTGGGTGTTAAAGTGGTAGATATTGAAGTTGTGAAGGGAGCCGGAGTTGCTGGCGATGAAGCATGTGCGTCGGTCTGAACCAAGAGTCTTGGTTGGATCACTACTGGAGACGGTGCTGGTGGTGGGGTCATCGTGGTTGAGAGTGTTGTTGTCGTTGTTGCTGCTGTATATACCTCTGATGGTTGAATAACTAATGTAGGGTTGGATGGACTAGCAGGAGGCAGAGTAGCTGAAGCTGGTAACACAGCTACGGGAGCAGGAGTAGCCCTAGCTGTTGTTGTTATCACGACCTGTACAGACGGCTGTGGCTGGCTGATTTGACTTACACCAGGAGATATCTGCAGGACATCTGCGCCTTTTGGGGAGGAAACGGAAAAGCCCCTAGAAGCCAAGACCTGCGCCAACGCTTCAGAAGACATTTGACTGGCTGCTACATTCTTGTTCTCTGTAATATTATTGAAAAATATCAAGAATTATATCATCTTATTGTTTATATCGGCTATACATAATACAAGATGACTTTCTTTTTTCAAATATTTTATGTGTGCTTTCTAGTTTTGAACAGTTACATGGTGTCACGTGGTATATACGTCAAGGTCTCAAGAGAAATTCACTTACACATTGGCTTGTCTAATGGTCAAGATGCTACACAAAATAGTAAATAGGTAAAGGGAGTAAATTATGAATGAGAATTTTACTCTCCGCTACGAGAACTTTCGGTATGAAACTTAGAGGAGACGAGCGTATTTCTTGGTCAATAATTCAATCTGTTCAGTCATTAAGTTTCAAGCCTCATGTTAAGTCTACTTTAGTGAAATTATTAATGAATTTGGAATATAATTAGTATTATTGCTTGATATGTAATTTTTGCTTCATCTTTAATTATTTCTATTTCAGATTAAAATAATTTTAATTCGATAACTGCATCTAAATAAGGTTCTCCGGCATATTTAGGTCATTAGGTCATCAGATTTAACTTCTGAAAATATTAAGACGCACTGATGACTAGATTCCATTGCAACATAAGGTAATGCAAATATCATATAAAGATATAATTCATCAGTTGGGTACAGAGGCGAACTAGGTATATGGGCGACAGGGCGAATGCCCGGTGGGCCGGTGCATAAATGAGCCGGTGGGACTGCCGGATGGGCTACATTAAATGTCAGTAAGTCTCGTCAACGTGATTGGTCTCGCCGTACCTTTTAGAACACATCTTTACATACTTAACTATGTAATACTGACATTTAATGTAGCCCATCCGGCAGTCATAAACAATGTAATATCCGGCTCATAAACAATGTAATATCTAAAGATAACAACAAAAACCTATGGTCATACATTAAGTCTAAGAAAATGGAAACAACAGGCATAGCGCCATTAAAAGATGAACATAACATAATACATAATGATAATGAAACTAAAGCAAACATCCTAAACAAATACTTTGCATCAGCATTCTCATCCCCAGGAGACAAAGACATATTTCTTAATTTGAACCAAGTAGACAACATAGAAGATTTAGTAGTACAAGAAAATGGAATTAAAAAACTATTAGCCAACACCAAACCAAATAAAGCGTCTGGACCTGATGGTATTCCAGCTAGATTACTCAAAGAACTAAGCAATGAGCTAGCCCCAGTGTTCAAAATACTCTTTCAAGCATCGCTTAACCAGGGCAGAGTACCAAAGGATTGGAAAGAAGCTAATGTCACCCCCCTATTTAAAAAAGGAGAAAAATCTGATCCAGGAAACTACAGACCAGTATCACTTACCAGCATCACATGTAAAATACTAGAACACATAATATGTAGCAATATCATAAACCACTTAGACAAACATAATGTCCTCACCCCATACCAACATGGCTTTAGGAAATATAGATCATGTGAAACACAACTAATAGGACTAATTGATGATTTTTCAAAAGGTTTAGATAATAGTGAACAAATAGATGCTATCTTACTAGATTTTTCCAAGGCTTTTGACAAAGTTCACCACCATAGTTTGCTTAAAAAATTAAAATATTTCGGCATTAACGGTCCACTGCATCAGTGGATTAAAGATTTTCTGATAGGGAGAGAACAAACTGTAATAATAAATGGCTCTAAATCAACACCAATAACAGTAAACTCAGGTGTACCTCAAGGAACAGTCTTGGGTCCACTACTATTTTTAATTTACATAAATGATTTACCAAATTGCATTAGTTCAGGAACAAAAGTCAGATTATTTGCAGACGATTGCATAATATATAGAACAATAAAAACAAAACAAGACACAGATATTTTACAAAGAGAATTAGATGAATTACAGAAATGGGAATCAAATTGGAGCATGTCTTTCCACCCAGAAAAATGTCAGTTGTTAAGAGTAACAAAAAAACTAAAACAAATTAATTCCACTTATCTTATTCATGGCAAACCAGTAACACAGACTAAAAACTCAAAATACCTAGGTGTTATAATAAATGAAAAACTGTCATGGAATCCACATATTGATGAAACTATAAAAAAATCCAACAAAGCATTAGGGTTTATTAAAAGAAATTTCTATAAATCAAATAAGAACATAAAACTAAAATGTTATTTAACCTTGGTTAGGCCAATAATAGAATATGCATCCACCGTGTGGGACTCCTCAACTCAAGAAAACATTAAGAAACTGGAACAAACACAAAATAGAGCAGTGAGATTCATAACAAACGAATATTCACATTTGACTAGGGTAACACCATTAGTAAAATCACTAAATTTAGAAAGCCTTCAGGACAGAAGACTCAAAAGTAAAGTAGCAATTATACATAAAACACTGAACCATAATCTTCAAATACAAAAACAAAATTTAATAAAATACTCTGAAAGACACAAAAATAAAGGCACATTCCTCGTCCCATATGCTAGGACAAATTTGTACAAGTGCTCCTTCTTCCCTAGTGCTATTAGAGCATGGAATGGGTTGCCTGAGCTAGCCAGAAAAACCAGTGACTTGGCAGAATTTAAGTCATTGGTTAATATGCATGACTAAATGCATGACGCGTAGGACGTAATCATCTTCTTTTTTGAAGTAACGTCTGTATTATATAAGATACGATACTATCCACATGTTCAGAAATAATAGCTTTGCTTATACCCCTATACCATGATTCTGTGAGTTTCAATTCTCTTTACACACTAAGAGATTAACAAACAACATTATGACCTATATATATCTTTTGTATGGTCTTATAGAAGTGGAACTAGCCTGAACATACTCGTGTGAATTTATAAAGGAAGTTTTTCTTAACTCTTAAAGATTCTTGAGTTTTCCCCCTTTTTTTATTGTTTTTTAAGGTACTTAATAAAAAATGATTTTTCTAAAATAAAAATAATACAAATATTTGCATGTTATCTATCATTTTATTCAGAATTGCATCCTTTGTCTAGTAGATGATAACAAAATTTGGTAGGTGAAAACATTTTTTCAAGAAATCAATTCTTGTGACAATTTTTTTTTCTTTTTTGCAAAAAAAAAACATATTTATGACAAAAGGCATGAATTAAAAAAAAAAGTATAAAAGCCAATGTGAATTAAAGTACTATTTTCATCAATGATAACCATTTTTACATGTCATATATCATTTTTAGGCAATTCTATAGAATAACGAGATACTGAGGTGACTTTTTATGAAACTATATAAAAACAACAAAAAAACGCCAAAAACAAAGTCCTCTTGATAAAAGAGCTAATCATATAAACCAAACATATAGATTATAAATTACAAAGAATTAAAACATTAATAAATGAAGTAATTACAGTTTGAACTTTAAAGTAGTCTTATTTCACACAAAAAAGTACATTGAATGTGAAAAAAAGGTTATTTATGATAAAGTAAAAGACAATTTCTTTCTGGACTGAAACACAAGAATGTACCACAAGAACTACACATGGACCTAGTCTTTCTTTCAATTTTGTGATGACTATAACAAAGTTTACAATTTTTTCTATCTTTTGAAGCAACCATTGCAGGTAATATTGAGTGGCAGGTTTTAAGTTTCATATGTTCTACAGTAGGAACTGGGTCATAATCATCAATGTTTGCTAACTCTCTAATTAGTTCAATGGTGAAATCTAACTGACTGTAGTATGGGCTTCTATTTAATTCTTCAATATCTGGATTTTGTTTTCTCCAGTCTTGAAATAAAATATAACTATTAACTCTAGCAATATCAATGAAATGAAAAAATAAGGTTTTCCAGTACTTGTTAGTTTTGCGCAGCATGTTATATTTATTTAGTAGTTGATCACTTTTATCCACCCCTCCCATAAAAGAATTATAATCCCCCACTAGTTTAGGCTGTTTAACTTTTAATTGTTCAAAAACACCATTATTTTTTGTTCTCCTATTAACATAATTAAACTCATTTGCCGAATGCATGGTTGAAACTAATGAAACTGTTTTGTTATCCCTCCACTGCATAGCTAAAACCTGATCTTGTCTAACCCATCTCATATCCCCCCTCTTACTAACCTTTTCCCACTGCTTCACATTCTTAAGTTCTGTTGGAAACCCTTTCCTATTGCTTAGGATTGTTCCACAAGCAACAATACCTTTTTTAAAAAGATCAATAACAAGTACAAAACTGGTATAAAAATTATCAAAAAATAAACGATAGCCTTGATTTATTAGAGAGGACACTAACTTCATTACTACATCATATGCTAATCCAAAAGTAGAGTTATTCCCTTCTATCTTACCTAAATATACATCAAAGTCATAAGTGTACCCACTAAGAGAGTCTGCTAAAACCCACAATTTCATTCCCCATTTAGTTGGTTTATCCCTTATATATTGTCTAAATGCATACCTACCCTTATTTCTAACCATTCTTTCATCTATAGATATGTTTTGACTAGGCTGATATAATTTCATACATTTCCTCCTGATAAATTCAAATAAAAATCTAACCTTAGCAAGTTTATCAGTAGCCACCTCAGTATCTCTATTGCTTACTTTCAAAAAGCAAAGAATTTGTTGAAAACGAAATCTAGTCATGAACGCTCTGGCCCACAAACCATTGAACAAACTCTTTCCGTTCCAATAGAGCTTAAAGTTGGGAACCTGAACAAGTCCCATGTACATCAGAAGTCCCATGAATATGTAAAACTCTTCAACGTCTATATCCTTCCAGTTCTTGTACATACTTGGTTTTGTAGGACCAGTGGCAGCAGCATTTTCGTTGGTAAATTTACAGAGCATTTCAACTAAAGCTTCTGTAAAGAACAGTTTAAAAATTGAAAGAGGAGTAAGGTAGTTTCTCCTGTTTTGCCTTGTTACACTTTCAGGGAAATGAGCTCCAGGAGGCCTTTCGGGTCTGAATGCTGGTATGGCATGTGGTATTTGGTCCAGGTCATCATAGCTAAAACAAAATAAAATAAAAAAAATTAGAATAAGATTTAGTAAAATTAAAACAAAGACATGCTAATCATAACTACAAGCTTTGAATCCAAATATAAATAATATACATATACAGCACTGAAATGTTTACAGATGTAGATTATAAACAAAGCGTAACCAACGTAAACAAATGAAATATGGATCTAGCAAAAGCAATGTGGTCTGAAAAGTGTTTGGCTCTAGATCTAGTAGATCTAGAAAATACTTTGATTTTAGTATAAAGTCTTATAAGCTCTTTATTTCCCTAAATTTTACATATAAATTCTAAGGTTATTTAGATGTAGACTAGATCTAAAGTTTCTAGACTCTAACGAGTCAACCCAGAACTGGATGTTTCGTAAGAAAGAAAAATATTTACCTTCCGTAGTTCCTCTGTTCATTGAAATTGGGCTGAATGTTTTCATCATCACGAAAATCTTCTTCAATCCATTCTTCATCTTCACTTGAAATGTACTCAATTTCTTCATCAGAAGATAAGTCTTGAGCCATTTCTTAGGTAAAAACGTGATGCTAGCGCACTAGTAGTGGTGAAGGCAAGTAGTAAAATGGCCGACGAGAATCACAAAATGGCTTGTTCAAAATGTGAACTTTCGGACGCAAATAAAAATAACTTTTTTAAAAAAGTTTAACTTAAAATAATATTTTTACGAAACAAAAAATATTTTTTTGTGAAAATAATAAAAAATAACGCAAAAATTTCAAGATTTATTTATTTAAATGACGTTTTAAGGCGTCGACCACGGGTGATCGAAAATCCAATATGGCGTACCATAAGAGTTAATGTTATGATGCAGATACGTCTGTAGATCCACTGTTAACAAAAATAACTCATAGATGGATTGTTCTGTCTAATGTGCGTTATATAATTGGGAAGGTCGGTTCGTCGAAAAGTCCCACTTGCATGATTTCATGCTGAAGACTGGTGATATAGAGGTTCTTAAGAAACTGTTATGGGCACAAGCATAAGCAATATGTGAGCGAGCAGTTTGTTGATGAGGGACCTTCTTATTCCTAGACACTTATCTGTTGCTAAAATGTTTCACGTCACGTCCTTTTCATAGTTTTGGTTTGTTTTTGTTTGACATGTTTTGGTTGTTACTTCAAAATAACCCAAACTCCCACAGGATGCGGGGTGGGGGTAGGCGGCGGGCAGAAATAGAACCCGCGACCATCCAGATCGCATAACACACCAATAGGCAGCCATCAAGTGTTATGCTTAACTCTTTTAGTTATATCAAAATAATGTAATTAGATTTCGATTTCAGTGTAAAAAATTTTTTACAAAGTGAGATTTCTTATAGCCCTGAAGTCTATTGACATGTAGCTATACACTACGACTATGTCATAGAAAGCCAGTTTGTATACACGGTTCAGTTATATGCATATCATATGCAATGAAGTTATAAGCCAAATCGTATGGTAATGCCCGGGCCGATTTTCAGACTTAGTCCGCCCCTGGTTAGGCAGGCCTATTTATAACATAGATTAAACATTATAATTTTAAAAATTAAGAAATGTAAAACTATAGTGTCTACTCTCGTGTATTTGATAAAAGCAAGTAAAATTTACAAAACACTTTTGTTAAAGAAGACAATTCCTTCTTAATGAAGCTGATAACTGTTTCGTAAGGGCTATAAGAGTAATTATTGTGTTCTCAATACCTAGTAGAAGATAAATTTAAACAAAAATGGAACATTCTACCCCGCCTTAATTTTGCCCTACCCACTAACAAAATCCTGATCAAGCGAATGTATAAATCTACTTCAGAGTATACAAGTAAAAAATATACAATGCTATATTTATACAGCTTATAGAGCGATTATTTTGCTCTTAATAACTGTTACATTTCTAGGAAAATCGTTAGGGCCGTTTTCGAGAACCGTGTCCTCCCAGGTTTGCTTGTGAATCTTGGACGCTGACTGCAGAACTAAAGAGGAGGATCCTAACAATGGAATTGAAATTTCTATATAAGGATTCTAGGTATCACCTACAAGGACCACAAACGAGGAAATTAGAAACTGGATCACTACGGCAACTGGGCCCCAACGATGACCTGGTGACCAATGTCAAAAAATGCAGATTAAAACTTTAAGAACACATCGTAAGATCCTTATGGCTAGCAAAGACCTTCCTTCAGAGACCAGAACCAGGAAAAAGAGGAGGAAGAGAAAGCAATGGGAAGACAACATCATAGAATGGAGGGGCCTGTCATTGAAGGACTTTCTACTTAAGGCGAAAGACAGGGAGGAATGAAGAAAAACGGTCAACTTGTAAATTATGGTCTATGTTTATGAATTAAGGCTTTATGTTCCAATCTATTTCCTAGTGTTTCTCAACTTCAATTCTATCAAAAACTTGTTTATTAAACGATATATGTGTGTGTTTTGATTGTTTATTAGTTATTAGCTATGCTTGCTGTCAGATAACGTATTCATGTTTAGAACTTTCGATACTCACTGTCAGCATTGAGTTCAGCTCCAAGAAATCCGACAACAACTACGAAAGCTGCTAGCAACATGAGCAGAACACCGAAACCAATCAGCATAGCCGTTCTTTTGTATCTCTCTTTCTTATGACGTATTAGCTGCACTTGGGGTCCATTCAGTGAGTCGTTGTCAAATCCTGAGTTAGGATTAAATGTTTGAGGAAATGAATCGAAATTCAAGGGCCCCTGGTCAATGAAACAAATTAAAAGAGTGCATTCGTTGTGGCAACATGATGCCTTGCTTTCAATGTTTAACAAATATATGTTTCAATGTGCTAAAATTGATTGGTCGATTAAATTATCCTAACAATGAAAACGAATACATTTCTTAGGAAATGTATAAGCACTCAGAAGGAATGCCGTGAAAGGGGAGTAATATGGGATGAATCAATCAGTCTAGGGATCTTCCTATATTTTGTTATTCACATTTTTGAAGATCGCTTTTTCATTAAAAAAAAACGGTGCGTATGAAAGATAAAATAAAAATAGGACAATTTTTTTAACCTATTATTTAAATCAGCAATAAGTGAATATGTTAAGTCATTGTGAAAAATGATAATAATTAACAAGTAACGGGATATTTGTCTGGGTTTAAAACCAAGTAAAAACGAAAGCTAGATTTACAGATTACTATCTGCGAGAGAATACTTGATCAAAGGGAGACAATGCAGTTAAGATCAATTATCACAAATCAGATCATGAACGGGAGTTTAAAAAAAAAAAAAAACATGCCAAATACTTGAAGAGGTTTTTTTTTAATTTTAAAAAAATTGGATTCTTTTTTGTAAATCCGAAATAATAGTCACTTTCTACAGAGATTACATCAACTCTATCTGTTTGTTTGTCTGGTAAAAAGTTTGAGCAGTGTTTTACTGTCATAATTAATATCAAAAGTTAAAACTTTGCATAATTATTTAGTTTCGGACAAAATAGCTATCATTTTCAAAAAATCAATTGGTCAATCAACTATTGGTAATTAATTATTTTTTTTTGGCATCGAACAAGGGAACGAAACTGTTTGTGACTAATGTGGCGGTATAAACTAAATTAGTCCCCTTTATACTTTGAGTAGATGTAGTTTTAAACTAACAATAGATAAAACCTTCTATTTTCATATGGCATTGAGGTTCGCTCATTGTCTTGAGGAGGCTTGAGCCCCTAGAGTTCGAATTTAAGTCGTTAAACTTTTTTTTTATATAAATGCATTTAAAAAGCGATCACGGTAACATTTACAAGAACATTTATACAGGTAGCTTTTTCCCAATTATAGCGCATTGAGAAAGCGACATGGCAACGAGCTATTGGTCTCCACTGCCCACAAGTTGTGACGTTGCAGGTCAGTGTTAGAGGCCTTCTATAACGAATGTCCTCGGGGGCTCAAGAATTTGATGGTGCCCCCCCCCCCTCCTAGCCTGTATGTGTCAGAAACCAAATCAAGCCATACTTTATAAAGGCTTATCAGTATAGCGCACGACATGGCCTAAATCGTGCCGATGTGCCAAAAAAAAACAAAATATCAAATATATCAGTATATATTTACAAAAAAAAAACAATTAGCAATCAGGCCAATGCCTAAACTAGTTTTGCAAGTGAAAGCTGTAGTGTCATTACTTCACTAAATAGCGACTTCTTACAAGTAATGAGTCTCTATTACACTATCTCGTGCTCATATTACCAAACAAATGTTTAATAAAGCATTTTAGGCATTTTCTTAGCGATAATATTTAACTACATTAGAAAAGAAAAAGAATAAATGAGAGTTGGTAAAAAAAATTGTTTTAAATGTTGATCTAGTTTATTTTCATGCATCAATTATCAGTAGATATCAGCTTTCTATTTGACCAGCGAGTTTATTTATTCCCTAGGACTGTGTTTGTCACAGAACCAAAACCAAGTGCATACATTTCTAAATTACTTCCAATTTTTGCTGTAGAGGAAAATAAGTAGATCCAACCTGCTTTATGTTATAAAACATCTTAAGTAACTGTTATTAAGCGCTACTTAGAATGTTTGCTTTATGTTATAAAACATCTTAAGTAACTGTTATTAAGCGCTACTTAGAATGTTTGCTTTATGTTATAAAACGTCATATGTAATGTTATCAAGCGCAACTTGGATATTTGCTTTATGTTATAAAACATCTTAAGTAACTTTATCAAGCTCAACTTGAACTCTGACCGCTCCGTTGAACCGATTGTCATGCAAGGTAAGAAATGGCGTGCGTGCTATGATAATGTTTACAAAACCTGAAACAAAACAAACAAGGTTACAAAGACAGTTTGTGTGGAGACACAAACTGAAAATCGGCTCCGAAGTGGTCCATCTAGGCAGGTAAAAAGGGAGGTTTCAATATTTTCAGAAACAACATCAGAATGGAATTCTTTCAAAGACCAATGACAGAGAAGAATGGAGAAAGAAGGTTGACAGATCTTATGTGGTCCCCCAGCGTCCAGCAGACCAAATGATAGGTGAAAGTGAATGTGAAGTTAGATGTGAACCTGGCCTAACTAATGTCGTAAAAGTGGTGTATTTTTATGAAAAAACTGCTTGCATAAGTGATTAAAAAAATTATAATTTTTTTTTTCGCTTTCAGAAAAGAAAAAAGTAGCCGTTGCATCAGAACTTTGAATGGTCTAAAATATTGTGATGTCGGATTTTCAATATCTTTTCTAGTTTACGAGATCTAAACGGGGAGGACGGACAGACATTTCACACAAAACTAATAGCGTCTTTACCCCTTTCGGTGGCGCTAAAATCAAAAAATTTCTTATTGAACACTGTTTTATGAATGTATAAAAGATTTCTTTGAATGATGTGATTTCTGAACACTTTTCTCTGGTAATATCATCAGTATACGGAAACTAGAAGTATGATGTCATTCTATAACATTTTATCGTTTGCACTTGAAATGAAACTGGGTATTAGCGACATCTATATTGTATGAAATCAGGCATGTAACCAAGAAACAACGCCATCGATAATTAGGTAACATGTTGGTTTTGTTCGTTTTTCATGTTGTTGTTTTTCTGACATCCACCTTGAATGACATCCACCTTGAATGACATCCACCTTGAATGACAAGTATTAAAAGTGTAATATAAGTTTTGCTTTGCTTTATTATTTCTATATCTAAAATTTAAAAGATTTGATTGTGCTATAACTCTCAATATTACTTCGTAACCAATTACCATAATGTGAAACAAAGAAATAACAATTATATTTTAAAAGAACATAAATTTTATCTAGTGGTGCAATTTTCAGTTGTTTACATATTAGATTCCAGTGATTATTATTTTATTGTTGCTTTTATTATTTAAAAACCTTGCCATTTTAGCATGATCAGAAAAAAACAACCATAGACAAATAATCTAAAGAGTTACATTCTTAAATATATTTTTTTACTATAGTAACAAGGTGAACAATGTACATCGTGCAAGAGATGTCTCCCTTTAATAGATGTCATCCATCGGTTTACATCGATTTTGTATTTCGCCTTTTAGTTATATCTATGTCGGAAATATAATTTAATAACAAGACACAGATATCAGTTGATAAGTAAAATTACGTAAGAATTCGAAACAATTTAAATTCTTACTATCCATACGTATTTATTTTCTTACAAGAGTACTTCTGGGCCCTTCGCACCATGGTTGTTACGCCACTGCTCTTGACAATATTATCAGTTATGCACTTTCGATGTTTAAATGTGTCCACCGCAAACCAAATCACTGTTTAACTTCAACATCTCTCGCCTAATCAATAATTTTCCTTTAAGTTTCGCTTGCGACTTTAAAACGTACTTATTTCTGAAGCCAAATTAACGTCCAACTGAGATACACATTTAGAAAAGAATGTAATCAAGTTGCATGCTAACGTTTTTATAAAATAAATCTTTGTTACCTTATAATTTGGCGACATTCCAATCGCGCTGAAAAAATCTGGCGATGCTAATCCGGGATCGAAAGTTCCATTCCGATTGTAGTTGTCGTAATACTTGCCTTTGACCTTCGATCCAACAACTTCTAGTCGTGGTATTGGGTCCATGCTTCGCCAGCAAGCGCTCTGGATTTTAGAAGCAAAATCTCACAGTCGGTCATTCTATATTCAGACATTTAAAGCCTTTATTTTTTTCATTTTTAGAAAAAAGCAATTAGTCACTTGTGTGTGTGAGAGAGATAGAAGTTAATTATAGAATGTTTTATTGCTTAGGGAGAATCTTCTCACGGATAACCAATATGCAAGGCAAGGCTGTACACAGTCAGCATGCAAGGTCGGACTGGCTATATGTGCATTCGGGCAAATGCCCGTTGAGCGGGTGCCAAAATTGGCCGCATGGATGCCACTATGTAACAAATTGTTAAATGTTTGTGTGATATGCTCTTATAAAAAGGGGCCCTCTGAGAATCGTGTTTAAAAAATCTGACTCTACAGTATAATACCAATTAAATCTAACACATTTTCCGAACTAATGTAATAGCCTACATCCGTAGTCCGTGTTTCTAGTAGTAGGCTTCATCCTTTAGGTCCTACACACTGAGTGATTAAAAAGCAACATAAGGACTATATTTCTTATAAAGAGTCTGCATGTCAGCATGTATAAAAATGTATAAGCCCTTATACCTTCTATGTATGAAATTCTTGGCCCTAGCTGACTCATCACTAAGCCTCCCACTTGCGATGGTCGAAAAATACGAAAATTTAACCTGCTCCTAGAACATCTAAAGATATTTTCACGATCGAAACAGCGGCGGTTAAATTAAAACGATTTATTATTTGCAATTTCGAACCTATATGTTTCTTTAGAAAAGTTCCCCTTACAAACCTTGTAGTCTATAGGGCAGATGATTTCTCTTAAGGCGACATTTAAATGTTTAAAAATACAAAATTATACTTCATCCATCCAGCTTTAAGATTTATTCACATTTCTCCCTGGTGCGTAGCTTTCATTCAAGTTTACTTCTAAATTGTCATTTATTGTTAGACAAGTGGTTAAATAACAATGAAAATATGTAGTAAATAAGTAACAATGAAAAAGATTTTTTAACGAAACAACAATACATTATCTGTGTTAACAAACAACGTACCTACTTACAATTATATAATGTAAACCTCAATAAAATGACGGCGTCACATACGAAATATTTCCCTTTCATATTAACAACAATCGACTGTAAATCCTACTGGGTTAGTTTCTCCTGAACTGTCCGAATATCTTCTTGTCACCACATTTTTCTCATAGTTTTCAGAAGATCAGCTTTTAAGATGTGATTAGAGTGTGATAAGCCGAGGCCGACCCTCTCCTTTGTGAAAGATCGTGGCTTAGGGCCCCTGAGGCAACAAAGAGAATTGCACGAGTCGCTGCCCCTTGTTCCCCAGAGCTCACACAATCATAGGGCTTTATTTTCTGATACATCTGTGGTTTAATGTCATCTTTGTCATTTAAGCAGATCAGTTAAGAAACTAATGTCACGTTATAATGTCATCGATGATGCTATTTCCAAATTAGAACCAATGTTATGTTCATTGTTGCTGTTATTGTCCTAGAGACTATTTAGTTCATGAAATAGCTGGAATTAGGCCAACACTTTTTAATGAAAGAAAGATTATGAGATAATACGATATTGAAATTTTTAATCGAATACTTTAGCAAAATTTAAAATGTATACCCTATATAGCCTAATATCTATTATATCTTAAATTATATATTTCTATCGATTTCTCTCGTTCTCTCTCTCTCTCTTTCTCTCTCTCTCTCTCTCTCTCTCTCTCTCTCTCTCTCTCTCTCTCTCTCTCTCTCTCTCTCTCTCTCTGCCAAAGAGATATGAATGAACATTGTATAATTTAGAGTTTATATTTGTTAGTTACCAATGTCTTTCAATGATTGTTTAAAGTCATTGATGATGTCAAAATAGAGATATCATAACGAACCAGCGAATATTCACATTTCACATTTGACTAAATTAGCCAGGATACCTAATTGCTTAGCAGAGTTTAAGCCAATGATTAAGATGCAGGGCTAGATCGACTCCAAATTGCTTAGCAGAGTTTAAGTCAATGATTAAGATGCATGACTAGATCGACGCCTAATTGCTTAGCAGAGTTAAAGTCATTGATTAAGATGCAGGACTACACCAACACTTGGATACGCGAATGACGGATTTATCTTCTTCAAAGAAAAGTTGATCTGTATGTTTACATGAAGATTTTGATTATTATCGATTGGACGCTTAATTTGGGTTTCACTCAGTTATCTGTTATATGTAAAAACATTACTATTGCATTTAAAGAGCAACAACTTTACTAGTAATTACACAGACTATTGTATTCGGAGTTAACTCGCTTGTCAACATTACGATATATGCTACTGCTTGAAGCCTTGAGCGCTGCGCTATTTTGTTTTCCTTTTACATGTTTTGGGTGTTCCTTCAGGGTTGAAGATTATTACATTTTAGGTAAACCTCTCGCCGCGGACAGGTAACAAGCTGAAAAGAGGAACAAGAAAAGTTTCAATCTGCGTTCAAATTTCTATTAGCTCTATGGAATAATTAAAACACTCTTTAATGTCATATTTTTTATTAAAAAAAAATAAAAATTAAAAATTAAGAATAAATATGAAAACCTAAGCTAAACCAAGCTTAGATATAAAAAGACTATGGAAGTAATCTAAAATAACAATATATTGTTATATCAACCAAGGGGGACAACCAAGTGACAACTGACCTCGCCAACAGGAAGCTCGTTACCTGTCAGAGGGCCTGCTGCAGACACCATCAATAAATGTCTTTGTGGACACACTGTTAATGGGAGACCACAATGAATTTAGTTGCCTTTTAACGAAGTTCGACCTTGACAGTGCCAGAGAATGAACAATATTCATTTCTAAGATAGTATAATATAATAATAATAAAACCAAATTTCGATGCCTACACCCCAAGTCCTCCACCATAAGGTTATACCTGCCCAGGAATTGTGTAAGATGCAAGTTTTAAAAATACGATCAAAACTGCTCGCCCTCCAGTAATCAATTAGTTTCCTTTCTACGCAAATATGACTCCAAAGTAACCCCTTTGAACATACACAATGCTGATGTCAATGTCGGTTTGGACGACGTAGGGCATGAGATTCGCCAATGGGAAGGAAAAAAACTCCACGGAAAATTCCCAGCTTTATTACATGGGAACAACATCGACAAGACTGCTTCCTTAACATGGCTCAAAGCAGGTCGACTATCTCTACCCTGAAACAGAAGGTTTGTTACAGCAATACAGGACAAAAAAATTACGAGAAGCATATCCTGACAAATGCCGAAAATGTGGAAATGTGGGCGAGTCGATTGAACACAGTATGGCAGGATGTCCAGCCCTATAAGAATCAGCCTACCGAGGTCGCCATAACCACGTTGCAAAGTTAATACACCAACACTTGGCTTTGACGCACAATTTGATTGGTAAGGACACTCCTCCTTATTATAAATACTCGCCACAAGAGGTTCTCGAGTCTACTGAACATATGCTGTACTGGGATAGGCCTATTCTGACCGACAAAACGGTAGATTTCAATCGCCCTGATTTGCTGCTCATCGGTAAAAAAAATACACGCTACCATTATCGACATCGCCGTACCACTATCTCATAATTTAAGAAAAAACTGAGTTGGAAAAACAAAGAAAATATGGGAACCTAGACTTGGAGATCAAGCGTCAATGGAAATTATCCAAAATAACAATATACCCCATTGTTATATCAACCGAAGAGATAATAACAACTGACCTCACAGATACCTTCAAGGCCCTTAACATTCCTAGGAACATCCTCGTTGCCTGTCAGAGGGCGGTACTGCTGCAGACCTGCCACATCACCAGAAAATTCCTCAGTTGAAGCTGTTAAAGGGACTAAGATGAATTTTGTTTCTCTTTAACAAAGCTCGACCCTTGCAGCGCCAGAGTATGACTACTCGTTCGTTTCTGACATAATAATAATAATACATCTTATGATTTTTAGACATGTCCAATTGATGATTTGATAAAAAAGGTTTTCATAAATTACGAAAAGCAGTAAATCTCCACAGTAAAGTCCATTTGACTGCATTTTTTTCTGGGTTAAATAGAAAAAAAGAAGGGGGATGCATGATCTCGCATTTTTCTCTTCAAAATATATTTAATGTAGACTATTGTAGACGGTCAACAGTAGACCTATAATATCAGTAGCGGCCTTAGGGGGTGGCAAATGAGGTAACTGCCCAGTAGCCTACCTATGTAAGGTACTGTGTTAGTAACAAAAAATATGCGTTAGGGTGGACAAGTCCGTTGGCGTAATGAAATGAGTCTACCCTTATGGCTCAGGCCCCGCCTATGACACCTAATGCTACATCTGACACCATTAATTCTATAGTAACTAGCTTGGCAGCCTCAGCTTAATACCTATCACATGATTAGACAAAAAGATCTAAAAATAATTTTCTTGTTGATATGGATGACCCGCTTCTTTAGTTTCATAATACAAATGATCACGTGACAACGCAATCTCTTATCACTACTATAACACTCTCGGAGTCTCGTGTGCTGCTGAGAATCTAGCAGCCTAATAAATAGGCTAGAACTAGAGATCTGTTCTAGATATTCTTCTCTAATCACAACCTGACTAATCTAGATCTAGTTAAAGTATGGTGAAGTTTGAGCTGCTATTGATGTAAGTTGACAGATGTAGATTAGTAGTAGAGAGGATGATACTAGAATAACTAGATGTTGTGTAAAATTCTATTCTAACATCAATTATCATGAACATAACTTACATTTACATACAAACACAGTGACTTACCTTACAAAATCTAGAAAAGCAAACGTCAAAATCTATTGAAATACTTAGACTCAGAAAGACACAAAAATAGAGCCAATAGAGGCACATTTCATATTCATAGACATATGAATCATGATAATGTAGAACGAATTCGTACAAGTGCTCCTTCTTCCCTAGTGAGGCTATTGCCATAATTAGAAAATGGAATGGGTAGCATGAATCAGGCAGGAAAATCAACAAATGACTAGATTGACACTTAAAATGTGTAGGATGTAATTATCTTCTTTTTTTTTAAAGTAATGTCTGTAATATATAAAAAAAACAAAACATAAATGGTGTGTCCTGCACAGTTAGCCTGGTATAGAAAAGGAAAATGGCAGGGGTCCCTGTGCACACGAACAGTGTACACTGTTCTCATTCAGGCCGGTGAAAGGGAGCTCTTGTTCACTTTTGCTGGTCTGGAGTTCCAAAAGCCGAAGGCTCAACTCTATGCTGACAGTTTCAAGAAAAGAATAGTTATAGTCTATATATAATATAATATATAAAAGATCTAAAGTCTAAATAAAGTAGAAACTCATTCTAGATATTGAATAATAAGATATACTATAATATGATTATCATATATAAGTATATAGATCTAGTCAAGCTACCCATTATTCTTTTTATCACTATGCCTTTTTGTCACGTTTGTCATGTCAGTTAAATTGTTTTCTTTGACTTAGTTGGGTTTTGTATGTGATACATGTGTGGATTTCTGTTAAATATATTTAAAAACAAATCGCCCTTTTTTTAAAGTACCTGGCAAAAGAAATGTGCAACTAATAATGATGTAATATGTTATGAGACTATCCTATAATATTATATTACCAATTGTTTCTTATTCAAGCAACTAACACTTCATATGGGAAAATTATAAAGTTTCATTTTTTTTTGTTACCAGTTGCTTTTGATGTTATAATGTGCTATAGCAGTGTTTCCCTACTATTTCCATAATGGAACACTTTGTACATTCTGAGTATTTAGCGGAACACTTCCATTGGCTTATTTTTAAAAATTATTTCACGTAGTGGCCTACTAGTTAAGTATTCCAGTAGTTGTGTAATACTTGTTCAGGCCTCGCAGAACACTGTGGTTCTCCGGAACACAGTTTGGGAAACACTGTTCTATGGTATGAACTAAATTTTATAAGTAAGGTCGTATTATGAAATGCATGAACTTTAAAATTTGATGAAAATGTTTGTTTTTTTTTCAGAAAAATCAAAATGTGTCACAGATTTTTACTGCCTGGAATAATATTAGTGATTGCAAGCCAAACGCAAGCAGCTCCCCAGGAAGACTTTATTTCTGACTTGCCAGGTTTATCATGGAAACCAAATTTTAAACAATACTCTGGATATTTAAAAGGTTCTGGAACAAAAAAGCTGCACTACTGGTTGGTTTCATTTTGCACTACTCACACCTCTTATTCACACAGGTGATACTATTCTGTAATGATAAATACACTATAGACAATACAGTCAACAAATGTTGATGCAACAGGTTCCAGAACAGATGTAGATCTATGATGCAATCTATTTGTTAGCTGTTTGGTTTGTTTGTTGTATTTTTTTTTTTTTGCTTGGAAAAATGTTCATTTAAAAAAAAAGAAAACGAAAACATTAATGAACATTGTATAACTGAGTGTTGACAACTGATGACATCAGCTTCAGGTGTGAAACAATGGACCAAGTATATTCTTTTTTTTTCATCTTTCCTTTGACTTTTTTCATTATTTCTTTCTCACTTATTGCTATTTTCAACTCTATTATTAGGTTTGTAGAGTCTTCAGGCAACCCCAAAGTAGATCCTGTTGTTTTGTGGATGAATGGTGGTCCAGGTTGTAGCTCGTTGCATGGATTCCTTACTGAACATGGGCCTTTCAGGGTAAATAATTTTGTACTTAAGTAAAAGTAAAGTTTCCCATTCAGACCTTGTAATCTATAGGGCTTTATAGATCGCAAGATTTGAAAGATGAACTTTACTAATTTTGTAACTAATTTCTTACTTATTTTAAAACTTATTTCTGATAGAGCTGTTGATAAGAATGAAGATAATGGGATATTCTATAGTATTGCACCAAACAACTTCATGTGTTTTTTTCTGATCTAAAGCTCCTTTATTCGAATGTTTATTTAGGAGTTCAGTGTGTAAAATTTATAAATAGATTTCAAAACGTTTTAAAATTGATCCATGCTGCAGCTTAGCTACTTAACATTTTACACAAGGTCACCATTGTCTTAATTGTATGGCCTCAAATAATTCAACTTTATTTGGACAAAATGGCTATCTATATCTCAGAGACTTTAGCTTCACCTTTTGGGAGAGGTGCTCAAAAATTTCAATTGTGCACCTGTTTTATTTACTGACTGACAAATTTAATACTAAAGCATTCATTAAGAAATTTTATCACCACTGCTATTCTCAGGTTAATTCTGATGGATCAACACTGCAACCTTTTCCTTTTGCTTGGAATCAGGTATAAAAAAAGTTATTTTCAATTTTATACTTTAAATTTTGTTCCCTTTAAATAGCTTAAATGTTTATAGCTCTTATGTTGTTTTTTTTTTACAGTTTTCTTTTATTTCTCTTTTGTTTACTTTTTATTGATTCATCAGTGCACTTATGAATCTAATTTGTAAAGTATATATTTTGCGATCTAGTTGGCAAGTATGATCTACTTGGAAGCACCTGCTGGCGTTGGCTTTTCTTATTCTGATGATAAGAACTACACCACTGATGACGATGAGGTTAAGTTTTTTTATTGTTCTTACAATATCATTTTTTTGTATCATTCCTAGCAATTTTTTTTTTTTTTATCAGTGGTAAAATCTTTAAGATTGTTTGCTGTTGATATGTGTTCAAGACTTTGGAACATAGGCTGGCAGTATTTCTTCTGAGATCAACATAATGTAATGTGCTGATAAGCAGTAGATTGTTATATTTCAATTTCCTAGTTTGAATATTTTTAGAGACTGGGATTTTGATTTAAAAGCCTTAGGTCTTGATTCACTTGTCAACATCATTTATAGGTAAAGTAATGGTGGCTAGACATTATTATGGTTATTGACACTTTCATTGCCTGTTTGCTTGTAGAACTTGTCAAATTCATTGGCTTTACATATAAAACAGCAGTCTTAAGTAATAAATGTGTTTTTATGTATTTTCTGAGACCATGAAGCTCTTATGGTCAAACTAATTAGTTTTTATACAGATTAATGATTAACAAACTTTGCTCATGACACTTTTTTGTTCCTGTGCAGGTATCAGAGAGTAATCACTTAGCATTGCAAGATTTCTTTCGGAAGTTTCCTGAATACTCTCAAAATGATTTTTACATAACTGGAGAAAGTTACGGTGGAATATATGTGCCTACGTTGGTGTCAAGGGTTTTGGATGATCCAACCATTAATTTAAAAGTAAGTTGTTTCTTGTTGAGATATTTAAACCACTTGATGGCTTTTACTTGATCAGTTATCTTTAAAAGGCTATTTTTATTGCTATTTTGTGTCATTTTAAACTAATGTTTGTGACTGTAGGGTTTCGCAGTTGGTAATGGATTATCTGATGATGAAATGAATGACAATTCTATTGTTTACTTTGCCTACTACCATGGTCTCTTGGGAGATGAGTAAGTTTCATTGTTGAAAGTTATACATAGTATAATGTTTGTCATTTGGTTTGGTTATTTTTTTAAACTTTATTATTATTTTTATTTAAATTTCTTGCTAAACAACTTCCATAATCAGCTAACATAACATCAGCTAAATGCTGACATTTAGAAAATCTTTTAATATTTTGTTGTTGTTGTTTTCTTCTTAGAATATATACATTAAGATTTTTACCTAAGCTTGAAATGTACAATTTCATATGTGAATCTTCCAAATCAATTGACTAAAACTGTCAGACTTGCATTGACTATGTAACAATGTTAGTATATATCTATTTTTATTGATTCTTCAATGAAAGCTTAAATTGTACACACACAAAATAAGTTTGAACTGAAGACTATATTTGTTTGTTTCACTTGCACAGGGAATGGATAAATTTGTTGAAAGTTTGTTGTCCAGGAAAAGAATCAAGTCTAACTTGTAACTTTGTTGCTGGTATGAAAAATCCACAGTGTTCCTCAGAGGTTGGTTACTGTAAATATGTTTATTCAAAGGTGCAATCTAAAAGTTTTGAAAAAGTTGTTAGCATCTTAACAACTAACTTATGCATTACTGATTTATAAATCAATTCCAAGGTTATTTACCTAAGACTATTAAAGAAATTAGAAAGTGATAGATTGTTATTAGTTTTTTTATTTTATATTTTTTTTTAGCTGCAAGATGTACAAAATCTGGTTTGGCGGTCTGGTTTAAATGTCTATAATCTGTATGCTAACTGCCCAGGAGGAGCTAAAGACCTCACACTTCATTTTGATGAAGAGAGGGAAATGTTTGTTACAAGCAACTTTGGCTGGCCTTTTATGTTTTTAAAAAGCTCAATTTATGACATGAAACAGGTTTAGTTCTTTTCTTTTTTTTATTTCTAATTTTTTTTTTGTTAAATTTATATCTTGTAATGTAATCAAAACTTTAAGTTATGCATTCTAATCAGTTTTAAAATATTTCATTGTATAAACTGTTCTTAAGAATTAAATGAAAAAGAACAAAAATCATTAGTGATAAAACAACATTCTTTTTAATTTAATTTTTTTTTTTTCAAATGCTAAAAGGGTCTCTTGCATTTAGATTGTGCTATTGCTAGACAAAACCCCTAACATATGTTATAGTGTCATTTCTAAAGAATTAATAGAAATGATGTAATTGTAGTCATTACTATAAAGTCTTTTAACCTGTTTGTTTGTTGTATATATGACTCTAGAAACTGAAGACTTTACCAGCAAACAAATTAGTATCAACACCACCATGTACCAATGACACTAATGTCATCAAGTATTTGAACTCAGCCTCTGTTAAAAAAGCTCTCCACATCTCTAAAGAGGCTGCAGACTGGGACATTTGCAGGTAAATGACTTCATCACAAGTAGCATGCGCCAGCAGTTTTGAATAACTACTAAATTTAAATGGTTGAGTTTTATGGCCTACTTTGAGTTGACCTAGATCCTCAAGTGGGCTTTAGATTATGTCAATGAAGATCAAAAGAGTTCTTATAACATGATATTACAAAAAATATGGCCTAATTATAATTAAGTCACACATGATCTTGCCAGATAAAATAGTTGGTTTTGATAATGATCGAATGTATTTTCTTACCACCCAATGTAGAAAAAAGGCTTTAAATTATTTGTTTTTGTTGAAATAATAATTTACATTTTTAATTAAAATGGTAAAAAACATGTTAATGAAATCATTTTTTTTTTTTTAAGGTTTTCAAACAATTATATTCATTAAATTTCATTTATGTTTTTACATCAGATTCAATCTAAATTGCTCACCAAAAAATGAATGCTCGCTAAGAAAAATAAAGAACAGAATAAAATACTAGTTTCTTTACTTTTTTACCTATTACTTTTAGTTCTTATTAGCCAGTACATAATGAAAACAATAATCTATTGTATATCACAAAATATGTGTATTTGTTATGTAAACCTTTTTCTTTTTGAAATTTTTAGCACTGTTGTTGGCAACAATTATAAGCAACTATATTCTACAGTAAAGCCTCAGTATCTGAAAGCAGTTAACAGAAAGGTTGGTCTCAATAATAATTCAATTCACTTTCATAAATGAACTCTTTGTTTACAAAATGTCTATTTTTATGAACAATACAATATTTAAAAAATCATTTAATTCTTTCCTTTATAGCTTCGCGTCCTTGTATATAATGGTGACATAGATATGGCTTGCAACTTTCTGGGAGATGAATGGTTTGTGGACTCCTTAAATTTAACTGTAAGTGCAGCAAATAAATGCTTAAAAATACTTTTTATAAAATTAAAACTTTCATAAAAAATAGTTTTATATTAGAATTCATCTTTTTAATACTTAATTGAAAGTTAACCGGAGAGAAATTATGTTAGAAAAAATGTTTTTGAGTCCTAGAACAAAATGTTTATTGAATCCGAGAAAAAAATGTTTGTCTTTCAAATTTGAATCTAATTTAGAACCCACAAGAACGAAGGAAATGGTATTACAAAGAAGCTGATGGTACAACACAAGTTGCAGGCTTTGTAAAAACATTTGATTTTCTGACATTCGCAACTATTCGGGTAAGATTTTAATAATAGCTCCTTAGACATGTTACTTAAAAGTAAAGTAATGTTCCCATTTCAGACCTTGCGGTCTATAGGACAGATGATGTAAAGGTCATATGTTTCTGTTTTGCATGGTTAACAAGGGTGTCAATGTGGCCAGCACAATTACCAACAACCTTTACTTTCCCCAAATGTCAGTTTACCCAAAAAGCTGTGAGAACTCAGAGGTTCCCAAAGATCCTGAAATAAAAAATCCCAGTTTTCACCAAGATTTGAGCCCGGGGCCTTCGGTTTGGAAGTCAAGCACTTTACCATTAAGCCACTGCGCCTCCTTCATGTTACTTAATGCTCCCATAAAAGTTTTCTTGGCCCTCAAACCTTCACAGTTATGGGTCTTGTGTATAAATGCAACATTATGATTTCATTTAGTAAAAGTAAATTCATCTATTCAGGGCAACATTTGTTTCATGTGATTTACCTGTTTTCATCACTAGGTAATAAGCGTGTCATATGGCTAAGTAGTGACTAACTGCTTACACCTTCACCAACAAATTTAGCTACCCATTAGAACTGGCTTGAGTTATAAAAGGCTTCACTGAAATTTTAAAGTCTTGTGGCAATAAGAACACCACCTTCTTTACCTTTTCTTTAGTCTGTTGGACTGTTGCTGCACCACACAAGATCTGTTGACCATCTTTCTCCATTCCTGTCTTTCTTTTTTTCTGGTACTCTTCCCCGAAGGGAAGGTCTTTGCGAGCCTTGAGGATCTTGTGACATGGCCATAGAGTTTTAGTTAGTGTTTTCTGACAGTAGTTAGCAGGTCATCATGTGGTCGAGTAGCTTTATTAAATAAAAGAGCCTTTTAAAAGAATGTTAGTAATAAAGCCACACAGTAACTTGCAAAGACATTCTAAGAAATGACCATGGAAGATTGTTGCTAAGCATTTTTTAGTTAAGACTTTTAAACAGACATAAAGAGAAACTTAAACTTGTGTTATATTCATTGACAGGACATTAGTTCCAAGTTTCTGTGACATTAATTATCATAAAAATTTTATTTCTTCAGGGAGCAGGACACATGGTACCAACAGACAAACCAAGACCAGCTTTGGAAATGTTCACAAACTTTATACAAAACAAACCTTTTAACTATGAACAGCAATGTTGTTGAACAGTGTTGTTGTGTGTATTTCAAACAGTTTGTTATGTGTCACAATACTGACTTTGATACAAAGTCTTTTAATTATTATAATAGGGTGCCTCCTGTTTTTTTGTGATAAATGGATACTTTTTTTCAAAAATTCTTTTGATTTTTTGACCAGTTGTGTTTTAAATTTCTAACTTTCTCTTTGCTTGTATTAAACAAGTGCATTCTGTTATCTTTGTATCAAAGAGTAGAATGTACAACAGAAGAGCTGCATATCTAGATACCTGGCTATGTTGTACATAAGCTTCCTTGTGTAAACTTGTGTCTGAAACTGCCACCACAAGGATCAGTTTGTGTCAATAATGTCTCTCAAGAATCATTTGATTCTTATAACTGCTTTATATATTTTTCAGTATTTATATATTAAACTATACCAGAAAAATTGTATTTAAGAGTTGTAATATATATATACTATAATCAATGTCTTAAGAGCTATACTTTGCCAATTCTGAAAAGTTTGCCAAATATTTTATGTGAAAAAATCTTTTTAGGCATCTAGAAGCAATTTTTGCAAATAAATTAATCAACCATATAATAATTTGGCACATAAAATAGTTACAATAATAATGTCGATTACTTCAATTCCGAAGATCAAGGATAAGTGCAATGTTTGTTTCATATAACAATGCAATTGGAGTTGCGACCTGCATAATTTCCATATCTGATGCAGACAAAGCTGTTGTCGAGCAGGAGTCAGTTATATTTTGCTTATCACATAAAGTGAATCACAGTAATTTCCTACACAAATGTTTTTTTTTATAGTCTTTTTGAAGTCTTATGTTACACTAAAGTAATAAATTAAATAAAGTAACTAACGGAAATATCCATCAAAACATTGATTTTGATCAGTGCTACAAATTATGAATAAAACTTCCTCTGAAGGCCTTACACCTTTTTAAAATAACTGATATATAAATTTAGTGAGGCCAATAAGCTGATGTCCTGAGCTGGTCTTCAGCATTTCCAGGAAAGCCATTACTGTGTTCCTCCACTAAACTTGTCAAAAGAATTTAAAGGGTGGTGGGGGGAGAGAACTCTAAGGCCATGGGAAATCTATTTCCCCCTCCCCACAGACAATACCTTAGCCATCCTTAGATGTGAAAAATCTGTAGGTCAGAGCTTGTATTCTGTTATCTTTGTATGACTTCTGCCAGACAACAGCTTTGTCTGCATCAGAAATGGAAATTATGCAGGTTGCAACTCTGTTTGATTTGTTATATGAAACATTGCACTCATCCTTGATCTTCGGAATTGATTACTAGTCTGCAAAATCCTGTTTGCTTCTGACTAGAAGACAAAATTATTACCTATTTATTACAGTAATGTGCCTGTCTCATACTGAAACTAAACTTGAATCAGTTATTTGCATTTGGTAAATCAAGCCTAATATAACTTTTAGTTGTATTATATTCTGGTTTCATTCATTCAAATGTTTCATTCACATGTTGCTAATTGAAAAAAAAAGAATAAAAATAATAATAAAAATTTCTCTATTGTGTTTTAAGATTTTCATTTGCTTTGCAGCTTGGCCTGCTGCTCAACTTTGTTCAGTTTTAGTTTTTGGCATAGTGAAAAGTTGGGATCCTAGTAGAAATCCTTATGGTGGTATGTCTAACTGCTGAACTAGTAGGGTAGGGAAGTTTTGATAAGCTATGCTATTTTAAAAGTAAAGTTCCCCTTTCAGACATTGAGGTCTATAGGGCAGATGATGCAAAGGTCATCTGATTCTGTGGCTTATGGTTCATAAGGGTGTCATGTGGCCTTTACTTTTCCCCAGCTAATGTCAGGTACCCATTAGAGCTGGGTGAACTCAGTGGCGCTCAAAGATCCTGAAATTAAAAATTCCAGTCTTCACCAGGATTTAAACCCGGGACCTCCAGTTCGGAAGCCAAGCACTTTACCGCTCAGCCACCCCACCACCTAAAAAGCTCTGTAGTTCAATCAAAATGTTTTTCAAATAGGTTTCAAAGAATGGGAGGGTAAATGTTCAAAGCTGTTCAAAAATAATAATAAAAATTTCTCTATTGTGTTTTAAGATTTTCATTTGCTTTGCAGCTGGGAGGGTAAATGTTCAAAGCTGCCACCAAGTCAAAATACCTAATAAAGCATCTTTGATTTTGTCTTCAAAGATAAGTGTTTAGCGAAAGGTTAAAGGCCACAAGACAATTATTTGTAGATGTGTCAGCTCCAGAGATACTAAAGTAGTCCTATCTATTTTAATATTTATATCTAAGCCAAAAAAAAAATCCAAAATTAAAGTCGTTATTCAAACAGTACTTTCTAGACTTTGTTCAAATAGAACATACTGCTTTAACTTCAGCCATGAAGTTGACTATGTTGAGTTGTCATATTTTTGTGATGTATGATGTTCATTGTATTCATTTGGTTATGTCTCTAAGTAAACATGAGATGGAAATTTAGTAACACACTTCAACAATTAACTATGAACAATGATGAATAACTACTGACCAACCCAAATATCTTGCATCATTTTCCTTAGACATCATACCCCAAAAAACTTTCTAGATGATTAATTATTCTTGACCTTTCCTTCAAACTTTCTTTGGAATATTTTTGTTCCTACTGATTCGCCTATTTCTTTACAAAACATGTTCAAGGTCTTCCCAATGTTTTGCTGACCAACATCTACCCTTGACTTGAATTACTAACAGCTATGAGCAGTGGAGTGTGACATCAAGTAATCAAACATTGAACAAATTGAGAGCTTTCTTTCCTATCTACAAGTTTTGAAATGTATAACAAATGTCACTGAACCAGCCCTCAGAGCATACACAATTCAGGTCTAGAGGAAAGTCTTGGAATAAAAGAATTGAAGTCAATCAAAGCAACACCACACAAACTTAAGTCCACCAGGTCTCCACATAGCAGGAGACTAAAATAGAAGTTCTGCACTCTCTAGTTTGTACATTTCAGTCCCTCACTATTATATGGGTATGACGAGTGTTACTGTTAGATTTCTTTAGTCACCAGTTACCTCAAACTTCATTGAAGCACACAAAATAACACCTAAAATACTTTAATTGTTTCTTTGTCAACACCTTTGCAAATTTTCATAAATTTTGCCCTAATAAATTCAGGCATACGAAAATTAAATACGAACTGAAATTATTCAGTTAGCCAATGCTCCTAAAATTACAACAAATCTAAATTTAAAAACAAACTAACTATACGCAAACATTCAAAAAAATAATGTCAATTAAATTAAATTCACAGCTAATATTTTTAAAACAAAGATTTTTAAGTTTCTCTAATTGAAATGGAAAAACTTTTTTTTTTTTAATATTCACAAAATTATTACAAAAAAAAAAAAAAAAGTTAAATTTACAAAAAAAAAAGTTAAATTTACAACACAATTTCTAATTTTGGTCCAACTTTTAATATTTTTTGTTTGTATTTATCAGCCATCAAATGCTATTCAGGCAACAGAACAGTGGGCTATCAAGTATTTGAGTCAGGAGAACTCTCCCCCAACTAACATAGAAGCAACCCACACATGAACCTCATGCTTCAAAAAAACAACAACAACATTAGCATCTAACTTCACACAGGCAATAAATTTGTTAAAATGAGAACCTAAACAGCACATGAAACAAAACAAAAACAACTGTGTTAACACTTAGAGACAAAGCAAGACATCTAAAGACACAAAGCAGAACACACAAACAAATCAAAACTTTGTATCTATGTCAATGAATATATATATATACACATAAATAACATAGTCCTCTGTACATGTTTTATTATGAATATGAGAAAATTGTTTTCAATTAATTGGTTTTGTATCAAAAGAAACAGTGTGACATGGTGAAATACAAATAAATAATGCCAGGGCCAGAATAACAGCCTGACAACTCAGGAGAAATCAAAGACAAAGCGACTAATCACATGACATGGTCAACCTTAGCATTCAGTTTGTTGCAATCTCTGTTCTAGTCAGTGCTAGTTGTGCTCTGGTACTCGCATTATGTTAAACACACAAAAAATGGAGGCAATAAATAAAATCTCACTCCTTACTTCATTTAGACCATAAATAGGCGCAGTGCCTAACTCATAGATGAATCATTCTTGTCTCTTTATGTAAAAAAAAAAGAACAACTACTGACAAAATTATTTACTTGTGCAACACATTGTCTGTGTCTTTAGTCCATTCTGGAATGAATCACAATCGGAGGGAGGGGGAGGTCAAAAACACACACATCTAAGACTTATCAGTAAAATTAGTATTCAGGTTATTACGCTATGCTTTTTTCTTTCTTTTTTTAAAGAAAAGTACCAGTGCAATCATCACACTTCTTGTGTAAAACAACTCTCATCCAATGGATCATTATTCCGTCATCTAATTTCTTTTCTTACAACAATTGAACAACAAGAAATATTGACCTAAGGCCACAACTGTTGTTTTTTTTGTAACTCGGCTACATAGATCTATAGTATATCACATAGATATAGGATACTCAAAAAAACTTATAATGTCAATAACACAAATAATGGTTGTCTTTCTCCTTCTAAGTTCTACTGAACAATCAATCTAAATGACTAATCTAGTCATCAATCTGCACCTACAATACTGAAACTTGGCAAACAAGAAACAAAAACTTCATTTCTGATCTCACAATTAAAAAATAAATTCTTTTAAGACATAGTGGTCCATGACACAGATGCTTATAAAGTAAATGAACAGGAAAGTTGTGTGGCCAACGCAAAGGGTTACCACTTTTTAGTTTCTTCAACGTCTACCTAGTCCCCACTTCAGAGGAGTCAAGGAAGTCAAAAAACTTAAATTGAAAAACCCCAGACCAGGATTTGAACTTAAGATCTTCAGTACACAAAGTCATGTGGTTTAATTACTAAGTCTCCACATCCCGTTAACAAAAAAAACACAACTTTTCCCAGACATTTGAATAGAACAAATTAAAATGGTAGCACATCTCAGCTCTACTCTCCTGATGTGTTTTAGCTCCTCTGAAACACATTGCGAACACTTATTTGTAAAGACGAGATTAAAATAAAAGGTGGGAGGGAGGGAGACAGCCAACTCAAGACTTTAAAGAGCACCACTCTTACTTACGGCAAAGCAGCGTTAAGTCTAATAACAATAATGATGAAGTTCAAGCTGCCAAAACTTGAAAGAAAATATTTATTTAGACCTACTAGTGTGATGCAGAATATTTAAGCCCCACTTCTTCAAAAGAAAAAAAGGTGATTGACATTGAGTGAATTAGACAATCTTTGTAGGACATATGCTAACCCAACAGATCTTAGAATATACAACTCCACACATTACTTTGGTTAACGCAGACTTTCACAATTAACTCTGTATGGGATGAAGATAAAGAGAAAAATAAAAGTTTTTGATTCTTTCAATTTATTGATAAAAACATAATGTCAAGAAGAAAAAAAAATGATCCAACTAGATGACAGTTATGAAATTTGACATCACAAAGTGGTGACTAATACACAAGTCAAGACTTACAGTCTTCACCTTTTATTGACTTTATTATTGAACATTTCTTCATGTTGAATAATTACCAAACATAAATGAGAACTTCAAGTCTCATTCAGATGCAATTGAAGTAAATAATAATGTGAAAACAAAAAAAAAAAAACAGTGTAAGAGCCTAAACACAAATATTCATTACACTTTGTCAAAGTCAGCTTTCACAAATTTCAAGCACAGTTTGCGTTAACACATTCAGTAATGTTGAAATTAATAACTCACAAAAAAAAAAAAATGCATTTATCATTACTATGGACAGCATCAGTCAAAACCATTTGTACAAATCTGTATACAAATATTATATCACGACTGCAACAACAGTGACACACCACAAGTCAGGATCCAAAGCAACAGAACAAACAAACATCTCCACCAGAAACTGGTTGCCACCCAATCCACAAAAAAGTTTTTTGTTGTGTCCATGGCAATGGTTGATTAATTAAAAAAAAAAATTTTTGTAAAAAGAATAAAAGTTTTTACTGTAAATTATAAATAAATGTCACAGTTCAGCCTTCTACCTCGCCGGTTTCTTGATTATCACTGCACTGAGCTGGGACATGAGAAGGGGAAGGGGTAGGGGAGGATAGAGGGGTCTGGTTGGGCAAGCGCTGAGAGGACACTGGCTGTTTGATGTTGATGTTAACTTGGGCTGGTGGTGTAGACTGCCCGTAAATGTTACCAACGCCGTTCCCGCCAGACATAGGAGTAGGGTTCAAGGCTATATCATTAGCCATGTTCATTATCTGTTGTGGTGGTGTCACCCCTCTGTGCTGCTGCTGTGGGATGGATGAAGCTTGCACAGGAATCTGTGTGATCTGAGCAGGAGCAGACGACGACCCAGTTGGAGCCACCTGTGAAACAGGGTAATCCATGTGTGCCGACTGCACACCAACTCCAGGATAGCCTGGAGCCACACCATCTTCTGGTGGGTGAATTTCTTGATCATCTGCTATCTCAGTTTCTTCTTGTTCCTAAAATGAAAGTAGAAGAAAATGTTTTTCTTTGTAGGATGGATGCAACAATAAGCAATTCTTCCTAAATGTGATAGCTTAGTAGAACTAAAGTTTCAAAGATCATAAATTCATTCCCAAAATCTTTTGACTATAAAAAGTGAACACAAATATGACTAGTGTTCAAACTATGAAAAAAAAATGTGTTCTTACATCATCTGGACACAACTCAAAGGCTTTAGCTAATGTTAGCCTTGCACTCTGTGACCTCTCTAAGAAATACCTGCCAATGGAGATAGTAACAATTTTACATTGTTCAAAACATTATGAGTAGGAAAAAAAAAACTTCTACAGGAAAAGGCAGAGGATGGGGTGTTTGAATAATTAAACAATATATTACCCATTGCTAGTTTCATTGGATTGAGCTGGCGGTGACCAGTTATTGTATGTCTGGTATTGTGTGTTTCCTGGATATGGCCTCTGTGGATCAGATAATGTTAAAAACAAACTTAAATAAATACATCTAATACTATTCAAAAGAGATCTGACTGGAGTCACACCTTATTTGGATGGACAGAAAAGTTATAAAATTTAGTGGAGAAATGAATTCAAAGATGCAGTATATTTTTTTTTTAATTGGTCCTGACCAATTATAATCACTAATTCTCCCACTTGCTGTGGATGTTAAAATATGAAAATTGAACCTATTCTTACTTAACTGAAGCCTACGACAACTAAGCCATTTTCGGTCAAAACTGCAGTGGTTAAATTTACCAAACATGAATTTTTATTCGCAATTACAATTAACTATGTATAAGACAGCCAACATTTTAATGTCTAAAGTACAAAACAATAATACCTTCCACTTAAGCACTTATGAACACATTTGTGGTGCGTAACTTTCTTTCCAATTTGTTTTGTGTAGAACAATTTAAAAATGGCTAGATCTAGATCTATAAGTAGTGCTCTATGCTAAAGCAAAAATTTTTTTAAAGTCCTAAAAATAAAAAATCTTAGTATGTGTACATGTTTTTTTTTTACTATAAGGTGTATGATACGGTTTAGTAAAGATGAGGTATTCTAAATAAGGTGTTGCCTCTAGATCTATGACTGACAAAATCAAATAAACATGGGTAAAGAGTGGACTAAGTTGTGAATAGAGCTATTGTACTACTGGCTGTTCCACTGAATATACAAGGGTCATAAAGTGTAGTGTTGGGGGAGTGGCGTTTCTTTAAATACAGCGTGTGAGTGTTTTGGGGGTATCATAATGCAGATAGATAAGAAGACTACAACTGATGGGCCTAAGAAGTGTTTGCCGGCCGTTTTATTGAAGGTTGAAAGAGACAAAAATAAAGAATTTGAGGACTAGAAAATTGTGTCAGCTGTAGGGTAGCATTGTAATGCGGGCCATTTTATTGATGGATTTAGGTGTTCAAGGCTGTCAGGTATAGCTACACGCTTTTAGAATTCAAGGATATGCATTTCATTAGATATACAATGGCCAAACTGATGGGCATGAGAAGGGTTATAATAGGAGGCACTTTGTTTGTAGGATGAAAGAGTCACACAATAAAAGGACATAGAATTGGAGGGCTAGAAAATCGGGTTGGGAATGGAGGTGCATTGTAATGCGGGCAGTTTTACTGAGGGGCCTAACAGTGTTCAGGGCGTAATAAACATAGATACCAACTATTGAAACCATAGCATAACACGGGTATCAGCTAGTTTAGAATTACGTTTAATGGTCGGACAATTAATTTTTACATTAACATTTTGATATAACATATATAATATATTTGTAATTTTGTGTCTATACTTCCAGTTACAAGTTTACAACTATGTTTTGAGCACATGAATAATGTACATAAAATGTTAGCTACTACTTCACATACTCCGGTCTTAACATTTTCCTTTCTACATGCTTTCTTCCTATATCTATATAATAATTAGCTCTTCTTATTGCTAATCATCATTTGACAAGTTGACTTTTTAAAATTATGTAACAATACCTGTAATAAAAAATGTAAAGTTCAATGTCAATCTAAAAACAAATAGACTAATCCATTGACTTCTGTTATTTCTGGCTAACGATAGCCCAATCAGTAAAGGTAGAGGGAGAACTCTTACCCTTTCCATTTCATCATTCAGCCAATCTATGGCCCAAGTCCATTTTCTTTTAATATCACCATTTGTTTGAAGCATCGCAGCAGCTGGGGCACAGCTGAATATGAGAAAAAACAGATAACAAACACAGTCAACTAGTACCATTAATAACATTAATATATGATACATTTAATAGATATAATCTGTGAGAGCAGCAACACACATTTTAAACACTTCTGCTAGAAGACCGTCTGATCCAGGCTTTTTGTCTTTTGAGCTCCACGATTGCCGTTTCAACCTCAACAAGACTTAGATATTCGTTGAGTTCCATTTTCACAGTTTCTTGTGGAATATGTTTGGCAGATCAAGGATCACTGACAGATGGGAGAGATGGTTACACTCTACTGGTCTGGGAGAGGAAAACAGGCAATCTGGAGAAGGCTTAATGATAAAGCAAAATATTGCCTAGTCTTCTGAAACTCATCCTTAATCTTTGGAATCAAAGACATTGCCATTATTATTAATATACCTAGTGTAACCTGACATTTTCAAGTTATCAGGATCAAGTTTAGAATAATACTTGACACAGGGAGAGAGAGAAAAAGGAACTACTTAAAAAGGTTAAATCTCAGTGTGGAACTCACTGTGTGAAAAGTGACACCATTAGCTTGATACACTGGTATGCCCTCTTCTGATAGTGGTTCTTGGATCTTTGAATGGTATCAAAAAGACCATCACGATCATCTGGGATGCCTTTTAGTGCATTGTGAATTCTGTGTGTCTGCCAGGAGTCCTCCAGTAATAACATCTGCAGCAACAGGTCCATGTAGGGCCGTAGTTCATATGTGTAAGAATAGGCTACCTAGTGGGGAAAAAAAAAAGGCTTTGAGGTCATTTTAAATAAATACTTTTAGGAATCAATTTAGATATGTATATTCCAGTAACCTTTGTACATGAAAATGAAAATCAAGTTAATAATATTTAGACAGTAAAAGTATTTTTTCAGTTAGTCAACTAAACTAAACTTATCCTTACCTGCCAGAGCAATTCACTCAATACTAATGAAGAGAAATGTGGATTTTCCCAAGAACAATACTGAAAAGTTATTGAAAAAAAAAAAATAATTAGAGACAAAAATATTAGTATCTTGTATTTAGATAGATAGATATGTAAAGCATTGCATTTAGTCTAAAGATAGAGCATGTGCCATAAATACTTACAAACATTCAATAAAAAACACTGGCATCTAATCTTTACCTTCAACAACTTGGCTGTTTCATCTACAGAATTCGCCTCCTCAATGATCTTCTTAACATAAACACTGCGACCATAAAGAATCTCAGCTACTGGATGCTGGATGGGCATTAAAGGCTTCGGACACAGTGGGTCACCATGAGGATTTGGGAGCGGTGGCTGGTTCTAAAACAAAATATTGATGAACACAATTTTAAACACATCTCCTGGATAATATTTCTGATTCTTAGGCTACACCCAGAATTTCAACCTGATTGTGGCTAATAGCCCTCCCTCCATGCTATAGTTTTTATCTGACAATTATATTTTCAAGCTATGGGTCTAGTATAGCTATACTCCAATAAATGGAAAGCAAAACAAAAATCCTTTTCCATTTTTTACAGATTTCTTTCATATAAAATTGAGGGGAGGGCAGAACAAGCCCAAGTTAACATAACCAATTCAGTATAAACAGCAGCTAAAAGTATTCCTATTTAATGAAATGAAACACTATAAGCCTGGGGTGTAAACTTACAGCAATAGATGATTGACATCGCTGGGACACGTCACAGCAACGGACCAGTTGAGACACAACAGAATACAATTTGCTCAGCTCAGCATACTGATATTTTATGGGTGGGCCAGGACCTTCATCTAGGGCCACCAGCATGAACTGATGGGGCACTCGTAACTTCAACAACTGCAGTTTCTGTAAACAAAGAACACAAGAACAGCTTTATTCTAGTTGAGTAATGCACAGTTTGTATTCATTTCCAGGCTTATCATAACTTTTTTTGTTTTTCAAGCTTTTTTCCATTTGAATGTATATTTTATGATATTCAACTATATCATTCTTGATCTAATGTCCTGATTTTTGTTTAACTCCTTTAATAATTACAAAGTGCTGATAATGAACACAGACTTTTTATTATGAGTAGACCTACAATTGAGACAAAACTTACAATTTTCAAATTGATATCAGTATTTGGGCTCATGTTGAGATAGAGCAGGAACAAATGAAAGTACTGTTGTAGGTGGCGACCATGCTCTGAGATGTCTTTCTTCAACAAGGACAGAGCTGCTACAATCAAGTGATCACTTAACGTTGCGTTAGGATCAAGCTGAGCATTAGCTACTGCACAAGTCAAGTGTGGAGAGGGGGGGGGGGGGGGGGGGGGAAGAATACAAATCATTACTTAAAATCATGTCAAAGTGCATTCAATGGTTTAAGTTACAAATAATCTGACTAAACTAAAACTATTTTTGTTTCAAACCTGAAAGGGAAGCAATCACATTGGGGCATGGTCCATCCAACAGAGTATTGTTGGCCAATATCACAAAAATCTTTACAAATGTGCTACGCACCTATAAAAGACAAAATTTGTATAATAAAAAAAAGTGTAGATTTGTTGATTTAATCACTCTTATCACACATAAACAGAAGAAATAAAGTGATTTGGTTAAAAAGTGTAAAGCCCTCCAGAGCCATCAATATGGGGAGCAAAGCCAAGGAAATCAGTATTGTATGGCTATCATGATAAAGTATATATTTCTATGATAGAATGTAGTGTCAAGTTAAATTTTACAACATCCAGATTGAATAGAAATACACAGAAACTGGCGAACTATTTCTTCTAACCATTAGATCAAATGGAGTAACTTTAATAGCTTTGTGATTGTGAGAAAAAACTCCAATTAAGTCATAATCTGATCTAGCAAGAAATCAATGACCAAACCACAAAGACCATAAGTTAGCCAATTAAACTTTTTTAGTATTTAACTGTATTCTAATTTGAAAGGTCTGCACAAGTCAAAGTTGAAGAAAATTACCTCTGAGGATGGACACTCCAGCAAATATTCTGTCAAAATATTTGGATTTTTAAACAACACATTCAGCGCAAACCAAGACCTAACATTTTTGGTTGTACGCAAATGAATATGAATGGCATCAGACCAATCACCAGCTGGGCCTCTGTGGACAAAGTAACAAGAAATAAGGACACAACACACACACTTTCAAAATTGAACATTAATTTTATTCATTTTATTAATAGTTTCATTAATTAACTATGAATATAGATATTTCTGATGTTACCTTAGGAGAACTTTCTTGACAAGAAACTAGAGCCATATGATTTTAAAATAGATCTTAACCTGGGATGAAACGCTCTTCAAATAACAATATAGCAACTAAGTAATTCTAGGTTAGTGGAATTACCTTAAGGATTTCTTGGTTTTAAATCCCACATTAAATAAGAATTTTGAAGCTAATTCAATACTAATCATTGAGATTTGTTCTATTTCTGATGTCTGGAATAGAACAAAAAATGAGATAATGTCAATTTCAATACATGTTTCATTCATTAATAAATAAATAATGATATGCTTGATGCTCAAACTAACCAAATGTGCAAAGAGAAATGAGAGAAAATGAAGACCATAATAAGAGAAATGTTGAAAGATAACCCTTTGGACTAAGTAAAATTACTATTCTATTTGTACTCACCATTTTGTTTTCCAGAAGGGACTGGTTTATTAGGTACTGGTTGCACATCACTAACTTCTTCATGAAATTAAAATATTCACTAGAAAACTGACTTTTTTCATGCATAAACCGGATGTTTCCTCGCCTTACAACTTTTTCAATGGCTGCAGGCATTTTGATAGGGGGCAGGGAACTGGTTGCTGTGGAAGGAAATGTTTTTGTTCACCAAAACAATAGTGTGGACACTTAAGTTCAAATACCATAAAAAAACAGAATTTAATTACACTCAAATTGGTCATTCTTTTGATCTTAAGCTGGTCAGGTACTCTAAATGTTACCTTAATGAGCCTTGCCCTAAGAAAGGTTACAATGTTTATATTTTCGACAGAAAGTATGGTAAAGCCCATATGTGGTATACATTCAAAACTTGCTTTGTTTCTGATGTTAACTTCACATGCAATGTTTGAGTAAAATATATATTTCATCCACTATAATGTTTTGTTATGTGTAATGCTTCACAAAAAAAAAAAAAAAAAAAAAAAAAAAAAAAAAAAAAAGATAACCTTAAATTTCATTTAGTCACTATTGGCTCTACTCTGCACTCTTGCTTTTGGACATCACATCACTTGTTAAATAAAGACAAACCTATATATACCACTTAGTAGATATAAGTTGGTGATACATGAAATGCCACTTTGGAACTAACTTTTAAAAAGTTTGAATTCCTCAAGTACAGCTAGCTAATCAGATGATTGACAGAGAAAGAAACCATTACATTTAAAACATGACATCTCTTACCCAAGCACACAATGCTAACAACAAACAATAGTTGTACTGACCTAGTGAAAGACTGTTCATATCTCTACTGATGTCCTCCACCACATTGGCTTCGTCTAACCTTTCATAAAACAGAATGTATGCGTTCCACCATCTTTTCTGGCGTCGGAATGCAGAGCTAAAAATTAAAAGAAGAAGAACATTTGAACTGCTCATTCCAATCTAACTAATCCAGCAACTATGTTTCTTTAATAAACTTTCCATTGACTGTTTCATAAATTTGTTCATGTCCTACCGTTTCAGCATATGATCATAGACTTCCCCCAGATACTCTCCACCAAAACATTGATTCTTCATTTCCTCTTCATCCTCCATCTTACACTCTGTCACATCTCCATCATCAAATTTGTACCATTTTGCTATTGGTTCACCCGGGGCTCTGAAAAATGAACATTTCAACTTAGAGCCCATTCTCTGATTCAACAGTAAACTATGCTCCATCAAAAGTACTATTAACATGGCACAAATAACCACACATACCTGTGAAGAATGTAGGAGTAATAATGACCACCACTGGCCTGTCCACTATGGACTAAAACACCAACCAGTCGATACTTTGTACTCTGAGCTGAATCAAATTCATCTATAATTTCACCTAAGTTGAATAATGCAATAGTATGGTAGAGATGATTCAAACACATCAACAGAACATCATTGTTTTTAGTTCATTGTCAAAGTCATTAGTTACAATTAATTCTGAAGATAAATTCACAATTAATTCTGAAGATAAATTCTCCCAATGTGGTAGAATATGGTCTGAAAATGAACTCTACTCATCTTCAAAACAGTATTTAGATCAAAATAAAGCAAAAGACTTTCCAGCATTCTTTTTGTTTTTTTTTTGTAGTGAAAATCAAATGTTCATAACTATTTTAAATTTCAAACTTTATTTAGGTTCATGCCCATAGCTCAGCGTATAAGGCAAGCCATAATAGAAAACTGGATTTACTAATATACTAACATTATTTTAAATGTCATTTTGTAATTCTCATTCTTTCTAATTACAGAATTAAAGGGTCTGCGGACCATGCCTAAATAATTGTCAAGATGACAACACACTATATTGAGTAAAAACAAACTCTAAAGGAAAAAAAAGATGTTTGCGAAGATTTTCATATTTATAGATATAAACAAACTTTGGTATATATACACTTGCTGCATTTTGTAAATGTAAATAATTTAAATAATTACACATCCAAAAAAATGTACCTTCAATTTTAGCTAATCCCTGAACTGTGTAAGGTTCCATGTTGAGTTCCCGAGGAAACTCAAAATAATCATTAAATTTGATTGCACACTCCCTGAAGTACAAATTTTTAAAAAACTAATTATTTATTTATTAACAATTAGCAATAAAATTTTGTATGATGAACAAAACAAAAAATTCAAAAATATAATGAAAATACACTACCGTTCCCAGTCATAATCAAAACGTTTTAACTGAATGGCGAGAATTTTTGGTAACTTTCGTATTAGAAGTCTTTTTACTGTATCCACCTATAAAATAAAATAATTCAATAAAGAAATTAGTAACTACTATAATCATAATCATTTTATTATATAATTAAGCCTGAATCTTTTTTTTTGGACATTTCTTTAGCCATAAGTTAAAGAATATCTCTTTGAACAGTAGATGAATTCAAAAGTTGTAGTGACTCACCTTTTTGTTACACTTTTCACAATGGTATGCATTCTCTCCCTCTAACAAATCTCCCTTCACATATTGTTCCAGAGACTCAAACAGATTGGCATGGTTTCTGATGTCTACATTTAATGTGGTGAAGGCCTCCTCACGCTGGTACCTAAATAAAAAAACAAGGACATCATTACATTATCCATACCAATGAATAGTTATCTTAATATTATTCGTTTGAGAAAACAGGTTAATTCTGTGATACCTAATTCTACATCACTGAAGTACCACTTTTTCTATCAATTAGGTGCTTTCATTTTTAAGTGCTTGGAATAGCTAAGAATTTTTCACAGTCAACGTTGCCAACTCCAATAAATTGTGGTTGTTTCAGTACAAATTTTAATGTTTAAACATACATTTTGTAAAGTTATTATTATCATGTACAGGAAATGCTTATAGAAGGAGCTGCATCAATCATGAGTCTAGATAATGAACTGATGAAGCAAAGAAATATGTTTGTGGAGGGTGTAAGGGTCAAGCAAGACCAGAATCTAGAGCTGATGAAACTAAGAAATGTGTGTAGGAAGAGATTATTACCAAATTAAAAAGTTGGACTAACAAATATTTGATCAACATGCTGAAAAAAACAACAAATTTTAATATTAAAAATTAACAAGATTATTCCATTTATTACCTGTGAGGACAATCTTTACAGATTTTCTGATCAGCAAAGGAGCCTCCCATGACTTGAGAAAGAATACTGGGCTGGTTGAGAGCTTTCAAGGCTTCATCTAAACTGTCTACCAGACTGTTGAAAAACTCCAGAGCATCATGCTGCTCTCTTAGATTGACAGGTTCACCCCACAATCTAGCAATCAGAAATATTTCATCACCAGTAAAGTCAATGCAATATAATGGTCAAATTAAACAGCCATTATCTTATATTTTACAGACATTACTTAGAAGAATAAGATAATTAAGCCCTACGCATTTCATGTGTTAATCTAGTCATGCCTGTTGATCAGTGAGTTAAATTCGAAAGATTTAACAGACTTCTTCAGAATTATTTAATTTATATAATGAAAGGTAACTTTTTTTTTTTTTAAACTAAATTCCATTGTTGATTTTTTAAAAATAATGTAGCAGATTTTCCTGTGAAAACTGCAGATTTACATGTCTAGCTGGATACTGGAGATGTGTTATGGGAAAGGAACTCAGCCTTAACACAATTGTCATCCCAACAGCAACATGTGCTTCTGAAACATGGGAATCATAAGCCAAAATTGAGAAAAGACTAAATGTGGCTCAACAAAAATAGCTAAGATGGATTTTAGAAGTCAGTTATAGAGATAGGGTCTCAAACAAGGAAATCCTATGCTGAACTGGGAGTCGACCACTTAGCGAGGTTGTGACAGTATTGCAAGAGGTTTGCTGGACATGTTCTCAAACGAAATGAACTACCCATACCTAGAGTTGTGGTAACATGGAGGCCAATACAAGCAAATGCAAACAGGGACGTCTTAGTATAACTTGGCACCACACTTTCATGGAGAACCGCAGTAGACACCAAGTGGGAAGACATTGCCAGATATTTGTGGAGACAGCTTGCTGCCCAATGCGCCAAATGGCACGGGAGGATCTAAGTCTAAGTCGCGGGAGGATCTAAGTCTAAGTCAGTAAGGTATTAAGCATTCTTGTAAAGTAGGAGCCTCTTAACTAGATAAAAAAAAAATCATCCATTGTTTTTTAATCTAACAATGGAACATTTTGTTAGCTAGCTCCATGAGTTGTATTAAGTATTTTTAATGTTTTTCTTGTTTGTTAAGTGACCTTCCAAAAATCACAGTGACTTTACACACTTACTTAAAATGTTTCCAGAAACCTTTTGGTACAAAATACTGAAGTTTGCTTGCAGCTAAGTGACCAAATATCACTTGGATCTGGCGCAGCACTCCAAGGTTGTAGGATTTCCTCTCATCTTTAGTCTGCCCTTGGCTGTCACTCTCTTCTTCTTTCACCTGCCCAGCCTGTCAGAAAACAATGATAATTTGGTAGTTTTACACTTAATGTCTGTCCAATGTCATGACAATAAATTAATCTTACATTTATGCTATTTACTAACTAATTAATAGGAAAGAAGAAAAAATATTGATTATATTGAGATTTGGTAGGAATGGAACAAATAAATATTTTAACATTAACATCAAAATTATCTATAAAATGGAAGAGAGTCACAAAATCAGTCATAATTATTAAAAAAAAAAAAAAACTCACCATGGAATTTTCCTTTTCACTGTTGCCCACAGACATATTTTCTTTTTCAATTTGTAGCATCTCTTCTTCTACATTATCTGCAGCCCCTTCCACAGCCAAAATACCATTTCTAATGGGCTCAATCATAAACAGCTACAAAAAACAACACAAGTTTAGAAAATAGTGATGATAAAATACAGCCACACTAACAAAAATAAACTAAAAAGACTTTTAAAACAATATAATTATACCTGTGTATATATTTGTGTATATTGGCTTGGGATATTTCAATCTACATAAGTGCACAATGTTGACACTATTCACTTACTTGTTGTAAGACTGAGTTCATGTAGCAGGTAGCACCAGCATTTTTTAAACCAACAAACCCACGAGGGGGTCTGGGCCCAACTAATGGCACATATTCCCAATCCATCACAGGCTGGTTATCTGGAGAGTTTACAAGAAAGTTTTAAGCATTCAGTTTTACATTTAGTTACATTTTGGTTGGTTTATTTTTTTGTTGTAAACAGATAAGACAAAATAGGATTTAAAACATACCAGTGTAATACATCTCTATAATCAAACTGGCTAGATATTGTAGATTCTGAACACAATCCATACACAAGGCAACAAGGAGGTCATATGCAGCCACTACAGTATGAGTACTGGAACACACAGGAACTGCATGTTCAGCTGGGAACTCTGCATCATTTTTGCGACACTGAGTTACAAGCTTAGATGCCGGAAATATAAAATCTTCCACCAATTTCTAAAGGTGTGGAAAAAAATAACACATTTAAATGACATACTGGAAATATAAAATCTCAAAATAACTTCTAGAACTGAGAAAAAAAACAACATGATATGTAGGTGCCGTACTACTAAATATTAAGTACCAAATTTTGTTATATAATTTTAGTTTAGTTTAATATTTTTTTCACAATTCAAAAAGCATGTAAACAAAAGATAGAAGACCTTAATGAGTTCAGCTCCTCCACTCTTGCAACCTATTTGGAACTTTTTCTCTGATGACTGGAATGATAGCAGCTCCTTTGTGATGCACATACGTCCTTCTAGTAGAGCATCATCCACCTGAGTTTCTCCACATTTTATACACTGACTCTGAAACATAACAAGTAGACATGGATGGAGAAAGAGAACACATTGTGACTATATATGTTATCTTACAATTGCACATGCATGAACATGTAACTAGCATACTCACAATGTTTTATATTAATAGACCAAATGTGTAAATATATTTTTAAAATGTTAATGTGTAATAAGATTAGCTCATTTAATGGATGCAATCTACAACTATATAAGAATTCAATAACTTCCATGAATTCCTCATGGAAACTTTGCAAGCAGTCAGAAGTGCACTGTAAGTTACTGTGATTTCACTTACCCTTACATCCATCAACCAAGTAATTTCATTATTTAATTGTGGTTCTACTGTCATGGCACCTTCCTTTGATGCATGACCCAATAACCTGAAAGTAAACAAGTGGACAATTTCAAGCAATGCTTCTTTTTTTTTTTTTACATTGATACATTCAAGTATTATGAAAAAAGCAGGCTTCATATCATAAAGGAATTAAATGCTGAATAAATAATTCTCTTTGTGGTCCAACTATGCGGGACTCCACAATGAAAAAGTCATGGAAAGACAGATCTTTTATTCTGCAAGTCAGACTAAGTTACCCCACGTGACTTTTGTAGGTAACTTTTGCGTGACCAGAGAACAAGGCTCAGAAAAAAAAAGGGGGGGGGGGGGGGGGCTTATGCTACGACGCGGGTCAGCTCGTTCTGAATACAAAAGTTTATTGGAATCAGAAGATCAATTCATGAATAAAACAAGGAAGTATTCAAATTCATAAATAGTAACACTTCTAACAATGTGACCCAGAGTTTCTTCTACATTTTCATTCTCTCTAATGATCATTCAAAACATTTTAGAGAACTTACATGAATAATTACACACAACACTTCATCAATTTACTGTCCACACACTTTGGTTTCTATATTCTGTACCAAACTACAGCTTAGCACTGAAGTTTGTTTAGTTAGGAAGTATCTTGGTCATGCACCTTAATTTCACCATGTGCAGGAAGCACTTCAAAGGTATGTCAAAATGGCCTTTATTTTGTTACCACAAAGAACATGGTAGACCATGTTTTAATTCAACCATTACTAAGCCTCAACACTCCTACATGCACACAGTAAAAAAGCATCATGTCAATAACATTTTGATATTGCTGGTAAAGTAACACTTCTATACAATAGCCAACAAATCAACTGTCAATTCTTGTCACAGTAGTGGTTAAGGTTGGCTTTCTTGCATAACAGAGTAAAATAAGTTAAGCTTACTTGCATAACAGATTAAAATATTCATGAGACTGTCTGGCATTATCTTTGACTGTTGTCTATAATAAAAAGAAAAAGAAACATTTTGTCATGAAGCATTAAAAACTCACTTGCTACTTTTTCTTCTTTTAAGAGACCTTCAAAAGAGTGCCAAAGGCATTCAAGACTTTGAGCAAAGGGAAGGATTTTACCCAGATGTCTGCTAAAAGAGATATTGGTTCTTCACTAACTCCTCTTTCTGAATTTCCGTTATCAAAATGATGACCATCTAGTTCACCCTGCCATCATATTCCTACAAAGTATTGCCACTAACAGTAAGGGAACCACCACCACTGCATGCAACCCCTCACCTTAACATGTAGGTAAACTTTCTATGGTTAAAAGACAAGTCCCTCACATTCCATTTTATATACACACACAAAAAAATACTTTTGAGCCCACTGTGATTAAGATATGTAGGATTCATTAGTCAATTATATAAAAAAAAACATATTGCAAGACAACCTTCATAAATCATACATTAATAAATAGAGTTTAAAGCAATAGTGCTAAACAAATGATAAATAAGCAAGACATGTAATAAAGAAGAACCGCACTAAGGTGCCAAGATTATTGAGAGAAAAAGCTGGAAAAAAAAATGAAAATGTAGAAACTTAGGTGAGTCCTGAGTAGGACTGTTTCACCATATTTTCTCCATCATCTTCTCTCAATACCCTTTGTACCTTAGTGCCGATATTATATGTTACATGTATTGTCATTATGCAGCTCTCTAGAATGTTAGTTTATTCAGGCCCACAATAAAGTCTTCATTACTAACTGCATCATAGCTCAAAACAGATTTCATGAACAATCATTTTGTAAAATAATTAATTATATTATTAATGTATTTTTGAAATTATAATATATTTGTTTATATATTATAGACCAATTAATTATATTTTTAACAATACTACAAAGAAATTCTAATATGGCCCTTGCCATAATGTCTCATTTTAGAATATCAATGTTCACAACATAAGGTAAAATTCAATGTATATATCAAGCATAAAACTTATGATTACAAAAAAAAAAAAAAAGGCAAGTACAGGAGTTTCCAATTCTTTTTTTTTTTAAATAGAATAACTCAAATCCTATAATAACTACAACAATGTTGACACCTACCTCTAATTTAGTAAAAAGAAGAGTCACAAGCCACTTGAGATTGCGAGGATTTAAACTACACCGGGAAAACATTTGAAAAAACTGTTCAGCTGCACAGATTCTGATGCTTCTGCTGAAATACAAATGTAATAAAAAAAAAACATTTGGAAAGAAATGTTCAGCTGCACAGATTCTGATGCTTCTGCTGAAATACAAATGTAATAAAAAAAAAAACATTTGGAAAGAAATGTTCAGCTGCACAGATTCTGATACGTCCTTTGAATAAAAATAAAATGTAATAAAAATATTTGTGCTAAAAAACATTTGACTAAAGGAAAAATTAATGATTTATACAACGTCTATAAATAGATAAAATAGATAAGAAGTACATTTATTTTTGCAAGTGGAATGGGTGGCTGAGAGGCTTAAACTGCTTGGCTACCCATCAAGGGGGCTTGAGTTTCATACCCAACTTAAGCATACAAGTTATATAAATAGCAATTCTAAAAACTAAAAATAATAATAATAATTAAAGTAGTAATTAGCACTGTCACAGAAACACATAGCTATATAGTGACACTTTTAATGAGGAAAGTCATAAAAAAAACAAAGATTTCACTATAACAGTTCTACACTTAGAAAAAAAAATCACCAGTAATCAGTGGCATACTTCTTGACTAAAATTAGAATTGATTAAAACTTCAGCATAATTATCAAAACACTTTTACATTGGCTTAATACTGTACAAGCAAAAAAAAATGCATTTATTTTACTGTTTTCAACATTTAAAAATACTAGGAAAAAAAATACAAAAGTATATTCAGAAAATGGGATCAAATCATTTTTTTCTAATGATGCCATTAAAAGTATCTCATCCAATGCTAAACTTTTGTTACTGCTTAACAACTCTGCACTAATCTGTTATTGGCTTAGTAATGTACAACAATCATTTCATAAGGAAAAAAAACAAAAAAAAGGAGAAAAAAATGTCTAGCAACTCACCTTGTTTTACACAACAGAAGAAGGTCAATGATAAAATCTTTCCATGCATTTTCTTTATCAAGCTGGTCTAGTGTTGGTGGACTCAGAGCTATACACACTGTTAGATTTTCTAAGCCCTCCCGTGCAACCAGAATATCTTCACTGTCTGATGGACCAGCCTCTCTCGACTGAAACACACATAAAAACAGTTTCAGTGGGACATGGAAGCAAAGCCTTGTATTGATGCAAGCAAATACATTTGTTCTTAACTCTCTACCATTACAAAATGTATGTATTTTTTATATATATATTTTTTTTTTTACCTTTTCAAATGCTGAATGAATATCTTCATAAGAGGATTGCAAAAGATGGAAGCTACAGGCACTTGCTGACCAAGCTATTTTCATAATGGCCTTGACTGTGTTTAAATCTGGACTTATACCAATGGCCTAAGGAAAAAAAAGAATATATATATATATATATATATAATAAAATATAAATAAAATAAACTGCCTTTTACAAACAGTTGAATAGAATATGCATATTTATTTCTAGAAACAAAAGGCTATGCTGTTTGAGGACCATACACAGCATTTGTACCAATTTTGAGCACACTTAAGACATTAAATGGAACTGAATTGTAATAGTGCATGTTGTTTTTATTTTTATTTAAATTGGATAAAACATGAACTACTTTTTTTTTACCATGTTTTTAAAAGAATCATATGCATGTACATGTTATGTGCATTATTAATTAAATAAAAGGCCATGCTTTAAGATGACCAAAAGTTTCTTGCACATGTTTCTACTACAATGAAACTACGGTGAAATCAGATTTTCAATATAGCTCTTAGTTTTAGAAATCTTAAAGATATCATATAAAGAGACCAGAGTGAACCTTCAAGACTGAAAAGGTAATTGAGTTTTATGAGGACCATTATAAAAAAACAAACAAACAAGAAACAGTACTAGGACAAAGGAAGAAAAAAGGGCAAAAGACAGAAAAGGAAGAGAATATTAAGTAATAAAACACTAAAGCTGGATGTTAGGAGAAAAGAATGGAGATAAAACAAAGTGGAACAGCATTGACAGGTGAAGGTGATAAATTTTTAGAAAGTAATAAAGATCTGGTAGAATTTACCTTGAAACATCACTTCATTAACAAAAGCTTATGATAAAAAAAAATGTTAACTTAGTTTTCTCCAACACACTCAAGTTGATTCACAAAATTGTTTTATTCAAAATCTTCCAAATAAATCTAACCTGTTCAGCAAGCTGAGCTCCTAGCCTAGATACCACATTTCTCATGCAATGTTCAGACTCAATGTTGTGAATTTGCAACAGTGCTTGCTGCAGGGCCACAGCTTCATCATGCTGCTTCTGTGTCAAGGTAGCAGCCTTCTCTTCAGAGCTGACAGCATCTGCAACAATCTGAACCCTAGCATGCCCCAGCACTGTCAACATCATCTTGCTGATTTTCAACACAGTCTGATAAGTGGCTCTGCAATAGAAAATTAAAAGTTTGATCAAAGTAGTGTAAAAATATGGTCTAGCTATGAACATTAAGTCTATTATTACATCCATTGTGCAGCCATTATTCATAAAGGTTCCTCTTCCTGACCTATCATCTCAGTATTGCCCCAATCATTATCTATTGACATTTATGTAAAGTCTAAACTAGGTGACAGCTATAAAAAACAAACAACAGTTAGTGACAGTCAAAACAAAACAGTAACTATTGGCTTCCTTTCATTCTTGTTCTGTCCAAGAAAACTACACCCATCTATGTTGAGACAGAAAAAACATATTTAGGGGTTAGTGAATGTATGTGGAATATGGTGAAATCTATGCTATTTTAACTAAACTTTTTCTAAGTCTGTCTATGTTATAATGTAGATTAAAATTACTGGTAGATTGATAACCATAATAATGCTTTCTAACACAGCACAAGGCTCTTTAATGTATCAGATTAAAGATAAGATCCCAGAACATGTGAAGCTTTCATTTATCAGAAGATAATGTTACCAGCACTAAGACCAACTTCCTTAACTTCCTACATATCAATATTAGTGTCTCCAAAAAGAGCCAAACCAAAGACATGTCGCTATGTTTAAGTTAACATATCCCAGAAAGTGACATTATCAAACTAGGTCCATACCTTTTTGTTGGAAGGTCTGCCTTGTTCAAGAAGTTGCTCTTGGTCAGCATGTTGAGAGCTAAATGGATACCACCACTTAGCACAAAGTTATACTGAAAATCAAAAGCTTCTTCACACATTGGATCCAAACTTGGCATGAGAAGTGCATAGCAAACCTTTCAAGCAAAAAAAAAAAAAAAAAAAAAATGCAAATGTTAATAATGTTAAGTACAAAATATTGAAATGATAAAGTTGTGAAACAGCAATAAAATACTAAGTATCAGGTGAATCAATTACCTTGTTGACAAAAACATTTTTTTAGATGTCCCCTACCTATACATTCTTTTATTAGTTTCTTAGACTTAAGACATCACAGAAGATTGCTGGTACAATAGCTATACTCCAGAATAATATCAAATAAAAGTATGCCTTTTTTAAAGAAAACAACAACTAAAAAAACAAATAAAGCAGTCCCTTGTTTAAAAAAATGTATGTTGTTAAGTACAATAATATTTCATACAGATATCCCATTCACTTCAGCTCTCATTTATCTTTTAAACAAATCTAAGAGAGTCTAAGACACAGCAAAGAATCAACTTTAAAGATTAGCATGGTTAAAGGAAATCAGGAGAAAAGGGACAAATTGATTAGCTTTTAGTAAAAGATAATTGCATTTTGAACTGCCACCTACAATATATATATACTGTAATAGATAATATTTGCAAACTAATTATAATAACTTTCTTCCCATTTCATCAGAAACATATATTTATAAACAAAATACTGAGACTAATTTGAAATGCATTTATTGTAGTTGTACTCTCCTCTGAAACTAATTTGAACCTATCTTGGCAGTACACTGAAACTAATGTAAACATACAATCAAACAAGCAAAAAAAAAAAAACAGGATTTACCTCAATGTTATACAGCGTCTGTGTTGGGGAATTATTAAAAAACATGGTTTCCAGATCACCAGAGACAGGCTGGTCAGAATTCGCCCCATCCAAACAGAATGTGGTAAACATCTTGACTGTGTGGACATCTATGGCAGAGACAACATACATGTTTTACACAGTGGCATGAAACTGTCTACTGGCATCACCAACATCAGCTACACTAGAGATGTACCTACCAGCTGGCATTATCTTCAAGACAGTTCTAGCTGTGTCTCGCAGCTTGGGCTCCTGTAACTGGCACCCAAGATCAGACAACTGGAATAAGAACTTGCAATATTCATGTTTCTGTGACATCAACTGAAACACAAGACATAAAAGTATAAGAATAAAAAAATTGACAAATTCAACAGAAGATGTTCTGTGATCGGGGGGGGGGGGGGGGGGGGGGGGGGGGGTTATATATGTAGTCATGACATACAAAAACAATAATACCCTAAACATAAAGTGAAATGATAAAAAAAAAAGTCCTTCATAAATGACTGTTTATGGTTAAAAGTATCCTTACCACACCAGGCAGAGCACTTTCAGCCTCAAGGTTGGGACCATCATATTGATTATGTGGAGATCCAACTGAACTATCACTACTGCTGTCTGGACTAGAGGGCATATTGCCTCCTACTTGAACTAATTTGCCTGTCAAAATCTAATACAAAAGAGGATTTGACACTTTAATGATAAGATGGGGAAATATGTTACTAATTAGGACATTTTTTTTTACTAACTAAATAACATTTTTGTTTCATAATGTTTAAAATGAACACATCAAGGGATACACATTTTATTGCATATATGAAATGTATGAAAATATGTATATATGAAAAACACAAATGAGGTTAAAATAAATATATGGTAAAAATGTGTATTAAAATTTTTTAATGTAAATGAGCAGCTAGTGGTTTGAAAAAAAAAGGACCTACCATTTTGTCTCTCAAGTTGATTGAGGAAATAAGTTTCTTGTCTTCACTAGCATCTATTTGTTCAGCATTGACATAAAGCTCCACTTTGATATTTGGAGCCGCCTTCACTCTCTGGAGAATCTGCCTTCTGACTTGACCAACTGTTTCATTTGAATGAGACAAGATCTCTATGTCATCACCTTGGCGATTCTGACTAGGGAATCGCACTTTTAACAGCATCACCTTGCCCCTACAGGCTCTGTAAACACAAGATTTTTAAGACACAAATTAAAGTTTTAAACTTGACCAAATTTTTTACTGTCAATAGATACACAGTAACTTTTAATCCTAACCATAACACAAACCTGCTAAGTGGTAAAATGGTTCTTTCCTCTCTATATGCCTCATCACATTCAGCTAGGTACTCCTTCAACACAGTTAGAACACGCACCATGCGAGCAGTTTCCTGCAGGACTCTCCCTTTACTGGCTTCATCTGTATCTTGACCCAGAACACTGACAGTATCATAGGCTGCCTTCAGGCGGTCAATACAGGATGTTATCATATCTTCATGAATAGCTACTTGTTTCTGTTGGAGCCGGGGGCCTAGATTGGTAAAAATGTCTTTTAACAAGGCCACTGCTTTCTCCGCCACTTCTTCTGGGCTCCACAATACAACCTTAATGATGGCAAAAGAAATTTAGAGAAATATTGGACTTTTCATAAGCATTACAAGAAAAAATACTTCGGCTTATTTTCTTTTCTAACAGTACTGTGTAAATTTGTTGCACAAACCTTCCAGAGATAATCCAATCCAATCAATTCTATATCATCCATCAGATAACCTCCACGCCTCTTTGCTATTAATTTGCTTTCTTTCAGATTTACTTGTTTAAAGAAACGCTCAAAACAACTATTTCAGATTAGAAATAAACGTTATCAATATAAGGCATGCAATTATTAATGTTTTCAAGACAATAATTATGTACCTCAATGACTTGCTCCCACTACATTTATTAGTAACTTGTTAATGACTTGCACTTACCCATATATAGTGTAACAAAAGCAATCAATTAAACAAATGAAAAGTGGGAGAAAAGAGTCATTAAATAGTGTAATAATTAAAAAATTGTAATTAAACAAATGTCCTTTAAATGTCAGAGGAATTATTTCTAAAAAAAAAAAAGGATCCTGGGATTAATGTGGGTTAACTAACAAAGAAAACTCACTTCATTCCATTCTCTGTGAGAAGATCTGCGTTCAGCTGAAGAATGTTTCTCTCAAAAAAATCTCTCGTAATCTCTGGATCTAAATCAGGTTCTTCACCCATCAACTAAATAGTACAACAAACATTTTACATTTTTATTTAATCTCTGTAGATGAGAGGTGGGGGCTCAAAAAAAAAAAAAATTAAAATTTTAGTCAGTTTAAAAAATCACACATTGAAAAAAAAATTGATATAAAACTATTCATAAAAAATGATAAATTTTACCTTGGCAAACCATTTGAAACAAGCTTCTCTGTCAGAAAAATAAATAGCATTTTCTGCAAGGCAATTCCAAATCTGCCAAGGTTAGACAAAATTTTTTAATATACCTCATAAACACAAAAACTGCAAAAAAAATATATGAAAAAAAAAAAAACAACAATCATTTTCATTAACAAATACAAACTGTTGTCAAATAGCAACAAAGGATTTCCTTAATGAAATATTTTGCAATAAGCATTTATACTATTTGAACTTTCAATTATTCCTTACCAATAAGCCACAATAACTCTATATTATGTGTTCAATGAAAGGTAAGTTGATATACGAAGAAAAAAAAACAAGCTGATAAATTTTTAAAACAATAAAATATGCTTACCTGCCCAGCTTGAGCTTCACAAAGCCACAACTGCCCATCTTTGAGCAGAAACCTGTGGAGACATCATTGCATATATTACATCAGGCAGGAAAATAAAAGATCTAATAATTGATAGGTGTTCTTGTGGATATCGTTGAGCTAATAAAGTTATTTACATAATTTAGTGATTTTCAATTATACTAAGTCATTGACTTCAAAAACAAAAAAGTGGAGGGAATGCCAAGCAAATGACCTGATACTGGTCTAATCAAGGTTAGATAGCATGTTTACTTATTATTTTATTAAACTTTTAATTGTTCATGTATTTTTAAGCAGACAGTTAACAAAATGGTTTTTTTATTATTAACCTTAAGGTGTGAGGTCTGCAGCTTTATCCTTGGAACTCAGTCATAGAAATGTTCATATAAAGTACAAGGATGAGCGAATGGGGAACAAGACAAAATCCCCATTGCAGGCATCCTAGTACATTTAATGGGATGCCTGTTTTTAAGCTTATAGTTTAATAACTGCACACCAGCTACAATACTTGTTTAGAATGAGTTAATAATTGTTTGAAGGGATTAGTTCTATTCTTAACATCTTTTTTTTTACAAATACTATTAAAAATGTTCTTGAGATAAATCTATGAATAGATGAAAGTATGTAAAACTACTTTTCTTGAATGTATACTAAGTAGTTGAAACTAATTACCTAAGAAACCTAAGCCTTTCAGCCACTTGCATATTGTGATTAAATCGGCCATCAGGTAAAATAGTTGCAGGATCTTCATTTGGATGTGCTGTTAAAATAAGAAAGCAGGGGAAAAAAAATGTTACTAACATCATGTAGATTTTACACATACTTTTTTCCAAAGTTGAAATGTATTGCCCAAATGAATTGACAAGTAGTTATCTGTAGATAATACAAACAATATCATACCTTCGGCATATGCCCTCTGCTTATTCATGTACGCTGACAGATTCTGTGACACCAACATGACTATGGAGTGCTGGCTCTGCAGCTGGCCAATAACACCATTGCGGTAGTACATGTGTGCCCCACGCTGGGTGTGAGGAAAGTTCTGTGGGGCCTGTTCAGTTACAAATAAGAAAGAACGAGGAGACATATTGCAGTTTGTCATTTACTCACTGATAACAAAGAGTTAAGGTTTAAGACAGATTGACTCAAATTGGACCAAAAATTGAGAAACTATTCAAATTTAATTGTACTTACAAATCTGTATATATACTAACTGTTCCAACTTCTTTTAAAAATGAATACTAAAAAAAGGTTCTCTACTTGCAATGTATAAAGTTATGCTACAAAAACCATGAACATTTTTCCATCTCTTTAACCATGAAAAATTATGTTAAAAGTCATGTTAAAAGTTAAAAACTTAACAATGAAAAATATCTAAACTAGAATTTTAAAAAAAAGACTGCAACAGACAGCTTGAACAATGTAATCACCTCAGGAAAGAGTGTACAAATTTCTTTGATTTGTTTCAATGCTGGTAAAACCCATTGATCATTTTTCAACTCTTCTACAAACTTTGAGATCCATTGTAGCTTCTGAGCATCTCTGTCCTAAAGAAGAAATAGCAGAGCAAACTTTGTACAAAAATAAATAGAAACTTAATGATATCTAAGAAAGATGTCAAACATATTTTATAATTTTACCTATATTTTCCTCATATAATGAATAAGTCATAACCGATTATGATTATTTGCTTTGGTAAAATTATGATTTAAATTAAAATGACTATCAAATTTTATTGAGGTGTAGTAAATTGTGCAAAATTATCAGAATTAATAATTTATCACATTTCCAACATTTAAAACATTTTAAACAAAGATATGATGGTAACTTTACTTTGTAGATTGATTTTTATTAGGTAATAAAACGCAATTTTAATTCCAATGACATAATTTTATTTCCATTAATTTTGTTCTCTAATAACTATTAATGAAAAAGAAGACATAAAGAAGGGATGCTTGAAAATATGCACATGCGAAACATTATTTAATTAACAATAAATATAAATAAAAGAAACTTTTTTTTTTTTAAAATTTTATAATTCTCTATCATTTAGGTACAAGCATCTTTTATTATTCACAAATTCTTTATGCGTACACAAAACAACTGTAGAATGTTTCACATACATAGATCCTATTCCAATTCAAATGCTTGCTATAGCAGCAGGCTCAAAAAGAAACTTAGGTTAACCCTTTAAAATTCTAAATTTTTACATAAAATTCTTTAACTTCAATCAATCTTAAACTTAGATCTTATAAAACAAAAAGGTATTTTTAGATTTGCAAAGTTTGAGCACTAATTGGATCTAAACTCTAAAGTACTTTTTAAAATTTTTGATGGTCAAATCTGCATTTCAAAAGTCTATAGGTGTTTACTTATATGTAATTCTAATGTAATATTTTTTTAATCTTTTTTTTTTGGATAATAATTTACTACTTATAAAACATGATAAATGTCATCTAATGAATTTAAGAATGCTTGAATTAGAGTGATGTCTATAACCTCAAGCTCTTTTTAACTTCAAATCAGGTCAGTGCAGAACATTTATTTAATAAAATAAGAACTAAGATCATGACCAATAGAAAAGGTACCAGATCAATAATAAAAAACTAAGACTGAAAGAAACTCAAAGACAACAAGAAAAACAAACCCCACAAGAAAAGAGAAAACAGAAAGATAAAGACAATACTATTAGTGATGAAGACGTTCTCACCGGTACCTGGGAGCAGCTGTAGTCTAGAATCTTGTAGTGAGCACTTAGAGCCTGATCCATGATGTCTGTAGGGACATCATCACTGTGGGCCAAGTTCCATAAAAGTGTCAGCACCTACAATCAGACAAGAATTTTAAATAACATCAAATCAACAAAAACTACTGAATATATATTACTGATTATGAGCAAAAGTAGGAGCTTTAAAAAAAATAAATCTTTAATTGATCTATGCTTAGCAAGAGTTTTTATAACTAACATTTAAAAATTTGTATTATTATTTATAGAGCAGTGTGTAAATAGAAAAGTAAAAGTACTGTTTTCAGACCTTCTGATCTATAGGTCAGATGATGTAAAGGTCATCTATTTCAGTGGTCAATGGTTAACAAGAGTGTCTTGTGACCAGCCCAAAAACCTTTGCTTTCCCAGCTAATGTCAGGTACTCATTAGAGTTGTGTGGACTCAGGGTTGACCTGAAATTCTAAATCCCTGTCTTCACTGAGATTAAAACCCAAGACCATGGGTTAGCAAGCCATGCACTTTAGCACTCAACCACAATACCCCCAGAGCAATATGTACATAAATTTAAATGTAATTCATTCCAAGGTAGCCACCGAGAAATAATCCAAAAGATCAACATGCAAAGAAGACCTACAATCTATTAACAAACAATGGGATGAAGCAGTGATGGTTAAATCTAGCTTGAATAATTCTGCAGGGGTTAAATAAAGCCCAGTCTAAATATATAGGGAAACAGACTTAATTTTATGGTACATTAAGTCTGAATGGATCTTACCTTGTGTGCCATTACTCCTTCTTTATCATCTTCAGCAAGCCTTCTTATTAACTCCAACAATTTTTCTCTCTGCTTTTTACTAGCATGATGCCAGGAACCCTGCAAACAAAAAACAATAATAATAAAATAAAATTTCACACTTAGAAACAAAAGTGGTAATAAAAAGTAAGATAGAGCAACCCCCCCCCCCCCCCCACCACCACCACCACCAAAAATGTAAGTGTAACCCAATCCAAACAATATGTCAAATACCTGAAAACACTCAAATAGATGGTCAAGTTGCTCTGGAGCAAAGTCCCATGCTAGTTTTGCTAAAAGGTCATGAACATTTTTCACAATAGCATCATGTTTCCCTGACTGTGAGAGAGATTAAAAGAAAAAATATATCAGAACACACAAATACTATAAACAGCAGCATAGTTATAAAACAGACTAGAGCCATTAGAAACTTACTTGTGCATCCCATAGCCTGTCTAGATCTTCCATTGTAAGGGCCCTTTCTTTTATCATAAAGCGAAGAATTTTCTCTAGTTTCTCCACATACTGAGGTTGATGTAAACTATCCCTTAACACAATGCTTAAAACATTATTCTGTTGAATCCACTCCTTAAAGCAGAGATTGACCAAATTTAAAAAGTATATTTATGAAAGTAGTCCATGTTTTAAAATAATAATTCATTGAACAGTACAGCTGACCTAACATTTCCAAGGAAGACTAAAAGTGAACAAATATTACAAAACTTACAGCCATTTTGTCTGCTGTCAGCCATTCATCTTCATCTACACTTGAATGTCTACTACTTGTCTGGAAACTCACATTAGTGATTACTTTATTCACCTCGTTCAATGCATTCATTTTACCATTAAATGAAGATATTTGAAGCAGCCTGGGAAAGCACATTATTACTGCCATTAAGCTAAACACATTTCTTTTACAAATTCATGGCTTTAAATGGATCAACATTGCAAGTGACATGAAACTTAAATGCACATATATGAATGCAAAGTAAAAAAAAAAAAAAAAAAAAAGGCATTGATATAGTTCCTTTTTTTTAATTTTTTACAAATGTTATTAGTAGGAAATTAAATCTTGGGCTCCTGAACCCAAGATGCAAAAGTAAATTGAATTGTTAAGTTTTATAAGCATGATAAGCTAGATTATTCTGACAAAGCTAAATTATTTTTATCTCATGAATTTCAGTCAGTTCAGTCAATCAGTTGTTCTATAGGTCAGTCATTCTAACAACCATTCAATCTGTTTTGTATTTAATGTGATTTCTACATTATTTCATTTATTTGGATTTACTATCATTAAATTTGTATTCTGTGTAAAAGTGTCAATTTACAATTCACTATCATCTCTGTGTACTTCATAATGTATCCTTTTACCCTACCAGTCACAACTCAATTGGGAGACCATAGCACAAATCATCAGTTTTCTCACTAACTTGTGGATAAATATCAGAAGAAAATTGTTTTTTTTTCTGGAATGCAAATTTATTTCTAAGTTACTAAATTATGGTAAGTAACATAAAAAAATAGTTGTTTTTTTTGGGTGGGGGCTTCTTGCTTATCTATTTAAGGCAGATAGTAATAGAGAGGCAATGGAGAAAGATGGACAACAAATCTATGTGCTGCCCCAACGTTCAACAGTCTAAGGTGAAAGTACAGCTCCTTTTAGTTCTATAAGATCACATTTTCTTAGAGTGCATAACAAATGGGCCAGTGATTAATTTCACCTGAATGTGAAACATAATTTTATAAGACAAAATGGTAAGCAAAAATCAGACAAAAGGAGAAAATTTACCTCAAAATCATTTTGAGCCTAAAAATCTCCAAGTTTTTTGTTGTTTCTTCCTGATTTGGCAATCTATTTACAAGTTGTTTTAGTGCTTTGATAATTGATGACAATGCATCATTCTTTGCTTCATTCTTTGACTCCTTCTTCAACTCCTCATCAGTCAGTTTATCAAGAAATTTTGGAACCACTTCCTGAATGTTCACAAATAATATATTATGTCCGGCTCAAGTAAAAAGCATATGAATCTATAACAAATATTTACAAATAAAAAATTCTAAGCAGTTGAAAAAATATATATTTACCACAATAGGCATGAAATATTTTTCAACTGTGTGGGGAGTAAGCACTTCACTGCACAAACCAAAAGGTCTAGAAAAGAAAGATATTAGCTATAAAATAAACCACTTAACAAAGCTTATAATATCATTGATTAAAAATAAACAACGATTTTATGGACTAGAAACTATTTTTCTTAAATACCATTAATTGCAGAGCTGTCATGCAAGTCAAAAGAGATAATACACACAACTACACAGGATACTTAAGCTTTGACACCTTCAAATCTAATAACCTTGAGACTGAAACTAATCTACACTTTGAAATAGTCTTTAAATTTCATATCTCTACATTGATCTCATGGGGATTAACTGTAACTAAATTATGCAATAGATATTTACATGTGTCATTTAAATTGTTCAAAAACTGTCAATTATGATTTTGGATTTTATATTTTGTTACTATAGACCAGCGGTGGGCAACCTTTTTGTATTGAGGGCCTCATTTTTATAAAATTTGGTAATGGCGGGCCGCATATGTATATACAATTAAGAAAGATACTCTAGCTTTTTTTTATTTTTGTCTTTTAATTCATATTTACTCTGTTTTATATTCACGTTTCTTTTTTTTCACACTCCAAGTTAAGGAATTACAAGAGTTAGCAATTTTTTTAATCAATTTTACGACTTTTTTAAAATTGCTGTCGTCTTTTTATTTAACAATATCCCCACAAATACACAGTTGTACTTAATGTGAAGTATTTTACTTTTTACACTCGTGCATAGTGTGCATAATGTTCCGGAACTGTGGAATTAGCTTACTAGTTATTACCCTTGTGACTGCTATCAAATTACAGTCAGTGAAAGGCCAGTATTTATACTTGTTTAGTTTCCACAAAAAAAAGCTTGTTCACTGAATGAGACAATGTTCCAGCAGCTTAATGTCTGGACGAGCGAAACATCACCAGAGAATGCTGACCATGTCCTTCAATTGTGTATACTAAATCAAGTGACCCGAACAAGACTCTGGCCCCAAATCCCTCCTATAGAACCAAAACTATTCGGAGAACTGCCTGATCTGGAGACCAGATCTCTAGGATTACTGATCTGAACCCTCCTACATATAAAATGAGAACTTAGAAGTAGAACATATGTATGTGTACCCAAATAGCGTGAACAGCACTTTTTTTTTTTAAGTGTTGAAATACAGCTTCTGGCACCCATAAGACTCCCGTGGAAGTACTGACTGGAGCTTCTCTTTACTAGGAGTTATGTCCTCTGGAGCTGAATCAGCTTCTGCGCTAAATGGTGAACTGATGGTATTGAAAACTGGTTCTTGACGTCTTAAAATTTGCTCTTATAAATTGCACAATTAAGGAATCTAAATAAGTCTTGTATTTTTAATCATTTCACTAGAAATATTTTCTCCTTTCAGTAAAGGAAAATGACAAAACCTTTTTTCTTTTGCTTGCTTGTAGAAATGGGAAAGCCTTGTTTGAAAAGATTTAACATGCATTAAAATTTCCTATGCAAAGGGGCCCATTGCAATTGCAATTATGAAGCATATGAAATCTGTATTCATTAGAAATATTGGTAGCAAGGTCAGTCAATGTCCTTCAAGTAACATAACAATTTCTTCCATGAGATTTTATATTGTTCTCATTGCCTTACCCATGCTAAGATTATTTTGCTCCTAAATCAGAACTACCTGTGGTTAACACCCCTAACTCTAATAAGTCTGATTACTAAGTGACTTGAACTATTAACGTATGAAAATTTTATACCACTTTGTGCAAACTTTCCTGTTTAGAGTTTATGATTGGGATATTTTTTATTAAAAAAAAAACTGTGTTACTCAGTCAAAGATCGAGCTCCATCAGTTGTTACACTTGCCATCTTGTTCCAAGCATACCCAACATTCAACACAGTTCTTCATAGCATTGAATAAATACTGATTAGAGATTGTGTCTTGAATTGAGTGTATTGATGTATAACCAATAAGCATAATCTTCGTTTACTTGACATTTTTTATAACGAGATAGTTTCAATAGTTTATATAGATATTATTTTTAATATATTTGCATTTTTATATGTATATACTGTAGGCACACCTGATTTCTGGAGGTGACGGTGGGCAGCATGTGGCCCACGAGCCGTAATTTGCCAATCCCTACTATAGACACAAAGAGTAGAGAATTAGATTGCTTACTTTATGAGACTAGCAACAACAGGAACAGAGAGAGGAGGCCCTTTCAAAAATCTGTCTAAAAGTATAGTAAATCCATCTAGTTGGCCAAATCGATTAACCAGATCTACTAGCCAGCCCTGTAAAAAAATACAGTAAAAATTTTACCAATAACATTGAGCAAATGGTTACCCAGAAAATTATGAAAGTTTATTTATTCTACATTAAATCATTTAACTCACTTTTGGCGTCCTATGATCTGGTGGTCGAGCATACAAAGCATCCTCTGCTATTTGAGCCCCAGATTGTAACAACTCTGACTGGCGGGTAGCATTATATGTATGAAACCTGCAATGATAAATGAGCAAGTGAATTTTAAAGTAATAGTTTTCCTTTTAGACCTTATGATGGTGATGTAAAGGTCATCTGTTATAGACTGAAATCAAAAGTATATCAGAGATGTCACAAATTCAAATGCTTACTTGCATGTTGGGTTCAACACCATAGAAAGTAATTCTAGAAGTGGGAACCAATCCTGAGACAACTTGTGAACACACAATTCTATTAATTTTTCTGCATTTTTCAAAATACATTTCTGAAAAATAAATTAAAATAAAGTTACAGTTGATAAAATAGCCTTCAAATAATAACTAGCATTGCAAACATTTTTTAAAATTTAATTCAATGGGTGTTTTTTGGTACACTGAACTTTTTGTAAAACTTTTGTTAAGATTTAATGTTTTTATATTTAAACTTTAGAAAAAGAATTTCCTTACATGGATTTCATATTTCCAACCACTAACAGCTTCATCTGTTAAGATCTTAGTAAATGATATGGTAAGACCTTCTCTAAAAAATCTTTGGCATGCTTCACTTCTTGTGTCTAAACCTGTAAAAAGTAAAATGAAGAAAACCTGTACTAAAAATCCATAATTTATTTAAATTTAAAAGTTTGTCATATTTATACATTAATTATTGTGAGCCCAAAAGTAAAGACTATAGTATATAGACTTCAAGTATTAAGAGCAGCTAAAACAATTTACTTTCTACCACAATACAATCTGTTGAAAAAATAAAGTGCAAATTTGTATTAAATCCTAATAACCTGAATAATTCCAAAGAAAATCATTATATGGTAGTTGCGAGCTTGACTTTCCAACCCTCAATTTACAAAAGCAAATTGAGAGTTGTTTACTTTCAAGTTCATGGCGAGTCATTATAAGTCAATCAGATCTCACCTTCTTTGCTCAGCTTTATAGCTGCATCAAGTAGCACCTCTAGCTCTCCCTTTGGTAATACAGGGACAACCCAGCGTGGCCTATTAATCATTTCATCTAGCCTGTTTAACTCCAGAATTGGAAATTCTGGTTCAGAGTCACCACCTCCATGTACTTGAGCTGGTGTTAAATAAAAACAAATTGAGATTATTGTTATTATAAATTGCTGCTTTAATAAATCAAATATCTACGTATTTAGAAATCTCTATTTACAGAATAGAGAAATCAAAAGAAAACTCAATCTTGAAATTTAAATAATGTGCTTAAATAGAAGCACTAAAAGTTTAATTAATGAATGTATAACAGATTTAAATAAATCAAGCAGAATAAGCATAGAGTCTAATAAGTTTAATTTCATAAAGCAAAACAAGGCTGTCAGTTTGGAATTAAGAATATTGACTAAAGGATGTCTTAGACAAATTAAATTTCATTTTAAAAAATACTTTTTTAATAAAAGTGTTATCTAATTCATTAAGCATAAAATAGTTTAAAATCATTTTAGTTCTTTTGCTTTCAAACTATAAAAAAAAAATCAACACAGCATCTCATGCCTTTCAAAGAAAGCATGAGTCAGAATGATAATTTTTATATTACTGGGGAAAACAATGTAAGTAAGTAAAAGTATAATTAGCATGCATACCAATTGGTTCTCCTGCACCACTAGGTTGCACAGTAACTGGTGAAGCAGGGCTTCCATTATCATCACTCTGAGATGTTAAAACAGTGGTGCTTGCATCAGAGGCCAAACTTTCCTGGGGAGCTGAGGTGACGCCACTACAAGCTGACGCCAAAGTGACAACAGATGTCTGAGGAATTGGAGTTCCATGTTGTTGCTGGGGCTGAGACTGCACTGGATTATTAGCATTGTCTTGAGGCGTGTCCCCCCCTGCTGAGCCTGGATGCATAACCTTGGTCATTTTGACCAAATGACCTTTTGAAGTAGATAGAAAAAAAAGAAGAGTTTTTTTATAAGATAAACAATTAAAGTAATCCAAACTAATTTCTTTATTTTAAAATGTAGTTTTAATGTGCTGAAAAATTCAAATTTGTATTGTATGCGAACAAGTTATTACAAGACTGGGTTTCATTTAAACAGATTGATAAAATACTTAAAGCTGAGAGATATACTCCTGAACATGGCTTCTTGAAAAAAAATAACTATAAAATGAATGCGAATAACAAGCTAAATAGGATCACAACCAACATTCCTTAGGTTGACATTTTTTTTTCACCAAAACAATAAATCATTTTAAAAATTAAGGGGAAAAATGCAGGTAATTAAAAGAATAAAACCTAATTCGAATTTCAACAAATGTTTTAATATATTGATCTTGAAAATATTAAAACAAATTATCTGTAAAAGCTTTATATGTAAAAGACTTTGGGGTCATTTCAGCCATTGATATACAAATATAATGTTTTTAGAGAGATTCTGGAGCAACTAGTTAAAGGATCTTTGTGACCTCAAATATTTTTTCATTCATCATTGTTAAAGCGACTTGAAGCTTAGGATGTTGTGTTGCTATCAGTCAAAGAGGGTTGAGATAAAAATCCAAACTTAGGCTGAGTTGTGTTAGATGAGCACCTAAAAAGGCAGCACAGAAATCTACCAAGTACCTTCCCCTCCAACACACACACAACAAATGAAGTTGGACCATAACATACTGAGAATGCTATAGCAAGAAAAATATGCACTTCTATACAATGTAAAGCAGCTAAAAAAAAAAAAAAAAAAAAAAAAAACAGCCACCTTTAGCTCATAGGAAGCCAGCAGAAGACAAAGCAGTATTATCACTAGAGCAACCTTTTTAGCTGAGATGATAGATAAATATAGAAACATTTATAACTGAATATGACATATTCTGCATAGAGAGTCATAAACTATTTGCAATACTGACACAACAAAACATGATACCTGACAAGAAACATTGTTGAATGGACCTCATTCACCAATTGTAAACAAATCACCAATGGATTTCATGTGACAGTATCTTTATCGTTTTTTTCAATGGTTATCATGTGACCGTTCGTTTTGGTGAATGAGGTCCATTATAGACTAGGCATTATAATTATGCCTCAACTTTAAAGTATACTTTTCTAATAATTCTACAAACTGTAAAGAGTCTTAACACTTAGCTGAGCATTTTAACTTTTAACTTGTTTAATTTTAATAATGCTGATAAGTGTGTCTTTGGGGTTAGCTGGTTCACTAGCAATTCATGTACTGGTACTTTCAATATAAACAAATTAAATGTTGTCTAGCAAAATATTAACAATATATGGTACTATCCTGTGAACCAATTGTCTAGTGAACAATTAGTCGCAAGCGAATTGTTGTAGAACCAGTTGTGGGGTGAATCAAATATCATGAACGAAAAATTGTTGGTGAACCTTTTGAAACAATTGTGATGGAAACATGAAACATTTTTAACAATTAAAAAAATCACTGCTAACTTATTCTTTTAGATATTTGTATCACATTGACAGAACTAGATCTAAAGGTAGGCTTTAAGTAATTTAAGTTTGATTGGTATACTGTTTGCTTTACTTTATATAAATAATTTTTGCTTTTCAGTTTATTTTAATGATGTAATCTATTTAAAAAAGAATATAACCCTGTTACTAGTGTTAGTGATATATCTAAGTCTTAAGTCAAAGTTAAATCACAGTAACAAGTCAAGTGACAATTTGCAACTAACATTAACAAGCTAAATTTTTAAACCTAGACTAGATCTACAATTCTAGGTCGAGTACAAGAACTTACAATACTTAACACTTACAAAAAAATGGAACTTGCTGTTCTCTGTTAGACTAGTAGAGAATATTCTTAGGGAGATCTAGATATTAGTAGAGTCTCTAGACTAGTCTTTAGAAGTCTAAGACACTCTAACTAGGAAAATAAGACTATCTAAGACTAATACTAAGATCTATATATCAAGAATAATGACATCTAGTCTAGAGTTCTAGTCTTCTATATATATAGAATAATATAGATCTATAAACTATATAGAGAGTCTAGATTGACTCTAGATCTTTATATATAATAAAGTCTAGAAAAAAAAAATCTCTCTCTAGAGAGAATCTAGACTAGACCTGACTAGTCTAGACTCTAGTCAGATTCTAGATCTAGAAGAGTCTACACCCTACTACTAGTTTATTATGCTTAACTTTAAATAGATAGATCTAGATTCTAGATCTATAAATATATAGTAGAGATCTAGATCTAGGTAATAACTGAGCCAGACTACTCAGTCTCAGTAAACTCGACTCAAGACACTCTTTCTTAGCAAGTTAATGAAGACGAAGTCACAAAAGTCCGACCATGGATCATTGGATGTTCATCATGAATTGAATTGGTTAACTTAATAGCATGCATACCATAACTAAATGAAAGTATTTCACATAATGATCTTTATTGTTGATATCCACAATGTAGAACTACGCGTAAAATGCAATTAACTGCAAATTTTTCTTGTTAGAACAAGAAGATTAGTAGCGGAAAACCCCCAAATGAATAACTTTTTAATAAAAATGGCCGACGACATCACATACCGAATTAAAACAAAACTGAACGTTAGCTTCCTCTTTAGCTGTAAATAACTAAATATATATTTATAATTAAAAAGGAAATACCTAGCTCACAGAATTAACAAGATGCTTAAAATTAGAGCACATTAGTTCTTGGTATTTAGCTGCAGATTAGATTAAAAACGGATTATTTACAATCAGGTTTCCTCAAAACAAGCTATCACACAATTTGCTACTAATCTATAAATACACTCTGATACAGTGAAGTATTATGGTAATGAAATAGTTCTCGGTAGCTCGAGATCAATACAACTTTATTTTAAAAAGTATATATTAAGTTTTAATAACCGTTAAATTTGTTGAAAAGATATTAATGGTCAATAAATTTAAAAATAACGTAAATTAATTATTTTAAAACTAAAAATGTTAAAATAGTGGATTAGATTATGTGTGATGTAATTTATCACCCCTTTACCACTGCTTTTGAAATTACGCTTTAGTGCTTTTATTTTTGTTAATGGTATTTCGCCAACAATATGACAAATATAGATTAGAATAATCTAGATCCTTTATTTATTTCAATAGTCTAGTTTTAATTTTGATAAAATTTCTTAATAAGACTCGTACCGTACCTTTGCGTTGCTCGGTTTTGTTAATATTACCAGTACTTTTTTTTTTTTTTTTTTTTTTGACGGTACGCATCGGCACGGCGTAAAGGCACCTTTTTCAATTTGGGGAAAAAATATTACTTTTCTTGCATTTTAACGTTTATTATTAATATATTAGTAGTTAAAAGTTAGGTAATCCATCACTGAGTTCCGGCACCTATTTTTTTAACAAAAAATAAAAAGCACTGTATATATATATATAGGGAAAGGTAGAGAAATTTAAAAAAAAACATAAATAAACGAAATAACAATTTTGTCACCTAGTACAAGTCAGGGGTGTAGGTAGGAATTAGCCATCATTTGGGGGGCCCTACATTTTGCGCAATATTTAATGTAAAAAAACACTCATTTGTGGGCCCGGGAGATTTTCTAGACATAAATAAATATAGACTGGAAAAAGGAAATAACTTCATTTAACTTGAAAACGTATATCTATTGTTGTCGGATTTCCGAATTCTGAAAAGTTGCATGATCTTCAGTCTTAGAGATTAAACAAAACTACACTGCTGTATAATAAAGTACACAAAATTGCAAGTCACAAATTTTCGTTTCATAAAACTCTTTTATTGGCCAGTCTATATTTATTTATGTCTATGCCTACATGCTATATAGCCTATATATAGATCTAGCTTAAGTCGGGGACCCAAACAATATTTAGCACTGATATATATGGACTTATAAAAGGCCTCAACGTTTCACAAATAATGGGGGCCTTGTCAAGTCTATACGGCCGGCGCCTTCGACATACACGAGGTCACGATACGGCACGTTACTGTACAATAACAGCTGTTTGTACAGTGCCGTATAGACTTGTCATAGATACGGACAATATTTGGCTATACTTAATTTTGGCTTGCGTGTAACAATTTTGTAATTATTAAACCAGCTTATTTATAATTCAACTATTACAAATTATAAATAACATAATAAAAGTTTAGTTTATTGTAAATTTTCCCAACTTTATGTGCGCATGTGTCATGTCTGTCATGTTCACTATAAACCAGGGGTGGGCCATTTACGACCCGCGGGCCACATGCCGCCCGCCGGAGTCTTTAATGCGGCCCGCGGACACCTAAGAAATCAAGTGTGCCCACAGGTTATACATACAAAAAATGCACATTTATTTAAAAGTAAATAATTCTAAATATCTATATAAATTTTAGAAAGTTCTGATTCTTATCACTTATGAGGAAGATGCTAAAAAAACATTATCTCTACATGTCATTCTAAAAAGTTTGAAGTAAACGATTATTATTTTTATTGGCAATATTTCAAAACATTCAGTCAAATGCACACGCTAAAGCCAGAATTTATTCAATGTTCTGAAGAACTGTGTTGAAAGTGTTGAGTTAGCTTATAGAACAATATCCCAACCATAAACTCTTAACGGGAATTTTTTCGCAAAGCTGCATTGGACATCGAATACATTATTAACTACATTGTATCAGTGATCAAACCAATCAGAGCCGAGGGACGTAACCACATGTTGTTCCTAAAAGTACATAAGGGTTTGGAAGCATGAAACAGTAATGTCCGCTGGCCCAGCACGGGCGACACGGTATTGAGATGAATATGGTATCTCAAAGAAGAAATTATACTCATTGAAAGACATTGACTGTGACTAATATTTCTAATGAAGAATGGAAGACAGGCTTCACTTTTTACATCGGGAGTCTTGCAGTGGGTTGTTTCCACGTGAAATGTATGTGCATGTTGAATCTTTTCAAACAAAGCAACCCCATTTCTCCGGACAAGCAATTGAAAACATGTTTTGTCATTTTCCTTTGTTGAAAGTTGAAAAGTGAAATGGTTGAAAAGTACAAAACTTATTGAATTCCTTGATTGTGAATTCGAAAGCAAATTTTAAGACGCCAAGAGCTTGTAACCAGTTTTCAACACCCTCAGTTGTAGGGGACATACCTCCTAGCAAATTCAGACCTAAAAGAGAAGTTCCAGTCAGTTCTTCCGCGGGAGTTTTATGGGTGTCAGAAGCTGTATTTCCACACGTGAAAAAAACTTTGCTGATAGTCTTTCACATTATTTGGGTCCACAAACATCTGTGAACGATCTTTTTTTTTTTTTTGAAAATAAAGAAGTGTAATCACAGGTCGATGCTGACAGACTGTAATTTGAAAGCAGTCACGAGGAGAACAACTAGTAAGCTAGTTCCACAGTTCAGGAACATTATGAACGAGTGTAAACAGTTAAATACTTCACATAAATTACAAATTTACATTTGTGGTAAAATGTTGTGATGTAAAAAGATAATGTCAAAATTTTAATATTTGTTTTTCGTAAAATTAGTTTAAGAAATGGCTCTTATTGTAATTCCTCAACTGGGAGTAAGTGTAAAAAAAAATTAAATGTAAATGTATAACACAGTATAAATGTGAATTAAAAGATATACACAATTAGCTAGCGTATTTTCTGATTTGTAATTACATTTTCCATATTTATATATGTGGCCCCCCATTCCCATTTTTTTTAATGCAGCCCTCGATGGAAAAAGGTTGCCCACCCCTGAAATAAACTATACCTATCAGTGGCGTAGCTAGCAATGACGGGTCGTGCGGGCCGCACGGGGCATCAAATTATGAGGGGCATCAAGCTGAGGGCAAACTTTGTCAGTAAAAACTACACATTTGTATAACACAGGAAGAAACATTTTTAAAAATGTTTTTATGTCTATGCTTTGTTTTTCTCCTCTATTCTTTCCTCCATTAAATGTAAGGCGTAGAAAATGTTGAATCAAATTAATTGCATTTGTTTAAAGCTCTGAAGGCAACGTACTTGTACACTTTCTTCTGAGGTACATGTTAAAATACGTTATTGTTCAATGTTCTGTATTTAGATGAGGGACAAAGCTATGTTGGTACATTTTTAACTTAATTGTTCAGTACTCTGGTTTCATCTAAATCTAGATTGTATTAATATGTCTCTTGACTTAAGTTGACTGTTGTAACTTATTTTCATTTCACTGTGATTCTTTTTAGTTTCAGTTATTTTGGAAAGAATGCACTGCTTTTTGTTTTCATTGGACCATATTGCTAAAATAAACATATTGTTAAAGAAATTATCAGCAAATTTACGCAATATCATGATGTGGTATGAATTTTTGTCGCTTTCCCAATCCTGGGATGAACAAAATAACCTTGATGGTAATATTGACAAAAACAAATTTCCTGTGTATAGAAAGAGACTTCAACGGTTGTCGCAGTTTCTTCAGAAGCCTTCCACTCAAGAAACAAGGTACCTTTCAGCTCTAGAGTTTAAAAAAACACATTCACTAGATGAATCAATCTCGAATATCACCACCTTGATTCGCATATTTCTGACAATTGTGGTACGCTACATGCAAGAGAAATAGTTCTAAACTTAAGTGATTCAAGAATTAATTACTTTCGATCGACTGATGACACATTTACGACACACTCATTTGGCAATTTTGTCAATTGAACAAAAGCTTGTACAAAAAAAAAAAAAAGAATTTGATAAAATTATTGATAAATTGCTAGTAAAAAAGCACTAAGATTTTTTGGTAGTAATTTATGTAAAATTGATTTTATTCTAAACCAGCAATACTTTAACATTGAATACATATTCCTTTTGGAAAAAAAAGAACGCTTACTGTTTCATTCATTTTTTGGAGGGCATGATGACTAGCTGCGTCACTGATACATATAGAACTATATAATAGATATGTTGCTAGTATAGACAAACGCCAGGCCTGATGGTCATATGTCTATTATAGGCCTAATTATATACCAGTAGCCTACCGTACCAAGACCTCCAAGTAGACCAAAGTGGTCACCAAAGGCTTACGTGCATGTCCACTAATCTAATCCAATGAATTTCCTTAAATTTAAGTTTTCTTCACACATATGTGTTTGTTTCTAAAGCATAGAGGGAGGCGATGTATATCCGACACAGTGTAGGTTTTCAGCGGTTCTAAATCTTTACATATCTAGATCTAGTTCTGAAATCACTTTTTTTTACAAATTCACACTACTATATGCATTCCTCCCCCCCCCCCCCCAATCGTAATATTAGGCCTATCTTCGTTTATTTATTTGTTTACTTAAAAAATAACAGTGCTTTTGCTGACGTTATGAAATCTTAATAGCAGATGATGTATTTTCATTGTTAAAAATTAAGCATAGCCAAACAGAAAAAGCTTTCTATTTAGTTAAAAAATAATAGGAAATTATTTTTGTGTGATACATAATGGGATGAGGCGCGGTGGCTGAGCGGTAAAGCGATTGGCTTCCGAACCGGAGTCCTGAATCCTGGGATTTTTAATCTCGGGATCTTTGAACTTTGGGCGCTTCTGAGTCCACCCAGCTCTAGTGGGTACCCCAAATTTGTTGGGAAAAGTAAAGACGATTGGTCGTTGTGCTGGCACATGGCATCCTCGTGAGCCACAGAAACATCATATGCCCTGCAGATCGCAATGTCTGAAAAGGGGGGCTTTACTTTACATAATGTGTTGCCTGAATCAGATAGGAAAACCAACGACTTAGCAGAGTTTAAGTCATTGATTAACATGCCTGACTACATTGACACATGAAATGCGTAGGACGTGATTATCTTTTTTTTTTAGCAACGTCTGTCACAAATGAGACTTCTGATGGAACTCCTAACAAATGAGACTTCTGATGGAAGGCCTAACAAATGAGACTTCTGATGGAGGGCCTAACAAATGAGACTTTTGCTGGAAGGCCTAACAAATGAGACTTCTGATGGAAGGCCTAACAAATGAGACTTCTGATGGAACTCCTAACAAATGAGACTTCTGCTTGAAGGCCTAACAAATGAGACTTCTGATGGAAGACCTAACAAATGAGACTTCTGATGGAAGGCCTAACAAATGAGACTTCTGCTTGAAGGCCTAACAAATGAGACTTTTGCTGAAAGGCCTAACAAATCAGACTTCTGATGGAAGGCCTAACAAATGAGACTTCTGATGGAAGGCCTAACAAATGAGACTTCTAATATAAGGCCTAACAAATGAGACTTCTGATGGAAGGCCTAACAAATCAGACTTCTGATGGAAGGCCTAACAAATGAGACTTCTGATGGAACTCCTAACAAATGAGACTTCTGATGGAACTCCTAACAAATGAGACTTCTGATGGAAGGCCTAACAAATGAGACTTTTGCTGAAAGGCCTAACAAATCAGACTTCTGATGGAAGGCCTAACAAATGAGACTTCTGATGGAAGGCCTAACAAATGAGACTTCTAATATAAGGCCTAACAAATGAGACTTCTGATGGAAGGCCTAACAAATGAGACTTCTGCTTGAAGGCCTAACAAATGAGACTTCTGATGGAACTCCTAACAAATGAGACTTCTGATGGAACTCCTAACAAATGAGACTTCTGATGGAAGGCCTAACAAATGAGACTTTTGCTGGAAGGCCTAACAAATGAGACTTCTGCTTGAAGGCCTAACAAATGAGACTTTTGCTGGAAGGCCTAACAAATGAGACTTCTGATGGAAGGCCTAACAAATGAGACTTCTAATATAAGGCCTAACAAATGAGACTTCTGATGGAAGGCCTAACAAATGAGACTTCTGCTTGAAGGCCTAACAAATGAGACTTCTGCTTGAAGGCCTAACAAATGAGACTTCTGATGGAAGGCCTAACAAATGAGACTTCTGCTTGAAGGCCTAACAAATGAGACTTTTGCTGAAAGGCCTAACAAATGAGACTTCTGATGGAAGGCCTAACAAATGAGACTTCTAATGGAAGGCCTAACAAATGAGACTTCTGCTGGAAGCCCTAACAAATGAAACTTCTAATGGAAGGCCTAACAAATGAGACTTCTGCTTGAAGGCCTAACAAATGAGACTTCTGATTGAAGGCCTAATCAAATTACAAATAAATGAAACGGTCCGAGAAACGAGGCCTTTTAAATTGTGCAAACAAGCCGATGTCAGTCCAAAAGTTGAGCTTGCTTCTGTAAAAGTTTTTTTTTTTTTTTGGCTGAACCTTGATAATCTTACTAAAGAGTTTTTGTTCTGAAATGTCTGTACAAATAACTTTGTTTGCATAAATTATATTATTCAATTTAAAAAAAATGTAAAATCTAAATTGGTCAGGCTCACAAAGAAGTACTTCTTTTATATTTGTATGATCCTAGTGCAGCGTTACCAAACTGTACCTCAAACTACTGGAATGATTAACTAGTAGGCAAGGTTACAAAGGACAGTTTGTGTGGAAACCCAAAATCGGCCCCGAAGTGGTCCACCCAGGCAGGCTTCAATATTTTCAGAAAGAACATCCAAATGAAATTATTTCAAAGATAAATGAGAGATAAGAATGGAGAAAGAAGGTTAACAGATCTTCTGTAGTGCCCCAACGGTCCCGCGGATCAAAGAATAGGTGAAAGTGAATTTAAATTTAGATGTGAACCTGGCCTAACTAATTTCCCTTTTAGACCTTGTGGCAGATGATGTAAAGTTCATCTGTTTTTGTGGCCTACGTTTAACGAGGGTGTCATGTAGCCAGCACAACGACCAACCGCCTTTAATTTTCCCCAACTAATGTCAGGTACCCACTAGAGCTGAATGGACTCAGAGGCTCCCAAAGTTGAAAATCCCAGTCTTCACCAGGATTCGAACCCAGGACCCCCGGTTAGGAAGCCAAGCGCTCAGCCACCGCGACTCCCCTGGCCTGATGTCTTATAATTGATCTTAATGTTTTAAAAAGGCTCAATCTCTTATTCGAATCCTCTTTTCCTTTCTATTATTTTTATTCTAAGTTCCAAAAGTACACCTTTATGGTCGGAGTAATGTAGGGTTTCTCCTAAATGTGTCGCAGTATGTTTTTTCAAATCCTCAAAAAAATTTTTTTTTTAAAATACCGCATTAATAAATGTTAAGAAAAAAATGGAGTTTATAAGATTATTATTCGTTTTAAATTAGGTCTAACTTATAATGCATACTAATTAGCTCTTTCACTTTAAAAAACTGCTTGCATAACAGATTTTAAAAATTAGATTTTTTGCTTTCAGAAAAAAAAAAAGTAGTTGTTGTATCAGAACTTTGAATGGTCTAAAATATTGTGATGTCGGATTTTCAATATCTTTTCTAGTTTACGAGATCTAAACGGAACAGACGGACAGACATTTCGCACAAAACTAATAGACCCTTTTCCACTTTCAGGGGCCGCTAAAAAAAGTGTTCAGTTAAATATTGTATATATTTTGTTACGGAAAAAGTTTAGGAAACACCATGACCTAGTTAATGGTGCATATTTTATTTAGTCTTTAAGTACCGATATTTAGTGCAGTAGGTTGTTCTCGTAATTTTTTTAAAAATGTCATTAATTAGACAAGATTGACACATGAACTGCGTACGACGACGTAATTATGTTATATTCTGACATAACATCTGTAATATATAAGATAAGGTGCCAACAAATGTTGATTGCTTTTAACACAAGAACATTTGACAAACTCTTTTAGACACAGGACAGAATTGACATTAACACATTTTCCAAATCTAATGTCTAAATGGGAAAGTAATGGAATAATGTTTTAATAAAAATGTAGCTGAAGAAGAAATATATTAATAGTTATAAAAAAAAATTTTCGTAATAACAAAAAATGGATGTAATTTTTTTGTTTAAAGAAGGGAGACAAAAAGATATAAATCTTCAAAAATAAATGGAATTTCGTTTACATATATTTAAAAATGTTTTACTTTAAAAGAGAAAAAGTATGTTAAAAAGAAACTAGTTAGGCCAATTTCTCTTTGACCCTATGGCTATAAATTAGAACTCTCACTATGAATATATTCTTGACCAGATTTAGAAACAATAAATAATACTGCCATGTTGCACAATGTTTCATTTTAGTGAAATGTAAATTGTTTTTTATATCATTCACACTTCGACCTTATATTAAGTGTTAATATCAAAAACCCATGTATTGCACTTAGTATGGATTTGTAAAATAAAACGCAAGAAATTTCACATTAATGATAAAGGTTTTTTTACTGGTTAAAAGGGAAATTTTCCAAATATACCAAAGTCACAAAAAAACAAAAAAGACACAATTAATAATCAAGATAGATGAAGTTCAAACACTATTCTGAAGAGCTAGTTTCACAGAATGTATTTCATTTATGTTCACGGAGAAATGTTTCACATATCAATACAAAACATTGAGAACAACATTTTATTTTTAGTGCTTCAGTTTCTCATGAACCATCGATCTAAACTGCGACAAAATTTTAGCCTCTCGCTTGCTTCTCTCTTCATGGTTGAATGTAGCCAGGGCCCTCTTTTCGTCAGCACTGTAAATCTGGTTTTCTTTTCTCAGACGTACAGCTTCCATACGACGATGTCTGAAAAAAAAAAAGCTTTCTTACTGAATAAATGATAGTCTAAAAGAAGTGTAGTTTGTGTAACTAGCCCCACCACCTTAAAAACACAATTGTTTTTAATATTACATTACTTTCAAAATGAAAAGGGGATCTCCTAGAGACACATGTTCTATACAAGTGAAAGCCATAGGATTAAGAACTAGAGACAAAATTTTAAAAATCTTAAACCAAAAATAAAATGGTTGATTAACATACCTGCTACCACTCATAACGTAGCCTACTTGTTCAAATGATTCAATTTCATTAGAAGTTAAACCTATCTCACCACGACGAGGTATCCTTTTGCCCTCTGCAATGTAAGCTGCCATGGCAGCACCTTCACCAGGAAGCAAGGCTCGACCAAAACTGTAGAGAAACATTTGAAGAAAGTGAATTCAAATTTAAATATGTAAATGTTTGGATCCTGAGAATTATTCAAATTTACTAGGAAGAATATAGAAGAAAAAATTTTTTAGACAATATGATGATGATCCATGGGTGATTGTAGTGATACTACAGTGCAGAAAATATAATATTTAGTAATACACAGTTCACAGAACAATCTAAAATTAATGACAGCAAATCTTAAATGGAGAAAGTAAGAGCAAATTATAAAGGCAGAAAATTGTATCACTGACGTTTTATCAGAAAAATCAAAATGAATAAATGTACTTTTAACTATTCTTTATAAAAATATCATTTTGAAAATGAAATAGAAACCTAAGTATTATCCTTCATTATAATTTGATAGAGAGTTCAGAAACCTTGTTTCCATTATTTGGATGATAGCTAAACTTAACCTTAATTAAGTTCCGAAGGGATTTATGTGCATTATCACAAGTATACAGTATGTATATGATCAACTTACTCTCGCTCTGTGAGGGTATTGGTCTCAACAAATGGAACAGGTCCAAAAGAATCCTCTCCATCCTTCCTACTAGCCATATCTGAAGCTGGAAACGAGGACATAAACATTTGAACCATTGGTTCTCACAAGTTACAAATACACTTCAATGATCCCCCTAGCATACTTTTTAGCTGGTAATTTCTAGTATCTGTTACATAGAATAATCTCTAAAACCTCCTTTTTAGACTTTTGACTTATATTGGAATGATCCGTTTTCACACATACTTTTTGACCATACATGAAAGTATCACTTGAACTTTCCCCATCTACCCCATGATCTCAACAAAAAAAAAAGTTCTACCTACCAGTAGCATCTGTGACTTTTTTTAGGCTATTCAATTAACTATCTAAATATTTAATATACTCCTGAGGGATCCTCCCCCCCCATCCAACTCCCACTTTTAATTGTTATTGATTTTTTTTGAACGCCTTTTGAATGTGGAGAAAAGACAGTGCTACAGAGTCTTATCTACACAACACAGGGGAAATCAATATCACTATTCTTTACTAAAAGGCAGCAGAAATAAAAATAAAAATGACATAAGGACAATTAAAAATAAGTTAACTTTAAGAAAAAGAGAAAATATGCTTTAAAAATATGTAAGTCCTATTTTTTGTGCTTTTTCTAATTAACCTTTATGCAAAGGATACTGAATATTGAAATAAAATACAAAGCTTCCATTTTTTCACCAATTAAGTGTTCAGGCTGCAAATATGTCAAAACCCTGTCTTAGCAAAGGCCCAAGAGGTAATAGGAACCTGTATACAAAATTTTACGCAATCCATATGCTGAGTGGTATTCTGTGCTTATATATAGATTGAGATGACACATTAGGTGCAATTTTCAATATGGAATTGAGATTTGGCATGGAAACTAGATTACATCTTTTTTAAAAATAATTTTTTGTTTATTTTTGTCTTTAAATTGAGACATGATCATTTTGTTTATTTCAGAGGCAGAAAATTAAACACAGAGTAACTTCTTTTTGTATCCAGGGTGCTATCCAATATCATTTGGTATCTTCTTGAGACATACAGGCTTCTTAACAAAACTAATTTTCCAGGAAGCCAGAGTATGCATAAGCACAAGAAACAGTTATCAGAAAGCATCAATTCCTAACCTAAGGTAGCCTGCCCCAACAGCTGACGGATGTTTTTCAACTATAGCCATGGTTTACAGATTTTTTTTTTCTAAAATTAAAGGAGAGAGTTAATTTTACTTTTAGTTTTCTCCATCCAAACAGCTGTTTCTTCTTCTTCTTCAGACTCTGATGATGATTCACTTGACAGTTTCTTCTTCTTCTTCTTACGAGATTTTTTAGATTTCCTGTTTAAATAAGTAATAGTTTTTAAGTTTTAAAATATTGATTAGTCTATGATGTGACTAATCTCTTGCCTTGACAAATTAGAAAACATTATCAAATGAATTTCATTTTCTCAATGATGAATATAATTGGACACCAAAGTAAATTCAAAAAGTGTGCATTGTTAATTCAACTTTTCATGAAACATTACTTCTCTGCTATAAATATTTGCCAACCAAATATACTGAAAGTGTTCAATATAATAAAGCATCCCCTGAAAATTAAAAGAATTAGCTAAATGCATTGTGATAAGTAGGGCTCTAATGAATTTTCAGGGTTCTCTTGCTATGAAATACAATACTTAAAGAATAACTAGCAAAAAAAAAAAATCAATAACATCAATAGTTGTTGTTTTTTTTAACTTGGACGTATTGACAGTAAAATAGAACATTAAAAAACAATTACAGTGAGCAGCCTAAGAGAAACTAAAGCCAAAAGTCCACTCATTGCAGAAAATCCCTCAAGAGATGAACAGGAGGCAAATGTAGATGAGATCACATACAGAAAGATGAAATCAGTAACATTGCTGGTACCATACTATATAGGAAATGTTCAGTCCATTTAACAACTGCTTTTGGCTTTCTGGTAAGGTTGCCAGTCTATCAACCAGCTCTAATACTTCAAATAGAAGCCAGGAAAAAGATGATTGATGCAGAGAACAAAAATGCTTTAATAGGTCTTAAGCCTCACTAGGTTTCACACCTGTTAGCAGAACATCTGCTCAATACTGGATGATATGAAAGCATAAAGACAAGGTTAAAAAGGCTCCATGAGTCTGGGATTCTTCTTCACTTGGTTTGACAACAGGTGTCACATGGGCCTATACTTGCTTGTTTAAAGTATATATTGTTCAAAGTAGATATTATTTTGTATGTGCTTTTTGGGTATAAAAAACAAAAAGAAACAAAGATTGATAAAAAAAAACCCACTCTACTCACTGACAATTTTAACAGTTAAGATAAATACAGACATAAAATATGAAAGTGAAACAAACTGTTACAAAATGACTCACTTTCTCTTTTTTTCTTTTTTAGACTTCTTTTTTTTACTTTTTTTTATCTCTGTATCTGAAAAAGGAAAATATAAATATATTTACAAAGCAGCACTAATACAACCATAAAACATAATCTTTTCCCACTAACAAGATTGAAACGAATTTCCAACTATGCTCATCAACATATTAATTAAACTTAAAAACAAATGAATGATTGGAGAGGTTGAAAGTAATAATATAATCTAAATGTTTCAGTAGAGGAAGCATGCTATGAGGGAAAAGCATTATGATGTTTAAAAATTGGATATGTACAGATAAGGTCTGGCCTTCATATGATCAGTGCTCAAAACTAATGTGCTCCAAAGGATCTCCAAAAGTAGTGTTAGCTACAAATATTGAGAATATTTTTGGATAATTGCTCTCTCAAACAATGAACTGAAAAGAAGGGTTGAAATTCTACCAGACATAATGCTCAAACACAAAAGATAGCAAGGGCTGGAACATACAGAAACAGGACAGACTTAATGACAACTGCAATGAGATGGGCACCACAGTGTAGTAGAATGAGTGAGAGGTCAAAGGAGTAAGAATTGATAGGAAAATATTCTAAGGAACTGAAATCATACAACAGATTGAAATGAGCTTCACTTGCTGATGCCTTGTATGCTACTTGGAGCTGCATGTTGATGGATGTAGATTGAAAAAGTGAGACAATATCTAACTCAAGAAACTGCAACTAAAAAAAAGAACATAACTGCTAATGGACTTTATCTCACCTGTGTCACTCTCATCCTCATCACTACCATCTTTCTTTTTCTTTTTTTTCTTTCCTTTCTTTTTCTCCCCCTCCCTTTCATCATCAGACTGACATCTGAAAAATAGAAATTAAAAAAGGATATTTGAAACCAAATAACATAAAGGACAAGTGTCTCTTAGCTCAGTCACTTCTTAGTTTTCTAGTCCAGCTCAATCCTTATTGTAAAAACATAATCTTTTATTGATATCAATGCAGATCTAGATATGGCCATCCTATCATTGAAAGTAAAAGTGAATTGCCCCTTTCAGACCTTGTGATCTATAAGGCAGATGATGTAAAGGTCATCTGTTTCTGTGGCTTATGGTTAATAAGGATGTCATGTGGCCAGCACAAACGACAAACCACTTTTACTTTTCCCCAACTAATGTCAGGTACCCATTAGAGCTGGGTAAACTCAGAGGCGCCCTATAGATCCAAAAATTAAAAAGTCCCATTATTCACTGAGATTCGAACCCAGGACCCATGGTTCAGAAGTCAAGCACTTTACCACTCAGTTACTGAGCATCTCCATCCTCTCAAATTGTGTAGAAATTGTAAGTTTTCTAGAGGAGACTAATGTATCAGTCATATGAAAACAATTGAGTATGATAAAGGAGCAATGATGGAGCAAATAACTGACTCTTATGCTTACATTCATATTATGGTTTATGCTTTAAATACTGTTGTTTGACTATGCATTAGTATCTGTTTGACCACAAGTAATATTACTTACACATAAAGGAAACAATAGAACTCTTGTCAATAAGTTAATTGTTCTAGGAATAATTTTTTTTTTAAGTCTAGAATAAAAGCTCTTGTCTGAAAGTTTGTATTACTACAAATTGTTGTCTCCTTAGATTCCCTAGTTTCAGGCTGATGGGTGTAATGCATTATTTTGAATCATAGAGTTCGTCCATCATGGTTCGATGATGACCACTTTTGTCATCCAGGAGGCTGAGGGCTTAGAACTGGGGTTTTGTTCCTCCTCATGTGGCTGGTAAGTCCTATGTGAGCCCAGAATGTTCAGCTGCAAACTGGGCAGGTTATTCCAGCTGGAGCAAGTGTAATTGGCCTTGTTTTTTTTCTCTGACACTTTTCTTCTACCAGCGCTGTTCTCTTGTCTTTTAAATCTAAACAGTCCAGTCAAATAAGTCACAAGATTACAAAGAAATAACTGCTAAATAGAAATCATCTTGAGATGAGATAAGAAAAAGAGATAAGAGCAGAATAATTTCTTGTACTGTACAGTATATAATCATGATCATCCATTAGAAGGCTCAATGTCCAAGCCTAAAGCAGGTTTGCTTTTCATAGATAGACAGCAGGCCAGCTGGCCAAGAGGTCCAGAGTTCTATTTGCTCTGCTGAAACATATTTTTATCTGCAGCTATCTTTAGAAAGAGACAGATGGAGCTTTACAAAGACAGCAGCATAAACATTTTAGACCAAATGAAAAACGCAAATCTTAAGACAACATTGCATTAGTCAACATCTGCAACAGATAAGGCAATGTTCACAGTTGACCCTTCATAGCCAAATAAAATATACAATCTTTCTTATATCTTGAGGAAAACATTCTGTTATTATTCATCTATTATAATGTAGTAACAATATTTTCAGTCAAATAGTAAACATTTACTTTACCCTGGAGAGGGTGACCTTGCCCAAATTTCTGGTATCCCACAAGCACCAATTCTTTCACGCTCTTCTCTCCTCCTGAAATTATAAAATACAGCAAAAAAATTGACTACTTTAAAATGAATACATAATTTACAAGGTAAATATAAAGTCAAGCTATTATACAAAACTTTGAATATTTTCATGCTTTATATCTTAAGAAAGAGCTAACACTATAAAAAAATTAGCAGTTAACTTTTATACTATTTAGGGGTAATGGGCAGCCAGTAAAGACAAATAAAAATGTTTCAACTACTTAATATTTTCATTCTATATAAAAGTGAATTTCATTATTTTCAATGCTTCATTATTATGTAATTGCCATGTGTTCAACAACACTTTTTTTTTATTTGAGAACTTATTCTTTTTTTTCTTCAATACAGTTTCCTAAATATTTATCTCCTCCTTTTAGGGGCTGCTAAAAAGTAATTAAATCACTACACCTGTCCATCATAGCAGTGTCTTCCTCCTGATGACGGTTCATTCCACCAGAAGCAGGTCGTTTAAAATGTACGGTATCATCATTATCATCTCTGTTATGATGACTGTGGTGCCTGGAACAATTTATTTAAAGATAGATAATGACAAAGAAATTGAAATTAAAATTTTTAAAAATATATTTTGTTCTTTTTTAAAATTTTTTTAAAGAGTTGTTAAGGAACTCGTGTGATTAATACAAAATATGTTCCTAGCTATGGAAGCAGTCAACAATGAACAAGAAAGATTAGCTACACTCAAAATCATAAAACAATAGATTTTTGTAATAATGCTAGAATTCAGCAATATTATATTGAGGTTTTAAACAAATTGATAATTTGAAATGAAAGCTTTTACTGTTAAATTTACTGCAAATGGGAAATATGCCAACAGGTTGGCATGGTTAGTGCAATAGCAGGACATTTTTTACTATTCTGACCAAATATTAAGTACTCAAAAAGGTAGACTTTTTACCCAATCTTCAACAGTTTTTTAGCTTTAAACCTTCAATTTAGAAGCCATGTGCTTTAAAAGTCAGCCACTTATCCCTATAAATTCAGGTGACCATTATGTCAACTCAACCCCACAGTAAACCAGTACTTGATAGAATTTAGACTATATTTTTAGTAAATTTCTAAATATGAAAATTCCATATATTTATCTCAAAACAAGTTGTTGTACCACTGAGATTTGTGAATAGAGAAGAAAAGATCAAACACAATTATTTTGACTACTAAAATCAAATTTTGAATAGATCAAACACAATTATTTTGACTACTAATATCAAATTTTGAATAGATCAAACACAATTATTTTAACTAACAATATCAAATTTTGTTAAGTTATTAATACCTTGCATTATTTTCACCAAATCTCTTTGAATGATTATCTGGTGATGTTGATCTTGGTCTGTGACGATGTTTATGCCTGTCAATCTCAGGTGAATCCCTATTGTGGTTTCTATGTCTGTTAATGTGTGCAGATCTTGAAAGACCATTTTCATAATATGTGTTTTTGTTTTTAATTTTTTCTTTAGAGTCAGAGTCTGACTCTGAGGAAGAGTGATGCCTTCTTTTCTTATGGTCAGGGGAAGATGAACAGGAGTGACGTCTTTTAATTTCTGGAGTTCTTGACTTGTGCTTTTTATGATGTCTACCATTGGACCTTACGTTTTTAATGTCCTTGGATAAAGCTTTGTTAAGCTTATCAACATGAGAGTGATTATGAACATATTTCTTTTCATGTTCACTATCACTTGAGGTTATACTATCAGAATCTTCTGACGAATGTGGCATCTTGTCCTAAAAAAATGCAATACCTATAAAAAGAAAATGTTTCTTAATTTTATTAAACTGAAATATTAGTACATGTTCAAAATAAAAGTATAAAAATAATAAACCAAGGTCTCATTGTAGTAATAATCTATTTGCCCCTCACTACTGTTTAATATGTCTTTTAAGAACTATTCTGTGACAACCAAAACCAAAAGTTTGAAGACATTCTTCACTTGGATTATATTTCAGACTGTGTATTAAACCCTATTGTCTTGATTATATTTCTTGATTATATTTCAGACTGTGTATTGAACCCTTTTGTCTTGACTGGTCATTGACTCTATACAGTCTAGCCTACTAACAACTACTAGGGACTAGAATTGACTAGACTATGTGTGTGTGTGTGTCCCGCCTGTTTGTGCAATACATACACACAAATATGCATTTATCAAATCAATAATTGTTACTTGATTTTGGAAATAATAAATATCTTGCCAACATCCCACCCAGAACAGAAACAACATCATCAGCTGTGGTATATCCACAGAAAATGTAATGAAAGTTATCTTTTAATCAAGTAACAACTTGACTGTCTTCCCAAAGACTCAAACAACCATTTTTTTTTCAAAGATTTATTAAAGAACATTACAAATGGTTATTATTCCATTTTTTTAAAAATAAGAAAACATTCTTAGAGATGCCATCATAATGTGTATTCTCTGTGGTGGAAATGTACATTTTTAGTTTCTATGTGTATCTTAGAGTATAGATACTAAAGTCATGGTGTGCATTTGAAGTAATGTTTTATTCTTTTATTAACTGTGCTTAAGCCTCCTCATAAACATAACCTATTAGTATGTTTAGTGACATTTGCTTACTAAATAAAGGCTTTTGGAGGGGGGGTATTAGACCTATTTGCGTTTTTTTTTCAAGAACAATTTCTTTTTCAACTATGTAGTTTCTATGGCTTTTACGACGAAAATAACTTTTACGGATTTTTCACAGCTGTGAAATATTTTCGTTAAATCTACAGTAGGCCTAGGTCTAGACTCTTGAGCTAAGTCACTAAAATTTGCTGACTTTTCACGGCTGTGAAAGAATTCTCTTCACTAGATTCTTATGATTTAGAAAGCATAAATCTAGAGTGTAGATCTAAGTCACTAAATTCGCTGACTTTTCATGGCTATGTGCGAATTATCTTCACTGAATCTATCGTAAATCTAGAGTCTAGATCTTAGTCACTAAAATTTGCGGCTTTTCTTCACCAGATTCTAGTGATTTAGTGTAAATCTAGAATTTTGCGTATTTCTAGAGTAATCTAGACATTAGATTATCGAGATCATTAAATTGACTAAAATTCAGAGTTTTCAGGTTAGGTGCGAATTATCTTCACTTAATCTAACATAGATCTAAATCTAGATTTTAGATACTATTTCTAGCTAGATTATTTACAGACTTTCCATGTGAAGTCACTCTTACTGTTACAAGAAGATTTTAGGTCTGGGAGGGCCCGGAGGGGTGTAGCCTACATGTTAGGCTGGTAATTGCTCCAATTATAGACAAGTCACTACAGACTAGATCTAGCGCGTCTTCAGTCAAAACAATGGAAGGAAACTGCTTCAGCAAATAATGCCAGGTGAAATGCTTGCTTGTGCCAAGGCCATCTTAAATCAAGAGGTCAACTTCACAAGTAGGTGAAAGGCGGTGTAGACGCATCAATGGTCAGCTCATTAACACAGCCAGCCTGTAACGTCAAGCAATCAGAATGCCTGTTACACTGTTGTTTCCCCCACACACACACATTTTTAGCAAGAAATTAGCAAAATGATATTTTAAAAAAAATACTGGGTAAAATTTTAGGAGAGTGGACACAATTTTAGGAGAATTCTGGTAGTTTTTAGAAGACTTTTCATTTTTTAGGAGATTTTAGGAGTGCTACGAACCCTGTAGACAGTGTTAATGTGTAGTACTGTAGGCCCTACTGTCTTAGGTCAGGGTGTTAGTTTGCGTGACTAGTGTCGCCGAGTGACTTACACTGACTTAGACTTTGTCACTTAGACTAGATTTTGATTTAGACTTAGACATTTTAGAATTAGATCTACTTATCTAAACTGACTAGACTAGATCTACTTTCTTAGACTTAGAATCTAGATTACTAGAATAATCTACTTTATTATCTAGATCTAGATTATGAATCATTATGACTATGACATAGTATAGTCAAAATGATTCATAATCTATAATTCTAGATCTACTATGAATATGAGTAGAGATACTACTACTATATCTACTTACTAATACTAGACTCTTACTAGAGTCAAGTGCAAGTGTAGTACTAGTACTACTAGTAAAGTAGATATATGATGTGATATGTTATGTCATAGAGATAGTCATGTCACGTCATGTCATATAATATCAATATTAATATTTATTATAATCAATCCCTATAAACAAAGCCCTATCGAAATATTATTTTTGTTTGCATTCTTTAAACATTTTTTAGGATTTTATTTATTTTTTAAATATTTTTTTTAACAGATTGCCACATTTTTCTTTAGGGGAAGTTGACATTAATCTTTAAGGTTAATAATAACCTATGCATGCAGTACAGATGATGTTCATCATCTTTTCATAAGCAAGCCTGCTCAAGAAGGTAAGAAGAATTAAATTTTGCTTTTAGATTACTGATAAGCAATCTGAAAGAAAATTATTAATGGGATGGAATTGATTAAATGTAAATAAAGAAATGCTATCCTAATTTTGAAATATGCTGGTTGTGTTTTTTTGTTTTTTTTAAGTTTCACTGTGATCATTGTTTATTTTAATTCTAGAATAACTTTTCAGCCAACTTATTTTTAAAATTACCATCGAACTATAATTACAACAGAATATAGTTGTATTATCTTATCTTATCTTATATAATACAGACGTTACTTCAAAAAAGAAGATGATTGCGTCCTACGCGTCATGCATTTAGTCATGCATATTAACCAATGACTTAAATTCTGCCAAGTCACTGGTTTTCCTGGCTAGCTCAGGCAACCCATTCCATGCTCTAATAGCACTAGGGAAGAAGGAGTATTTGTACAAATTTGTCCTAGCATATGGGACGAGGAATGTGCCTTTATCTTTGTGTCTTTCAGAGTATTTTATTAAATTTTGTTTTTGTATTTGAAGATTATGGTTCAGAGTTTTATGTATAATTGCTACTTTACTTTTGAGTCTTCTGTCCTGAAGGCTTTCTAAATTTAGTGATTTTACTATAGGTGTTACTCTAGTCAAATGTGAATATTCATTTGTTATGAATCTCACTGCTCTATTTTGTGTCTGTTCCAGTTTCTTAATGTTTTCTTGAGTTGAGGGGTCCCAAACAGAGGATGCATATTCTATTATTGGCCTAACCAAGGTTAAATAACATTTTAGTTTTTAGAAAGAGCCTGTGATAAAGCTAATATAAATAAATTGGACAAAATAAAATATTGAATGAATTGAAGCCTAGCTATTGTTTGCTAGTGTTCAAACCCAAAAATGTAATATAACATGTCCATTACTTTATAAATATGTTGACATTATAGCTAGATGTATATATAGAGATCATGCACTGATTCAATTATTCATTATAATTTCCAAACCATTATGTCAAATAATTTTATTGCTAAATCTAAATCATCAGTGTGAAAGTAGGCCTATGTAAAAGGTTATAATTTAAATCTCATACTAGTAAGCCATTGAGCTGCATCTGAACATAAAGTGCATTATAATAAAAAAATCCCTAATTGAGCCCTAATAAATATTTCATTACTAAACCATTGGGGCCAGCATTGGACAGATAACAGCACAATAAGGGTTATCCCTAATTGAACCCTAATAAATATTTCAGTTACTAAACCATTAGGGCTAGCATCAGACCAATAATGTCACAATAAGGGCTATCCCTAATTGAGCCCTAATAAACATTTCAGTTACTAAACCATTCAGGCCAGCATCGGACAGATTATGGCACAATAAGGTTTATCCCTAATTGAACCCCAATGAAAATCTCAGTTACTAAACTATTCAGGCCAACATCGAACCGATTATGGCACAATAAGGGTTATCCCTAATTGAAACCCAATGAAAATCTCAGTTACTAAACCATTGGGGCTAGTATGGGCTTGATTATGGCGCGATTCTGGAAATCCCCAATGAATCCGGAAGTGGGTTTACCCATTCTGGGCCGATATTGGCACGATTAGGGTTGCCCTTATTATGCGGCTTTTTCTACTAGTCTACATTATTGTTATATAATTTTTAAACATGCCCATTAAGGTCCAGTATCAGTTTTAATTAGGGGTTATCCACCTTTGCCCTAATTGCAGCTCCTAATGGGCGTGGGTACCGTTTGCACATTGGCATCATTAGGTTCCCATTAGGGACCAATACGGGCAACCCTAATCGTGCCAATCTGGTCACTGATACCTATGTCTCCTAGATCTAAAACAGTCTAGTCTATACAGATTATAGAATCTATAGATCTAGATTTGTGGATATATAAATTAAATAAATATAGAGTCTATTACTACTAGTAATAGATCTATCTAGATCTGTATATCAGGAAGCATCTTCAATGGAGCTTTAGAAACAACGAATGTCAACAGGAAGTAAAAGTTATTCAGAATCAAACGTAATCAAATTGTACATGCAGGACTATAGTTACTTAAAACATTCACATTGGGGTAGCATTCAACATCACCCAGACTCGAATCATATATCCTTTTATCTGTTGAACCATACAAGATCTGGTGACCGTCTTCTCCAATCCTCTCTGCCTTTTGTCTTGGTTAGAATTTCTTTCATGACATGCCTATCCATTCTTTTATGTTGTCTTCCCATCGTTTTCTCTGTCTGCCTCTTCTTTTTTCCTGGGACTGTTCCCTGAAAAAAATAGGTATTTGCGAGTCCTGAAGACCTGTAATCTGATATGGCCGTAGAGTTTAAAACTATATAAAAGTTATTAATCATGTTTCTAATCTCTTCATTTGTGGTGCGGTCTTTGTAAATGATACCCATAGGCCCTTCACGGGATCAGTAGTCAGCGTCCAAGATTCGCAAGCTTATTGATTAATTGCACAAACTCACTAACAGAAAAATTAGATTTGTTTTGGACAACCTCCACCTTGAACAGGTGTACGTATATGTCTAAGTGCTTTGCATAATTTTCATGGAAAAAGGACACTAGTTTCCGCAGTTTTAAGCCTACCAGACAGCTAATTTTCTCCAGTAGGTCTACTGCTAACCGACCACTTCTGCTGGCAAGGTCAAAAGCCTCTGTCAGATCAATAAAAGCTATTTAAAGAGTCTGTTTTTGCTATTTGCTCTTTTCCTGCAGATGGCGCAATAAAAACAATATCTGTTGTAGATCTATCTGCCATACAGCCACATTGAGACTCAGGATAAACTCGTTCTGATAAGATTTGTAGCCGTTTTAGGAGTGCTCTAGGAAAGTATATTTCCCACACTTTTCCATAATGGAGTATTTAGCAGAATACTGTTATAACCAGGGCTTTTTTTGTGACGGTACGTACCGGTACTGCGTACCGGCACCTTTTTGAAAAAGTTATTATTTTTCTTGTATTTTAACGTATATTATTAATTTTTAGTAGTTAAAAGTTAGGCATTCAACTACTGAGTACTGGCACCTAATCACTGGGTACCGGCACCTATTTTTTTTTAAAAAAAGCACTGGTTATAACTCTGCCATGCGCACCGCCATCGCCATTCAGGCTAGTGCTAGAAGGTGCGCACTGTGAGAGACTAGACCTAAAAGGATGTCAACATTAGAGAGGAGAACGATTTCCGCCCAATTTGAGAGCCGAAGTGAAAAGACTGTGCCTAAGAAAGATGATGTTTTATGACCTTGTGATGTCGTGTAAATAATGATATATGTGCCTCGTTGAGTTGCCTCACTTAAGTTATTACAATTGGTGTCAGAAGTGGGATTATAGGTAACTCAACGAGAGGAGGTAGGCTTTGATTACAATGACATATTTGAAGCTATTACACCAGCTCTCAATTAAAGAGTAAGACAAGAGCTTCGGAACCGAGGTTTAAAATCCCTCGGTAGCAGGGAAACGCTCACGGCTCGTCAGAGACAAGCTCTGATCAATAAAGAAGAAGATCCGGAGACCTACACATTTGAAATTGAACTTGGGATTGTTGAGTTCATTGGCAAGATCCAGGACTTTTTTGGATGCATTTGATGAACAACTGAACATGAGCAGGAACATTATGTTGAACAAAGTTGTTGAAAGTGTATTACAAGTAGAAGGCCAAAATAGACCAAAGTGATAAAATTGTGTCGCAAGCAAAAGGAGGACTAAACTCGTTAGGGAAGGAGCAGATGCCTGGTCAGGACTGTGGCTGCACAAACAGTGGTGATAGAGGCGCTGGGGATTGGAGCGCTGTCTGTGACTGTTGTGGGCAAGTCTGACGGGGATGACTTTCAGGGCGAGAAACGTGACAACGATTGATGCGACGATCTCAATGGGATATACAGAATTGAAAGAAAAGAAACAAATTAAGAAACTAGAGAAGTCTGTTATGTGCATGAAACTTTTGTTCCTGGTATATCTGCAATGAGCCGGACAGATCAAGACAACGTTAGGTCTACGTCCAAGCTGGCTGCTATGGACCTTAAAGACCTCTATCTGTCAGTACCTTTGATAAGAACTCAAACCATGTAAGCCTCAAGACCGTTTCTGATTCCTCGCCTTGGATGTCGTCGGGTGAAATTGCGAATACGGGCCCCAACAATGGCCGAGACAGAAACAACGAATTTGACTTTGGCAGCGGCATAAGAGAGAACTCGATGCTGGGCAACTACATTCAGGCGAAGGACTTGAACTGTATATGCGGCGTCTTGCGGAAACAGTGCCCATGCCAAGAAACCCAGCTACAAGATCTGAACTTAACAGAAATTTGTACTTCTGACCACATCATTGAGAGTGACTTGAACGGTTGTGAATTATTTCCAGCGAAATCTGATGTAGTGGTGGATGAACATTACAAGGATGCTTCATGGGCATACCTTACAGATGAGGCTGAGAAAGACTATGTGCTTGAAACCATGGCTACCAGTGGGCCTACAACTGTGTCACGAGACATCCATGGAAAAGGTCCGCTGACTCAGCGTCTTGGAACAACAACCCTGGAATCTACAGTGATCGCCACAACCTCCATTTGTGTTAAGTGGTTGGCAACCCTGACCTCCACTAACTCTCCCTGTGTCAGCTGGCTGGCATCAGCGACTATCGTCAAGAGGTCGAAACAGCGACCACGATATCGTCTCAAGCATAGACTGGCCAACTGGAAGAAGAGAAAGAGACGGCCTCGGAAAACTGTGCAGATCTCTTCGTGGACAACAGGCACGTTACCATCTGTAGTTCCCACCGATCGACCTCCACTTGAACTGTCAAACCTCCACTGCACTGTTTCTTTTCGGGACGAAAAGCTCTAAGAAGGGGGCAATGTTATAACTCTGCCATGGCACCGCCATCGCCATTCAGGCTAGTGCTAGAAGGTGCGCACTGTGAGAGACTAGACCTAAAAGGATGTCAACATTAGAGAGGAGAACGATTTCCGCCCAATTTGAGAGCCGAAGTGAAAAGACTGTGCCTAAGAAAGATGATGTTTTATGACCTTGTGATGTCGTGTAAATAAAGATATATGTGCCTCGTTGAGTTGCCTCACTTAAGTTATTACAATACTTTGCTTATTTTTGAGAGATTAATTCACGTGGTGGCTTACTAATTAATTATTCCAGTAGTTCGTGGAACACGTATATTTAGACTTCGCGAAATACTAGTGTTTCACGGAACACAGTTTGTGAAACACTGCTCTTGCAAAAGCCTTCCCAACAATGCTTAGACTGCTTAGCAGTAAAATGCCTATGTGATTGTTATATTATGAGCTATCTCCTTTGGTTATTTTTTTTTTGGTAACGATGTTTGCATCTTTAAATCCCGAGGTACTGTTCCTATTTCCCATCACAGACTTAGCAGTCTGAATAACTTCAGAAGGGATGCCAACTCATCTTGGTGCTTTCCCACGTGCAAGCATGTCAATGGCTGCACACAGTTCCTTTTCCAAGGGCGTTTCGTCCAATGCATCTAAAACTGGCGTTAGGGCTGGGAAGTTAGGGGGGGGGGGGGGAATAACATTTTCGATTTGTTAAAGTTCTGTGTAATGCTCCACCCATCGCTTCATTTGCAGCGCACTATCTCTGATAATATGCTATCCATCTTTAGATTTAAGTGGGGCACACTTGATAGTGATAGGTCCAAAGGTTTTTCTCATACCCTCATTTAGGCCTATAAGTCCTCGAATGTTACCACAGTCGACATAAGACTGAATGTTTTGAAAAAGTCCTTCTATATCTTTAGTTAAACGGCAATAGCAATGTACACGAAAGAGATGCGGCAAGCCACTATGCAATAGATTCAACAACGGGGCTAAAAAAAACCCAACAAAGTTACAAAGACCGAAGCAGGACGTTTAGGCGCCGCCTTTTTGGCGCGAAGGTCGTTTTGGCGCCTCCGTTTAATGTGAAACACTGCACCCAGTCGTATTCTTCGGAATCGAAGGCAATACCAATATTATCATTATACAAAAATTGTCAATTAATTTGCTGTGATTACACACAAAAATTAATCTGATTGTGTATACGCAAACCCAGTTTCGACCTGCATATTTTCCAGAATTTTATGCAGACAGCCATATTGTCTGCTGGCGGTCTATTTCATTTTTTTCCCCCGTCTCTTGCGTCTGTCTTCAATAATGGCTTTTCTTTGAGTCTCAAATGTTTTGTTTCGCTGCTTTTGTGAGAACTCTCCAACTGTATCGCTCAGAGGCCATCTGTTGCCAGAGAATGCTGCCAGTTACTTTCCTCTATGCCAGTTAGGGCATCTTTATAGCGCTTACGGGGGGCACCTCTGTAACTACGTCCTACTCTAAAGCTCACCAAAGAAGATCGCCTTTGGCATGCGGTCGTCTCCTATGCGTGTTAAGTGTTATTGACAGCATAAAAATTAATAAAAATATGATATTTTGTTCAAATTTGCCTTCTCACGCTTCTTTATAAGTGTTTTTCTTATAGGGGGCGATGGCTGATTTTTTAAAAGAAAAAATACGAAAAGGGGGCGGTAGGCCAAAAAAAGGTTGAAGACCACTTATCTAATTGTTCTGTAAAGGGTGAATCTCTTATTCAAAGCCTCAGGAAAAAAAAAATAAAATTCCCTCTTCATTTAGTTTAGCGTTCCATTGTGAATTCAATATGAAAGGTATAGCATTGCAGTACACGTGATAATATGAAAAACTACTTATTGATTGTTGTTTTAAGTTATGTTCCACTTACATGCATACGTTATTAAATAGTCCTCCTTCTCTTTAAAAATAAAAGTAAATTTTTTTTTGTGTGTAAATGTAGTGGTTATTATGACAGAACTTACTTGACTAAGGAATACAATTGTAAAAAAAAAATTTTTTGGATAAAAAAATTGAAGACTGTTTGGATAAATGCGTTTATATTTGGTAAATAGTCATCTCCCTTACTAAATAGCCTCACGTAATGGTGAATAGTTGTAAAAATGGTGTATTTTTATGAAAATAGTTGCATAGTTGATTAAAAAAATTATTCCCCTTTCGGAGCCGCTAAAAAGGCCGAATCTATCAGTAATGACTGAAACATTGCAGCAATTCAGTATCAAAGGTCAATTATTTGCTAATTATATAGGCTTATATTAGCTGTGACGATTTTATCATGTTTTATATATGTATATGTCAAATCACTGTTTAAATAAATTATATTTCATTATATATCTTAGAATATTTAACTGGGAGATGTCTGGTTTGGCAATCCATATTTTAAAGCATAGACTAAGAAAAAAAAATTGTCATGATATTTAAAAAAAAAATCTCCAAATTATACTTTGATAGTAAGATAATCACAATCTCAATTTTAAATAAAGGAAGGTGGTTTTGTGGGCCTAATGCAGCTTGGTTTGCAATGGTAGGTAAAGTCCCCTTTTCAGATCTTGCGATCTATGGTAGCCTATTGCTTATGCAATACTATATAAAAGTAGAACAACAAGATGTGTGTGTGGTATGACATTAATGAAGTATTAAACTTTTCCTTAAATTGATGCATTCATTTTAAAGTTTTAAAGGTTCTTTTTGTGTGTTGGCCTACACAAACTACATCCACGGCATTGACTTGTTAAAACACATAATGTAGTTAGATTGTAATAAGGAAATAAAATTGAAGCAATTTAAATCTAAATGAAATCTGAATTTCCAACCATACATTGTTTTGTTTTTTTTAATCAACAAAGATGTAAAAAAATTTGACTTGTAAATAAAAATATTTTAGTTAGCTTAAATGGTTAATTTGACAAATTCATCCTTTTCAAATGACTTTAAAACCAAACATCACACAAAAAAAAAACAGACAATATTTAAAAAAAACTCATCTAAACAGTATTTTTTTTTATTTCACATATTAAAAAAAAAACACAAATCTTTTTTTTTTTTAAAGAGGTGATAAGAAGCCATATACTGAAACCTAGAATTTCAGTCAACAACAAGATAAATATAGTTTATAGAGTCTAAAGAAGCCTTGGTACTTTCAACAAAATGAAAATGATAATTTAGGATTAAACATAATGTGACTGCATTTTAAAAAGACATACAGGTGTTATTTCTTTATATCTTTAAAGTCTATCTTGTAGCTGTTGTTTTTTTATTGACATTTACATTTTAACATAAAAGTAAAATATCCCTTTCTGATCTTGCGATCTATAGGGCAGATGATGTAAAGGTCATCTGTTTCTATGTTGACAATTAACAAGTGTATTGTGTGGGCAGCATAACAACCAACCACCTTTACTTTCCTTAACTAAAGTCAGGTACCCATCAGAGCTGAGTGACTCAGGGGCACCCTAAAAATCCAGAAATTCGAAATATCAGTCTTTACCGAGATTTGAACCCAGGATTTTCTGGTTTGGAAGCCAAGCGCTTTACCACTCAGCCACCATGTCCCTTACATTCTAAACATACTTATAAACTAAAAACTTTTTTTGACATAGATTTACGTAATGATAGAAAATTTTGTGTTGAGATTCAATATTCTCACACTGCCGATGCTCCTAACATGACATATTTAAAATGAAAGTCAGTATAATGGAAGAAAGCTGTGATCGTCTTGTTGAGTTTATGATTTGTATTTCCACAACATTATAATGTTTTGAATCTCCTGAATTAAAAAAAATCACATGAATTGATTGATCATTAAAGAACAAAATACAACTTTTAGTTAACATAGAAAACTGGATTAACAAGTACAATAAAAACAAAAGCTTTACTAAGGCCACATTAGTGTTATTGTGTAAATATATGAAAGAAATTCCCTGATATTAATGAATATATTCATGAAGCCTAAAAAATATTATAATTCAAAGTCACTGAAACTAATAAAAACACCACTAGAAACTTGCAGTTTTAAATGTCATTTTTTAAAATGTTATCATTTTATAAAATAAGTCACTTAGTTTCTTTAAAACAATATCTTTTGCACTATCAGAAGCACACAGTGGGTGGGAAAATCTCTAATGTGTTATTTAAAATAATAACAAAGTAAGTCTCGTTAAGAGCTGAGCTTCAATACTTCACTCTTCACAAGTAAGTGCTTGTATCATTTCTGTATTTTCAAGTCTTCACAAAAATATAAAATCAGCTAAGATTATACAATTCCTATTAATTAAAAAGTTTTGTATTAAAACAAATTATGCTTAGGAACATGGAAACAGAGAATCAGAGAGAATATTTGGGAGACCTTGTACTAAAAAAAAATAAGGGCGTGAATAAACCAGGGCGGATCATCTTTCTTTGGTTTAGATTTTCTTCCACCTTCCAATGTCAAGTACATCTTCTAGTACTGTAGCAAAAAAAAATATGTTAGTTGAAATCTGAAAGCGTTTTTCTCAAGACTCCAGACATATCAGTACAACACAACAATGCCATTGACAAATTGTTTTTTTTATTTTCATTTAGAGATATACTAAGATGTTGTTTATTTCATATAATAGTTAAATCACATGTATTTATATAAATGTATAAAATGGAGTAAAACAACACATTGTCTATATTAACAATTGCACAAATAGTCAACAGTTAGTAAACTTTCTTACTGTAATACCAACAAAATTTCTGACAAAAAAAAGTAAAGGATAAGAAACATGCCTATGTTTATATTATGCTTGTAGTTCAGTGTATGGATGTTATGTTCTTAATATGATATACTCTTTGTAATGCAAAAAAAAGTTTCTTTCAAAATCACACTTTTATTTATTATTATTTCTTATCAAACCTAAATAAAATGTAAGCAATGAGATAACTTTAAAATAATCTTTTTTTTTTTCCTTTTTTTTTTATTTCTATTGTTATGAAGAAGACAATTAAACAAGTAAAAAAAAAAACAATTAAAAATATAATTTATCTGTACCATAAAGGTGATATCAAAAATAAAAAAGTATACTTTGTACTATGTGATGAAAAAAAAAAAGCAAGGAAAGAATATAATATATTATGAAAATATTCATACATCTTAACCCCACCAAGCTTACGCAAATGTTAAACCACTTATGCCTATATAATACAATAGTTAGGTAATCAGGCCTAGGTTATTAACTAAAAGTTGGAACTCATCAACAGACAATCAAGTCATTCAAAACAATGTTTGACTCAATAAAACTTGAGTTAAGACATAACTTTCAAGAGTTACTTGGGTGAAAACTATTAAGATGACAATGCAGTTTCATTTATTAGTCTAGCTATGATTGAAGTGTTGTCTCAACATATGTATTGCACTTCTGTACAGATTAAGCATGTAAAAAAAATAGGACTAGCATATTACACAAAAATTTATTACGAATTGTATGAATAAAGTTAATACTTAATGTTTCAAAACATAATTCTCTTCCATATAATGTTAATGTGTATGACGAAATTAAACAAGGCACACTTTATGGGTAAAAAAAATATTTTTCTTATAGAAAGGCTGAAAATGGACTTAAGATTTAAAATGTTTAAATGCAACTTAATGTATACTTATATGTATGTTTAAATGGGTGTAAATAGAAAACGTGTATAGAATATAACTTTGAAACAAATTTATGTGAAAATAATTTTTAAAAAAAGTATAATTTACTCTAAATAAATGATATATTACAATGCTCAACTTTGATCATATAGAATACTAATTTAACTAACACTAAAAGTGGTTGCTCAGGACTTAGCAAAGCAAAAAAAAAAAAAAAAAAAATACATATATATAAAAGCTTCTTTTTAACATGTAAAAAAAAAAAAGGAAAAAGAATATCTTAAAAAAGTCTGAGTTAAAAAAAAAAGGAAAACAGAAACATAAAAATCTAGGCTTCAAGTTCAACAGTATAAATGTAGTAATCATAATTTTTATTTTAAAATTTTTTAAAGATAAAATAGACAAAATGGACATTTGTTAAAACCATTTTTTTCTGTGAAACATTATATGAAGTTAGCTCACCTAAAGCATATTAATGAAACTGCAAAATGTAAAATTCCTTCTCTTTCAGCAATGACTTTATGATTACAAATAGTTTGTGTATAGGAAGAACCTCAACACGAATGACAGAAAAGGTTTACAATATTACAGTTTTGTATACAAATATATATATATATATAATATGCCGTAGATTAATGTTTATCTAACAAGGAAATCAGATGCAATTATTTTGGCACTAATAACCATCTGGTTATTACACAATTTGTTCTTTGCCATTAAATTGGGCATATGCTATACAAAATATACAAATACAGAAATGTCATTGGTATATCCATTAGTTTTGACACCTACAGTAAACATAGAAACAAGAACTGATGTTTATGAGCTTCATTCATTTGAAAAAAAAATCTTTTCTTAAAAATAATCTTCAGTATATGCAGCAACTGAGAAAGTTCAGCTACCAATTTTCATTTTGTGTATAGTTTATAAATGATGAACATATTAAAATATACTATTGGGAATCGATTGCCTCACAGCCACTGGCCTAATGTTAGCCCTTGTTGGACTGGAAAGGTGTCCGAACTACTATAGAATATTGCTGCTTGACAGGAAACAAAGCTATCATTACGGCAATAAAGCTGTTTTAATGAGAGGTTTTTAAGATGCAATTAAAGACCTGGAAGCCAAAAGTAGGACTGATATTGAAAGAACTGGCATCACATATATATATTTGTTGGCTGCATTCGTTCATGCTGGCCACTCTCCTTGCCTCATATCTTGAGACTCCGACACTTCACATTATGAGGAGCAATCAAGATATATTGTTTCCAAACTATGAATGTCAGATACATCAGATACCAAATGTCTGGTCCACCATGACTTTTTTGACTGTGGTTGGGAAATTATGAATGTATTAGTACTAAACACCATAATTGACATCGTTTGAGTCTTAGAGTAAAAAAAAGTTGATCATTGGGAAAACATGTATTGCAGTCACAGCTGAATGTTCAGGAGGAAGACTTTATGCAGCTCATCAGACCTAGTAGAAATGAGGAATGAAGGACAGTCCTATTAAATTATCAAAGAAAAAAGAGGCCAGTTTTGTTGTTACTGAATTATGATGTCTCTGGTGACCCAATGTTCATGTAATGGGATGGCCCCAAAAGTCACTGTGAAGGGAAAGACACACTAAAACTTTGACTTTTCATTCCAGTAGCTGGAAAAAGAAAAAACTACAACTTATATTTTCAAACTTCAATCTGACAATAGCAAAGTGACAAACAATCATTCAGCCAAGCCTAAATTAAGAAACTAAATTGTTAAACTTAAGTGGAGAACTTGTCAATTTTTAACAGTTTACTGTAAGGCTAAAAATATCTCGAAACAACTTTAATGGTTCTGGTACTGGAGTTTGCAGTTTTCTCTAAATACTGATGGTGGCCCATTGTATTTTGATAGAAGATAGGATGCGACATTTCTGAAGGATTTTCACTACTGTATGGATTTAGTGTATTAAATTACAGGATAATTGTGTTGATTCATTCATTGGATTATCCATTCATTCCCTTGTACAGAGTATTAGGTGTCATGCGAGGGCAACTTTTATATCCTGAGAAGGCGGCAACTTTAAGAGTGGTTAACATGTGTGAAGTCTACAATCTATAGATGGTAACAACATGAATACCAAACAGGCTATAATGAAAAAAAAATATTTTCACTAAAATCAATGTTTGCAGAAGTTATCCAGTAAGACAGATCGATATTGAACAAAACAACATGATCACCACTGATCTTTGTATGCTGTCATATGTTGGAGCTAAACACTCTTCATTTTCATGATAGAATTCAAGCTCATGGGAGATGGATGAAAATTCTTCAGAATTTTTTTTGATTGATCAATGGAACTAATTAAATGGAACTTTGGTCCAAATTACTTACATTACTTTTGTAATTTAGAATTCTTTAATCCATTAGAATTAGGATTATGTTCACACCTATATGCATACCTACTTGCATAATGAAAGCTCTTTTTTAAAAAATATACGATGTTTGAAAAAATAAAATAAGTCAATTTTCATATTTTAAAATTTGTTGTCATAAAAGGTACATATTTTATAAAAAAATATTTTTACATATGTTATTTATGCAGCATTTTCTTTCAATGAACTTAACATTATTTCTGACTCTTCTGTTGCTGAATGCTTTCCCAACTCAATGTCATGAAAACGTTTGGTCTGTGGCATTTTCTTTTCTGCATAACGTTGGACACAAGGTAAAAAGTACAACATGGCGCCACTCAATGCAATCAAACCACCCATCACAATGAAGGAAATGTCATAGCTGCCTGTCCAATCACACATCCATCCTGGTTTGAAAAGAAATTAAAATACGTCTCTCTTTCAAGCAGCTGTGTAAACATGTTTAGTTATAGTTAAAATAATTATCAATTTTATAATAATTATGGTATGAATAAACGAGCCTAGGTCAAATGCATGGCAAAAATGAATTAATATTGATTGGATAGTCACATTTTTCCAAATGCAACTCTATTTTTCTTTATCGTTACATTTTTAAAAAAAAGATATGGTTCTAACAGAATTTTATTTGCAGTTAATACTCTTAATAGGTTCAATTTAGGCAAATATTTCTACAACAGTATCCATTCATCTGCAGTTGACGCATTTAACTTTCTATCGTAATCAATGATACCATAGTTGATTTGACCACATTCTGTAGCCTAATCAACGATATTAAAAAAGTCAGTTGTTTTGTTTTCTTTCCTACCAAAATGTTTTCATTGCTTATAATTTAATATTGAATAGTTTCCCTTTGGAAAAAATACTAATTTTATTCATTTTCAACGTGTTTTTACCAAAAAATGATTTTTTTAAAGAGTGGGGGTTAAAAAAAAGTCTCTATTTTTCTATATTAATTTTTCCTAGAGTGGGAACATGGGTTAATGACATCAGGACAATTAATATAAATGTTTTATATTAAGTTTTGTAACAATATGAATAACTATCATACAATTTTTTTTTAGTAAATTTGGGTCATAAAATATTGCTTAGATTGTAGATCTAGTAGGGATGTAGCTCTAAAGAAAGTTGTCCACAGTAGGTAAGTTTTCATTTTTAAATTGCATTTTCCAAAATTAACCTCTAGTTCGGTTTTATAAACAGCCATTTGTTTTATTTAAAAAGGGCACACATTCTATTTTAATTTTATACAAAATATAACATTTTCTGATAACAAACAAAAAGGTTATTTAAGTTTTATCATGACAGAGTAGTGAAATACATATGAGCAATATGAATAATACCGCTGGAACGTAATTATACGGAGAGAAAGAGAGAAATATTTATACTGACCAGCTATAGGTGGACCAATGAAAGTAGCTGCCCCTTGAAACAACAGCAAAAGACCAAATGCATTTGTTAAGTATTCTAATCCTAATAAGTCTACAAGTACAACTGAGGTCAAGGACACATAGACACCTGTAAAATAAATAAAATAAAACGTAATCACAAGCTTATTTATAAAATCTTGCTGTAGATTTCAAACACTAGAAAATATATGTGAAGAAGTTGTTTAAAGACATATTCACATTGCTAGTACTTTATTAAGTTTGTCTCAGGAGTGTGCTAATAAAAGGATGTAACTTTAAAATAAGTTTCATCTGCATGCAATTAAAATTGATTCAAATTAGATCTAGTAGCCTATGTGATATATAGGCTCCTCTAAATAACAAGTAAAGTTTTGTTGCCGATAATCATCATGGCACACTTTTACAATGTCCTCCCTTCATTTGTTCACTCTGTCACTCCAGCTATTCATGTGTTTTCATACACAGACCATTTTAAAGTAGATAATGTCAATGGACCATTGGTGCTTTTATGCCAACTATTAATTCTATCAAATAACAGTCGCAATAGGCTCCAATATATTCAAAGCATACATTTAGGGTCTGCTAAATAATAGTGATTTGACTAATCTACATTTAATACAAATTATTCAGTCAATTTTTATTTTGATTATTTATTAATTTATTGTTAGGCGCTTCCGCGCTGTGTATTTTGCAGATAAGTCAAACAGAGGTAACACTCAAATCATGAACTCATATAACACAGGTGAAAGGCCAACAATATAAGTTAGTTGACGCTGATAGAGAATGTTGAACAAAAAGTTTAATAATAACAAAGGGAACCATCGAATGTCGTCAGGCTAAATCTCTACGTTCATAAAAGCTCCTCTCTCTACAGTTGTCAAAAGTAGGCTGTTTACATCAGTTGATAATTTGCTATTCTTCCTCAAAGCCAAATCTAGGTTTTACAAGTCGCGTCATTGTCTTTAAGTAAAAATTTCCCCTATTAATGAAACAAATAACTAATTTCTAATCATGCCATAACATTATTTAATCAATGATGGGGTTTTACAGCTCTTAGTTTAGATATACCTACAAATAATTGGATTTTAAAGTTGTTAGTATAGACCTATTAATATATTCTTACCAATGAACAATCCAAAAACAGCAGCATACACAACTAATAGCTCATAGTTGCCCCCCACCACAGGACTTAGGGCAGTGGCCACACCACATATTGTCAGGGCAGTATTGTACAGCATAAGACGGTTGACCCAAGGGCGATCAGAGAGAAAGCCAAAGATGATTCTGCCTAAGGTATTGGCTATGCCAATGACAGAAAGAAGGTAAGCAGCTCTTTCTTGATCAATGCCATCTAAGTGAGCTCTGTCAGGACACAAAATATGATGTAAGACAGACAGAAATTTATGTAGTCTTGCATTACCTGTATCAAGAAACATTAAAGATTGTGTATATGAATAATCTTTTACTGATATCAATGTAGGTCCAGATATAGCCATTCCCTCATAGAAAGTAAAGTTCCCCTTTCAGACCTTCCTAACTATAGGGAAGATGATGTAAAGGTCATCTATTTCTGTGGCCTACAATTCATGAGGGTGTCATGTGGCTAGCACAACAACTAACTAATGTCAGGTACTTATTTGAGCTGGATGGAATCTCTGAGAGGCGCCCAAAGATCCAGAAATTAAAAATCCCAGTCTTTACCAGGATTCAAACCCAGCACTCCTGGTTTGGAAGCCAAGCAATTTTCCCCTCAGCCACCACATCTCCATGTATATATATATATCATACATTGTTTTTTTAACAGGTTTTGATGGCTAACTTAACTGCTTAATACAAATCAAAGCATATAGGAATGAAGAACGAACAATGCATGGAAATGTGGCTAAATTACTTAAAATCAAGTTTTGTGGGGTGGTAATATCATATTATTTAGTAGTTGTAAATATTTTAAAAAAATAAAAATTATTAATATTATATGAGGGAAGGCAATTTTTTTTCTATATCCCTCATGACCTTTTGTTGTCAGATGTTAACAGTATTAGATGTACTTTATCTGTTCAGAATACAACTTTATGTTAATAAAACATCAACAGCAAAAAAAGACAAACAAACTATATCAGGTGACAGAATACATTAGTCAATGGCGTACCTGTCAGGTAAAAAAATAAAAGGCATATTGAAACCTATGCTGGTGAAGAAATTTGAAATACCAAACATGAGAAAGACTGGATTCTTCAGCAGGCTCAAAGAAAGCATGTCTCTCATGGTACTACGAAACTCATTGTAAATGTCACTCAAGCCACCTTTCTTTGTAGGTGTGTCAGGAGAGTCTGGCAAACTCTTTGGTTTATCAGTGACACTTGTCACTGTTGCCTTGTATTCGTCTGGATGAGAGCGATACATTGGAATGTTGTAAAGGCTACCGCTGTAGAAAATGTCTTTGCGGCTGAGGGGAGCCAGGGAGTTAGATGTTGAGGACTCACTGTTCCTGTGGTGCCTCTGCCTTTTAACAACATGCCCATCTCCTTGAGAAGGTAAACTGTCTGCGGCACGCTGTGAGTTCTTGTGCAGGGCACCATCTGACCGAGCCAGGGCAATTGTCCCAGCATTTAGTTTTTGTGAATCAGGGACTGTGAGGCACTGGCTGGCACTGAGGTGAGCAATTCTGCTTGTTTGTTGCTTACCAAAGCCATGTGTTGTTCCATTGCCATGCTTCTGTTTACTTATATTCTCTGTTGGTACAGACAAAGACGTGGATGTGGTGGTACTTGTTGGGGAGTCTGGGGGATTCTTTAAACTTTCATCTGGAAAACCAGAAGAATGTGTAGGCAAAGAATTAAAAAATGCCTCTGGACTAGATGACACTAGGCTGCCTTTTATTAGGTGTGGTGTTCCACTTGGAAGTGCATGCTGCTGCTGTAGGTTGGCAATGATCTCCAAGCCTTCAGCCTCTGTCATGGGGCCATCTTTATTCTTTTCCTCTCCATCTCCGATGACATGCCGAGTGAGCTCCTCATCCACCAACAATTCAATCTCTTCCATAGCAATGGTGTTCTTGGGGGCATCTGTGATGTTTTCACAAGGAGTATCAGAGTCATCCGAAGAAGAGCCCTTATCACTACCAGGAAACTCTTGCTCAAGAGGGCGGAAGATAATGCCACAAGCTACCACATTGAGAATGATGCCACCCATAATGAGCATGGCACCCCTCCATGAGTACTCAGCTACAAGCATTTCCGTAATAGGTGCCAAGATAAAGGTTCCAAATCCAGAGCCACAGACAGCAAGACCAGTAGCAAAGGATCGTTTCTTTTCAAAATATTGAGCAACACACACGATAGCTGGTAGATATATAAGGCCAAAGCCAACACCTGCAAAAAAACAAAAACAACAATTAATGCAAACTGACATAAATTGTGTTGAAGCCTAAAAGCATTTTAAAATCATCAACGATGCTTTCAATCTTGAATCAAATGGTCTTCATACAAATAATAAAACAAATGAAGAGATAAGTTATGTATTTGGGAATGGCTAGCAAGACTTTTCAGAACTTCTACATCATAGTCAAAAGGAGAAACTCCAGGGCTTCCTAGTTGACAGTCACATGACCTTAAATAGTTGGTCAGGCCAATGAGCTGATGGAAAGGACAAAGAATTCTGGGAAACCAGAAAGTGGGTGCTATATATAATAGTTGTAATTCATTTTCCTATCCATGGAACTAAGATACAAAAAAAAGCATTTTTGTTTAATTGATGAGAGATGATAATTGGAGTGAAGGACAAATTAAATTGTGTAGCACATAGTAGACTTAAAAAAAAAAACGTATGCACCTAGTTATATAGCCTATTTGAATATAAGCTATATCTTTTTAATGTATCTTCTGTAAAAGCTTTCTTATAACCATAATAAAGAAAAGTAATATAAAATATTTGTGTAGGAACCTGCCATTATGCCGCAAGTGAAATACAAGTAGGACAAGTCCGGGGCCCAGGTGCTGAGGATAAAGCCAACGCCTGCTATGATAGCCCCAGCTATTGTAACTGGACGACATCCGTAGCGGTTGGTCAGAGCACTAGACAGTGGACCTAAGGAAGAGAACAAAATATTTGTAGATGTTAGTAAATGAATGACTGAATTTCTATATTACAACTTAAAGGTTAAAAATGTTACTTCTAGTGAGATGGGCATAAACGTTTTTAATTTCATTTTATTATTGAAAAAGTTCTCAAAAGACAGAGGGTGGTTGAGGTTAAACGTAGTCACTTAGGCAGGGGCCTATTTAACTGAAATGTGAAACTCTTTTTAGATACTATTCCCACCTCTCTCTCTCTCTCTCTCACACACACACAGCATACGACAACATGGCGAATCAAACTCGACAGTAATGACTATTGTCAGAATGCGACTTCACTAACAGACTTTAATTAACCCAATGGCGTCTATTGCGTATTGCGCTTCTTCCTATGCATGTTGTCCAACAAATGTTGGTATACTGATTTACTAATAGCAAACAGAACAACACGTAAACAATGAACTGATGAGAGTGGCCTAATAGCGACACTTAAGTTGAAAATCTTTAAGCCTGTCAGGTTATAGGCCTATACTCTGTAACCGACCGACAGCTACATTTAGGCCCTACTAAATAACAGACGCTAAATAATACAAAGTAAAATGGAAGTATTTCAGATGAGTAGCCTATAATTGGTTTTACAACTGTAACATTTAATTTTACTTCTCGAGCAACGGATAGAAAGTAGAAAACGACATTTAAAAAATCAATAACTAACTTAGTTCGATTGTCTAGAATAAGTGTAGTTAAACGTTTGGAAGAACCGTAAGCAAGGCAGGCTTTAGGCCGATTGCAGCAATTGAGCCCGCGCAATGCAGGGGCCCCGCAATCTACATTAAGCTAATCACTATTTGTCATGGCACTGGTCACAGGCTTTTTAAGATGAAGGTCTTAATCATGACTTCATGGGTTAAAATGGTTTAACATATTTAGTGTAGGCCTATCTTACGATTTACGTAACTTTAATGAACCCAATGGCGCCTAGTGCGTTTGAGTTTCTTCCTATGCATGTTGGCATAACGATCTTCTAACAGAAATTATTTTTGTAAACAAATTTAGAAGAGGGGCTTTGCAAGCATCCATTAAATTGAACCCTGCAATTCATAAGGCCGGCCCTGCTCGTAAGAGTATATCGTGTTAGAGTACTGATAAAGGTTTAAACGTTAACTGGAGCCGAGATGTACTATTCGAACGCCTAAATAAAGCCGGCAAACTTCTCAATGACCAATGATTTAGTCGTTAATTTGTTCAGCAGACCCCCGCAAGCCGCTATTATTTGTGTGTGTGTGGTCTGTTCGACCGTCCGTACGCCTTTCAGGTTTTTATCTAAAAAACTAGAAAAGATATTGAAAATCCGATTTCATGATATTCTAGTGTTAGTATAATTCTGGTGCAAAGGCTACTTTCAGGCCCCTCAATGTTTGTCCCATACTGGCCCATGAGGGATCCATCAGGGCTTCATCTGGGCCCCCTGACCAAGCCCAGACTCGCCTCTTAAGGGCCCCATTTGGGCTTTCATTAATGCCCCCCATAGGGCCAAGTATCTTTGACCATGTTGGGGGCCCACAAGTCCTTCCCCTTACTGGCCCCACACAGGTTTCACAAGGGGATTTTCTGGGCCCCCTGACTGAGCCCAGACTCAGCACTAAGCGCACCCGTTTGGGCAAAATGTTTATCCCCCAGTTGGGGCCCATACGGTTAGTATGGGGTGGCCCAATTGGGGCCCTTACTGGGCCCAAAATCTTTGCTATCAGGGTTATGTTAACTCACTCCGTCTGTCTGGCAAGATTTCTTTTACACCAACCATTCTCGGATCAGGTTGAAACTTTATTCATTGTCGATGACAATACATGAATCAATAAAAAGAAGTAAGCAATTAATTAGTGATAATTAATCTTAATTTTTTTTAGACAGAAAAGGGGAAATACATTTTGCAGTATTGGGAGGAATGGTAGTAGGCCTAACTGAGAGATTCTTTTCCTTATATAATTTTTTTAGAGAGAGAGAAAGTGTGTGTCTAAAGTTGTAGAGAATGAAGTAGCACAGTGTTTCCCAAACTGTGTTCCGCGGAACACTAAGGCCTAAGTAGGTGTTTCCTGAACTACTTGAATAGTTAACTGGAAGGCCATCGCGTCAATTAATCTCTCTTTAAAAAAAAAGCAAAAATTTCCGCTTAATACTCAGAATGTGCGAAGTGTTCCGTTCAAGTTTGGGAATCCCTGAAGTAGAAGCTACCCTGAAAAGTCAGGTGGGCAGCCAAAGTTGTTTTGTGTTTCTAATAGAGACGTAGGGAAACTGTACATTGATTTCTTTCTCAAACATTTCAGTTCTCATTCTTTACACGGCCATAAGCTGCAACCTGCGACCGCAGCTGTGTATCAAGAATTGGCCTCTTTAGTCACACAAGAAGTGGCAAAGGGAAGAGAGACATATAAATGCCACAGAAAGCTGCTGGGATGGAGAAGGCAATACGAGAACTAATTGTAAATGTGGTGAACATTTTATATATATATATATATATATATATTTGGCACATCGGCACAATTTAGGCCATGTCGTCAAATGTGGTGTAAAGACCTCTGATGTTGTTGCGAAAGAGAACTGAAACACCCAATTTAGCCTAAAATGTTTTTGGTTGTTCTAGAGTCGAGTCATGACATTTCTAGTAGTTGTTATGTTTACAATCTGTGATACGCTGTACACAAGAGTGACAAGATCGATGTGTTATTTTATTCATCATTGCCTCAATGCTCGTTGGTCGAGCATTCATTAATTTTATTTCCCGTCACAGGCTGGCGTTTAGCGCTGATGGGCAATGTCATGTCCAACTCTAGCGGACAGAGTCATTAGTGTAATTGTGTGGTCGCCAGTGACAGAGGAGGTTAAGAGTGAGACTTGAGTCTGTCACATTGAGTTACTCAATATCACACTGTTAGCCAGATTTTTTGCTTGTTTGGAAGTAGAAGGTCGGGTAAACAGAATAAGTTCAGTTGCAAGATAAAACATCTTTCTCTCCCCAAGCCTCTCTCTCTCCTCTTTGGCACAGTCTCAAACAGACATACTCCCAATCCCAAATCCCTTACCGCCCCTCACCTCCCGGAGTATCTCACTCTCGCGCACAAAGACTCCTTTCTCTCCATCTTTCTGTGTCACAAACATCGATCAGCCAACTCAACTTTCTAGGACTGATCTTTTTTGTTTTGTTTTAAACAATGGACTTGGGGGGGGGGGGGGGGGGGGGGGGGGGGACGATGCCATATAATGGTATTAGAAGAATACTACAAATGTCTAGGGAAAATAAAATTATGAAAGAGAATTAACAAAATTATAGAAACTTATGCACATACTTTATTTTGCGAAATAATACTTAACATTATTGTTTTGTTAACTTTATCATTTCTAGAAATTATTGTAACTTATTATAATTAGTAATACACACACACACATACATATATATAATATATATACATAATAAACAAGGTTACAAAGACAGTTTGTGTGAAAACACAAGCTGAAAATCGGCCCCTGAAGTGGTCCACCCAGGCAGGAAAAAAGGCAGGTTTCAATTTATCAGAATGAAATTCTATCATAGACAAATGACAGAAAATAATGGAGAAAAAAAGGTTAACAGATCATGTGTGGTGCCCCAGCGGTCCAGCAGACCAAAGGATAGGTGAAAGTGAAGTTATCTTATCTTATCTTATATAATACAGACGTTACTTCAAAAAAGAAGATGATTACGTCCTACGCGTCATGCATTTAGTCATGCATATTAACCAATGACTTAAATTCTGCAAAGTCACTGGTTTTTCTGGCTAGCTCAGGCAACCCATTCCATGCTCTAATAGCACTAGGGAAGAAGGAGTATTTGTACAAATTTGTCCTAGCATAGGGGACAAGGAATGTGCCTTTATTTTGTGTCTTTCAGAGTATTTTATTAAGTTTTGTTTTTGTATTTGAAGATTATGGTTCAGTGTTTTATGTATAATTGCTACTTTACTTTTGAGTCTTCTGTCCTGAAGGCTTTCTAAATTTAGTGATTTTACTAATGGTGTTACTCTAGTCAAATGTGAATATTCGTTTGTTATGAATCTCACTGCTCTATTTTGTGTTTGTTCCAGTTTCTTAATGTTTTCTTGAGTTGAGGGGTCCCAAACGGTGGATGCATTTTCTATTATTGGCCTAACCAAGGTTAAATAACATTTTAGTTTTATGTTCTTATTTGATTTATAGAAATTTCTTTTAATAAACCCTAATGCTTTGTTGGATTTTTTTGTAGTTTCATCAATATGTGGATTCCATGACAGTTTTTCATTTATTATAACACCTAGGTATTTTGCGTTTTTAGTCTGTGTTACTGGTTTGCCATGAATAACATAAGTGGAATTAATTTGTTTTAGTTTTTTTGTTACTCTTAACAACTGACATTTTTCTGGGTGGAAAGACATGCTCCGATTTGATTCCCATTTCTGTAATTCATCTAATTCTCTTTGTAAAATATCTGTGTCTTGTGTTGTTTTTATTGTTCTATATATTATGCAATCATCTGCAAATAATCTGACTTTTGTTCCTGAACTAATGCAATTTGGTAAATCATTTATGTAAATTAAAAATAGTAGTGGACCCAAGACTGTTCCTTGAGGTACACCTGAGTCTACTGTTATTGGTGTTGATTTAGAGCCATTTATTATTACAGTTTGTTCTCTCCCTATCAGAAAATCTTTAATCCACTGATGCAGTGGACCATTAATGCCGAAATATTTTAATTTTTTAAGCAAACTATGGTGGTGAACTTTGTCAAAAGCCTTGGAAAAATCTAGTAAAATAGCATCTATTTGTTCACTATTATCTAAACCTTTTGAAAAATCATCAATTAGTGCTATTAGTTGTGTTTCACTTGATCTATATTTCCTAAAGCCATGTTGGTTAGATGTGAACCTGGCCTAACTGATGTCTTATAATGAATATCTAGTCAATCTAATTGATCTAATTGTTTTGTAAAGGGCCAATCTCTTATTCCTCAAGAATAAAACATTTCCGTAAAAAAAAAAAAAAAAAAATAATTTTTTCTTTGGTTGAGTGTTCTGTTGCCATCCTGCAATTCACGTGATAATATGAAAAACTACTTATTAATTGTTGTTTTAAATTATGTCTGACTTATATGCATAATAAATAGATTTTTTCTCTTTAAAAAAATAGTAAACATTTTTTTGTGTGTAAATATAGTACTTAGTATAACAGAACTTAAATAACTTAATAATACAAATATAAAAAAAAAAATTGACAAAAAATCTACAACCGTTTGCATAAATGTGTTATGAATATAGTGTGTGGTTGTTTCCTCTAGTAAAAAGTGTTTGTTACTATTAATAGTGAATAGTTGTAAAAGTGGTGTATTTTTTATGAAAAAACTGCTTGCATAAGTGATTTAAAAATTATATTTTTCGCTTTCAGAAAAGAAAAAAGTAGCCGTTGCATCAGAACTTTAAATGGTCTAAAATGTTATGATGTCGGATTTTCACTCTTTTCTTTTTTACGAGATCTAAACGGGACGGACAGACGGACAGACAGGCCACACAAAACCAATAGCGTCTTTTCCCCTTTCGAGGGACGCTAAAAAACTGAGAAAACTGATGGCTTTAATTCCCTTCCTTTCAAACTACTTTCTCTGTCATAGTGGAATTAATATGTGACGTGTAGCTACCTCTAAATGAAAACAAAGTCCTTCCCCAGTGAACTTTAAAATAGATTAATCCTCTCTTTTGAGAGCGTCTAATTGAAAGTAACATGATTCTTAACAAACAAAACAACAAAGTCCGATGTGTACATCTCTGCAGTACTGCCTAATTAACACAATAAAGCGTTATCAGGCCAAGCAAACAAATAGAGAAGAGAGAAAGCACTGTCATGCCAGGCAGAACTTAATACCTATATAGTGAACAGTCAACCATACGGTACCCATAGCAGACTGACTATAATAGCTTAACATACACACACGATAAACAATGTTGTCGTAATACGATCTGTGGAAACATGAGGCCAAAGCAACAGGTTGGCACATTCTAAAGTTACTTTGATTTTTAAACAAACCATGTAGTATCCTAAGGTTGTGGCACTTTTGTCTCAAGACTAATGCAACACATGCTAAAAGAAACAAGTTACACTAGATCTACAATGTCGCTAGTAACAAGTTACACTAGATCTACAGTGCCGCTAGTAACAAGTTACACTAGATCTACAATGCCGCTAGTAACAAGTTACACTAGATCTACAATGCCGCTAGTAACAAGTTACACTAGATCTACAATGTCGCTAGTAACAAGTTACACTAGATCTACAATGTCGCTAGTAACAAGTTACACTAGATCTACAATGTCGCTAGTAACAAGTTACACTAGATCTACAATGCCGCTAGTAACAAGTTACACTAGATCTACAATGCCGCTAGTAACAAGTTACACTAGATCTACATTGTCTAAAAAATAAAACTGAATAGTTATTAAACAGCGAAATATATCTTGACTGGAAGTTTGTGAACTATTTTTGCTGATTCATGCAGAGTAGATTCTTTTCATACAGATATCTAATTAAAGATCTTGAATTATGAAAATATGATTATTACATATAGAAAGTTCTATTTCGTTTTATTTCAAAACTTTGACCAGGAAGGTTTGTACATTTTGTTAGGGACTGCAAGTACGATTTCCAAACTTCAATGTTTAAAACGGCGAACAAATGTGTAGAACAAAAAAAAAATTGAAAACAATACTGTTTATACATAGGCCACAAACATTGTATTGTTATTTCAATCTAGTCATTGTTTAAATCATCGACATAGGCCTATATGAAATTGATGCTTTGAGTAAAACGCGAGGAATAGGTTGGACCAATGAACTGATGCTTTTGTTTCGTTTGACTCGAATGGCATAGAGTCATAGACCGATATATGACATTCAATAGCAAGGCAAATAATAGTTTTCGAGTTCGATTTCTTCTTTTTTCTTGTCTACTTTATAGTGCGTGTTTTAATGTAAGCGTTGTTTTAAAAAGTTTTTACCATTTATTACTTTCGCCTTTTTAGTCTTTAACGTTTACAATCATTTTCGAGCAATATTGCTACTAAAATAACGTAACTTAGACCTAACCAATCGCCAGGAGAATTCGCACAGGTGTGTAGTGTTATTAATACCCCCTCCCCACAATTCGATGTCTAAAATCTAAACATACAGCAGAGTGACTTAATATCAACGGTGTAGAAAGGCAAAGCAACTTAGCGTTAATAACCAACTTAGTCGAATTGTGTCCAATCAGCTCATGAGCTAGATGCAACAAGCTAGACTTCAAAGCTAGACTCAACAGCTATCTTCATTAAGTTTAATTAGATTATGCCCATCCTCGCGTCTTCATAACGGAATGAATGATTACGTTCCTAGAAATAGTTCATACGGGAAGCATGTATGCTCTGATGTGCCAGGGAAGTGCCAGAAGTGTGTCTCATAGTTGGCCTGATTGGCTCACAATGTTTTGTTAGTGGTCATAGTATGTATTCCAATATACCTTGTACATCTTTAAATACTACTTCAGATTACATGTAAATGCTATTTTACTTTAACCCTTCTAGTCACTTAGTTATTCCACAGTACTGCCTGAGAGGCAGATTGGCAATCAATCATGTTAGGGAACAACAAGCAACTAACAATCGCTAAGGGAACTCACAGTGGCATTGATTTCACACCCACCCGACCTTACATACACATATATAAGACTACATTTTTAAATCAAGATTTATTAGTTCGTGTTATCCCGCAATTCTTACGTGGCCTACTCCAGTGCCTGGTGTACAACCTTATGTGTGATACGACCTGTCAGCAGAGATCTAGCACAAATGTCACTTCAATTATGGATCTTAACTAATTCAAAATATTCAAAATAACATTGAAAACTTTGTTACACCGCTAATAATAAAAAATAAATAAAAAATGACATGATCAACCTAATATCACAAAGGGATCATCGTGTGTATGTGTGTGTGGGGGGCGTTCTAGCTTGCACGCACTCACATACGCCGGCAATAATAATAATAATAAAAAGACACGAGAAATGAGATGTATAATAACGTCAAAAGAGGTTTCTATAGAAAACTTTACATAATATATTTTTTTAATAAAAACATATTGTAATTTTCTTGTGTTTTCAGATTTTTTAAAATCATAATTAAATGTATCACTTTTGTTCTTAAGCCTATGCAAATAGACTTCTGTATAGTGACTTGTAAAATCACAATATTAGGCTACTATTAAGGACGTATTCTGTCTGCAGTCTGTCGTTTAGGACAGTGGTTCTCAAACTGGGGTACCCTGACCACCAGGGAAACGCGAGATGATCGAAGGGGGTCTGCAGAATGATGAAAATTGTATACAATTAAAATAAATTCTGGCAACAGCCAGTTTATTCGATCGGATAATATGAATACTAATTGACTCGCTCCTCATTACTGATTACGAGTGTTTAACTAACTTGTCTATTGTGTACTATTCTATGACGAGCTAAACAAAAGATTTGAAAATATTCTTCACTTGGATACGCCCGACTGGGCATTGAATCCTTTCACGCGTGTACAAACTCAGATCCCAACAACAGATTCTTTTTCTTCCTATTCGCTCTCATATGTATGTTGGAAGGTTCAGACAAGTTGTCCTACATCTGTGACGAACTGCGCAATGGTTTCCGAATCTGGCAGCTCTCCATATAGTTATGTTCTATAGGGGGTGGAATTGGGGGCCATTGTCTTGTTCTTGCCACTCATTTGAGTATGCAGCTTTGAAGGACATGGTTGACATTCTCTGGTGATGCTCCACCAACCCAAATCTCGCTAGTGCCTATTATTAGCTTCCGGAACATGTTTTGTCTCATTCTGCGGTGTTCGGTATTTAGACAAAATATTCTATTTAGGTCATGTCGGGGACAGCTTGTAATAGGCATCTTTTTTTTGTTCTTTTGGTCCATTTCTTGGTTAGTATCGACTCCTCGATTTTTTAAAACATTTCTTCCGGGTAGGGAGGGATTTTGGTTTGTTTAGCCATTCTCCCATCTTTGGTCAATATGTCTGCTTTTTCATTGCCTTCTAATTCAATGTGGCATGTGATCCGTTGGAGGAATATCACCTTGCTGATGTTGAAATTTACAAGAGCTGTCCGGCGTCAGTCGGGAAGACAATCTGGCTGATTTGACGTGTTTGAGTGGTTTTTGACGAGGTAGATGCTAGCTCTAGTGCTCCTCCTTCAGCTCTGTGGCTGTCCATGAGATATTCAGTTGCAATTTACCTAATACATGTGAATTCATACCAATGCAGGAGCAGCTTATTGAAATATTCACAAACAATTAACTTAAACCATTGTGTAATCAAGGATACCACAAATTCTGATAACAAAAACATATCCTAATTCATATCCTGCCTTATGGGGCAGTGGCAAGTTTTGACTATATAAATGGGTTCCCCGGGTCCAAAAAGTTTGAGAACCTCTGGCTTAGAACATCAGGTTTAAGTTGATGGATATACGAGAATGAAAAGTTGTACTATAAGCATGAAAGTAGCGCTATATAAAAGATATAATTTATTTATTTTCATCTCGCATCTCTGCTGACTCTATGTGTCTGCGTCAAATGTTTTGTGAAAGTCTACACATATCAAAAGACACGTGTCAAAAGAGAACTGTTAAACTTTAAATTGATCTTGCCAGCATCGCCATACCGGAGTCTCATGAAGTCTTTATCCCACCAATTTTTATTTTTTTTACTTGTAATGTAAAGATACACAAAAAGAAGATTACAACTGTTATTACATATACCATTGATTTCCGCGAACCACAATTTAAACAAACAAATTATAAATAAATGCTTTAAAAAAACAACAAAAGCCTATGCGACTTGTAGGGTCACAAAATCTCTGCCATATAATCTAAAAATAAAAACAACAACAACAAAAAAAACTTCCATGCTAAGCTCCATTTCAAAACAAAACAACATTAACTAGTTACCACTAATAGATTGACTATCTGGTTGTTATTTTATTTATTGAAGTGTAAGAAAAATGTGTACAAAATATGTACCAGACTGACAGAGTGAATAAATGTAAGCTTTGTACAAATACGTGGGACCACTACGCTTAATTTGATATAGATATCAAAGTGTACTTACAACAATAAGGGCAATGTTTAATGCATTTTTAGACACACAGACCTACTTTGGCTAGCTAACCTGATATAAAACAATCCAAGCCAATGTAGGCTTACACATACAGAGTTACTCACCAACCGTGAAGGTAACCGCAGGTTGCAGAGATCCCACCCAGGATGTGTCGCCTCTGGATGTCTTGAAGAAGTCCACCAGCTCCATTAGGAAGACTCCGAAGGAGTACACGACGCCGTCGGCGATGACGTGTATGAGGAAGGAGGAGAGCACCACCATCCAGCCCCAGCCTCCGTCAGGTGGAGCCACGTAGTTGCCTTCATCTTTCACCGGGTCAACGCTGGAGCCGTCCTTCTCATCAGGAAGCTTGCTGCTATCCCGCTTTTTCCCCACGTGACCGAAGTTTCCACCACCCATTTCAGATCAACGATCTTCCCCAGACAAATACAAACTGTTTGTAAAAAAAAAAAAATGTCTAAATATTTCCCCTTTTGGTGGTGAAATTCTTTACGAGGTATGTACTGTTCAATGCTGTAATTTGTAAGTTACTTAGGGAAAAACTTGTTGAACCAAAAGCATTAAAACGTAAGGGGTAAAAAAAAACCCACAAGAAACCCAGATATACGATTAGTCTTCATCCAGCATAACCTTCTATATTACTTCTACTTTAAGACTATATAAGTGTCACAAGTGAGAATCAGCTTCTGATCACACATAGAGTGTCACATGATGAATGAATAGTAGGTCGCGGGAGGCAGAAGCATGGATACACATCTCATCTTGAAGACTTAGGACACTTGACTGTTTCTTTGTCAAGCTATGGACACAAGGGGAGGATAACTCTTGCCCACAACACTTGTTAGGTCGTCACCCCTGTAATAAAAAAAAAGAATAAACTATTAAAAGAGCAGACAGACTCGTGAAAAACAGCTATAGACGTATGCTATATAGAACTAGAAAGACAAGATCTTATTGATTGCTAAGCCGAGAATCAATTAGGCCTACCCTTGGAACTGAAATGTCCCCGCGTGAGAAATGTGATAAAACAGCCAATATCTATTAAGTTACAAAGTACAGTTTATTTGATAAGCATTAAGTCAGTTCCGAGGTGACATTTAAATATAAGGGAAGCAACTCTGTTTTATCAGTAAGTATCTGTAAAAAAAAAAAAAAAAAGTCTTCATTTTCTAATAATACATTTTCACTAGCATTATACAAAAACAAAACCTAATAAAGTACTCAGAAAGACACAAAGATAAAGGCAAATCCCTTGTTCCATAAGCTAGGACCTTACTCTACAAATGATCCCTCTTCCCTAATGTAATGCTATTACAACATGGAATGGGTTGCCTGAGTCAGTCAGGAAAACCAATGACTTGGCAAAGTTTAAGTCATTGATTCCTATGCATGACTAGATTGACCAAGGTATACCGAGTAGGACGTCATCATTTTCTTTTTTCTTTTTTTTTAAAGTAACGTCTGAATGTTATAAGATAAGATATGAACCCTATGGATTAAAAAATATTTTACACATGAATAAGTCACAACGTCACCCTGCCAGTGCTTGCAAATTGTCTGCAAAATTAAAATCACAAATGTCTGACTAAACAACTCCCTCGTCCTCTTTCTGATTCTCTATTTGTCTGTGTCCTCTCTAAATCGCCAAGTTAAGTCTCGTCTTCTTTCTGTCTCTGTTAGTATGTCTAAACTCTCCAAACCGGCCATTTCAAATCACTTCAAAAAAAAAAAAAAGTTTAACCCGAACAGTAGTTGGAGAGTATTGTATGGCCAGCACGAGCACGTTTTAAAGCACGTGACAACACTATTTGTCGGGTCTCTAAACATCTCTAAAAACTTTGGGGGGGGGGGGGGGGCGCAAGATGTTAAGTTTAGCTTCATTTTTTTTTTCTTTTCAAGATTCCAGTTTTTGATTGTATGACCATTGGCCGTGTAGCATGCGTGACAGATGTGACTTCACACACTCGTACTAATTTAGGGCATATACGTTTGTTACTATATATACTGCTCTAGCCTATATATAAATGTCCAACAGGTGGTTTCAGAAGTATGTTCTTAATGCTGCCATTGGAACTAGTTTTGTGCTAAATTACAAACCCCCTTTCGGTAAAATTGTTTAATAATGAGTTCAAGTCCAGACTTACAAATGTAATCAACCAAGTAATTCAGTACCATGTGAATACACTACCAAATGACCCCACTAAGAATAACGCTGTATATTTTTACCATCCTTACCAAAGTGTTTTTTTTTTCATGAAAATTTAGTCTTTTTGAATACTAAGCTTTCTTTCTTCTATCATTATTGTTTCGCTGATTTTAATTAAACTATATAACAACTTCTAGTCAGCTGCCACAATACTGCCCTTTCTCCTCCCCCTACTAACCGCAAATAATTCTTTATAAAAGAAACAGGACCAAAGTCTTCAAAGAAATATTTTTAAATCGCGTCTGTAACCTATCTCCTAGTATATCTGTCGTGGCCTATCTACAGATTAGAAAAAAACAGCTGATTTTTTAAATGACTTGATAACCGAGAGGATATTTTAAAATGACGTTTCTATCTAGGCCATACTCTATTGTTTATAGAGAAAAGCTTGAACGAAATGTCGCAAACAACACAGCGTCCTTCACCTTAGGTTCAAAGGTTGATAATTATTCGAAGACTTATTGTTTAAAATATAACTGCTAATCAAATGAGCATGCAGTGTGTAGTAGTGAATCTGTTACTACAATCTATAATACATGTGACACACACAGGATGGCTGCCTGGTCGAGTAATATGCGACCCAGACTGTCGTTACGATGGTCACGAGTTCGAATCCTGCCATCCTACAGAAGGTTTAGACCAGGACGTAAAATTCTTCATTTCAAAAGGGACCATCCGTAACCATCCGAAACGTATAAATCACCACAAAAAAAATCTCTCTAAATGCAGCAAGGCTCATGGGTGAATGAAGCGATTGTTTGCTACGACGTAAGTGTCAAGATATTTATAGATTTAAAAAAAATGTTTACATATATAAAAATGAAAATTTACTTTTTAAATTATTTTTTTCTCTTTAATTAACACCTAAAATATTTAGCAAACAAGCTTTAAGAAATACCCTGGACCACACAAACGGCAAGTGTAGTATACGGCGTGTCAAACAACTCTACTAGCTTTCTGTAAACAGTTCAAAGTACGATATTTGTGTTAAAATAAAAACCCAGATTAAATATAATCTGAACGAATAGAGTCGTCTCGTATACTTCGGACGTCTACCCTTTTTGTTTTGAACTAAACTGTTGGTGAATTTCAAATTTTATGAAAGGAGAATCAAACTCCGCTCTATTTCTTTCTAAAAGTAAACATTCACATCTAAATGTTATCAGAAGTAGGCGTTGCCTTCCAAGGACATTCGGCACACTTAGTTTTTTCTTCTTGTTATTAAGATTTCTTGCTTTGTTCGTGCATTGACCTCGTTAACAATGAAACGTAAGACGTACGAGGCGGGTGTTTGGTGGGGAGACTAAGTCAAACAATTTAAAAAACAAGTTCTTGTGTAAGTGTCCGCGTTTGTCTACCAGGCGAACCCTATAGAAAGCCTTTGAGCAGTGGAAAGAGGTATTGAGCCTTCTTTCATCACCATAACCTGCAATGCACTCGGTGCAGTGGGGTCCCAGAGGGGATCATGTTTGTTTATGAGAGCTTATCCATGTCTTCCTCGCCCACGAGGGTGTCAGTGTTGAGGGCCGAGAAAACATTCTCGAAAAACTATTCCAGAGGGCAGACAACCATCATCTCAAAACAAAACGCGTGAGTTACCTGAACACTATCAATTTGAGGTTACAGAACACAAGGTCAAATGTAAAGAACTAAGTAAATGTGTTTTAGGTGAGTACTAGTTTTAGGTCAAGGGTCAAACACCCCACATTGGTCGCAAAGCAAATCTTATGTACACACACTCAATGTAAATAAAAAAAAAGACTAAACCTGATATTTGTTTTTTGCACGTGTTGCCATGGAAACATTTCCATGTTAAATATATGTAAACACTCCAAACTCATCTTGAAGTAGCGAAGAAAAGAACATAGAAATAGTGAACCAAATGAAATTGAGAAGAAAATAACATACAAATAGTGAACCAAGTGAAGTAACGAAGAAAATAACATACAAATAGTGAACCAAGTGAAGTAACGAAGAATAGAACATACAAATAGTGAACCAAGTGAAGTAACGAAGAAAATAACATACAAATAGTGAACCAAGTGAAGTAACGAAGAATAGAACATACAAATAGTGAACCAAGTGAAGTAACGAAGAAAATAACATACAAATAGTGAACCAAGTGAAGTAACGAAGAAAATAACATACAAATAGTGAACCAAGTGAAGTAACGAAGAATAGAACATACAAATAGTGAACCAAGTGAAGTAACGAAGAAAATAACATACAAATAGTGAACCAAGTGAAGTAACGAAGAATAGAACATACAAATAGTGAACCAAGTGAAGTAACGAAGAATAGAACATACAAATAGTGAACCAAGTGAAGTAACGAAGAATAGAACATACAAATAGTGAACCAAGTGAAGTAACGAAGAATAGAACATACAAATAGTGAACCAAGTGAAGTAACGAAGAATAGAACATACAAATAGTGAACCAAAGAAAGAAGTGAAATCTGAGAGAAGAGAAATACTGCATTAAAAACAAGATAAGTATTTTTCAAAAATCATTTTCTTTGATTAGTGATATTGCTATAATATTTTTGATGTGTGTGAGAGAGAAAGACGCCTCCAATAGTCATTTATTTTTTAAAAATCCATATAAAGACAAAAAAAAATATAAGACAATTTGTTTATATCAATTTTCAAATACTTAAAAATAAATAATTTTAAATTTGAAACAAGAGAACTAAGTCCTATTACGTGTCTGGACCTCAGAGTTATCGGCAGTTTCAGTTTAGTTTCCAATCATTCGCCCAATAAATTTAATTATATAATGGAACAAGTCGCATTCTTTTTGTTTCGGTTTCAAAACTCGTAACACGATAAAGTAAGACCATCTCGAAATTCGAAATTTAAGAGCACTCAACAAAATAGGACCTACAGCTATTGATTTACGAGGACATTGAACAGAGTTACTTATTCCGTCAAATCATTCACCAACGGAGTTCAGCAAATCACTAGTTCATTTTTTTTTCCTCACAGACGCTAGGCACACGTACAGGACCAATCGGATTACAATTTTCCATTATCGCTTGACTTCTACTGAAGTTTTACTGAAACGCCCTATCGATGTAGGTCAATTTAAAGTCGCTCGATGGGATTCGACATAAAAACCCTCAGTTAACCACGGGTCACTATTTCTACTGGTCATACTGCAATAAGAAACGGCGCAGTGTGATAACTGGAGTGGGTCAGGTTAAGACCCGCGGTCAGTTTTATCTGCAATCTGGTTTTATAGAAATAAAAGACAGGCAGACGTAACAAGTCATGTGACCATCAAGAAGACATTGATTACCAGGGACGGAATAAAGTGCAGTAAAACAAAAGGGGGGGGGGGGGGACTTGACCTCTTTGGGGACTCTTGCATTTGTTTTACTAATTATGTTCAAAGAGATAAAATTAAGCTACTTTTTTTTTTCTTGATTCTCAACTAATACCTTAGTTGGGGAGGAGGGGGGCGGTACAGTCAAACTAGTGTAGAGTATGATGAGCCTTACGGTGTCTACCCCCATCCAAAGAATGTGGCGTATCTTTGCGCTAGGCGTTGATCAGGTATGCACGTTGGAATGGCATTACATCTAAAGAACGAGAGACGATTAAAAATAGTCAATATATTCCCCCCCCCCCCCACACACACACCATTTTTTAAAAATAAAGTTTTAAGAATTAGACAGAACAAATTTACAGTTATAAAAATACAAACACACTTCCAAACAAAAGAAGAAACACAATATTGCTCGTTGTAAGAAGAAAAAACTTTTAAACAAAAATACAATAAAAACTATAGATCTATATTAATTTTTCAGTGTCGCAAACAGATAAAAATGGGAGATTATATTCAAAACCAAAGAAGGGAAGATCAGGGGAAGTAACTACAATGGAAGATATATTTAAAAAAAAACAAAAAAAAACTAATGAACAAGTGCGAAGAGTATTAAAAATCTTCCTTTTCTATCAGCCAGCCATTGAATTGAAAGTCTAGTTCCAAGGGCATGGCGCAGGTCCAGATTCTTAATGACGTACGTGACCATAAGGTTGACCTGTGTCCATAGTGCCCTAGAAGTCTCCCACTAGTGCAGTAATTCGCAGTGTTCTCCCTTCAACACGTACGGCGTTACTAACTATAGAATAACATGGACGTACACGTACTACACACATACACTCGTAGGATTAGAATTCTGTATCTACTTTTTAATGTACCTATACGTGTTATCTAAAATATGTTTCGTTACTTGGCGCAAGTGTGATATAACAAGAGCATCTCCTTCAAACTTGGTTCTCTCCCCTTTCAAATTTGATTGATATACACAAACAGACACACTTAACAATAAATTGTTTCATATCCTTAATTATCATTTCGCATTTCCGACAGGGAACCTCCTCACGTGACTTCCACGCATATATAATCTCTTTTTAGTGCACTCCACACAGCTCATGCCAATGACCCATTAGAACATATGGGCCTGAATAATTAGTATAATAACCAAATAAAACAATAAAAAACAAAAACAATACTTTAAAAAAAAAAAAAAAAAACTTATAGAGCGATTGTTTTTCTCTTAATAACTAATGAATGTTAAATTAAAAAAATAATGGAACATTTTTACCCTGCCCCTCTCTCTTCACTCCGTGAAACAATCCTGGTTCAGTGAATGAATAGATCTACTAGACTTTATAATATGCCAATGATAGACCTTTAGATCTACTAGACTTTATAATTTGCCAATGATAGGCCTTTAGATCTACTAGACTTTATAATATTCAAATGATAGGTCTTTAGATTTACTAGACTTTATAATATTCAAATGATAGGCCTTTAGATCTACTAGACTTTGTAATATTCAAATGATAGGCATTTAGATCTACTAGACTTTATAATATTCAAATGATAGGCCTTTAGATCTACTAGACTTTATAATATTCAAATGATAGGCCTTTAGATCTACTAGACTTTATAATATTCAAATGATAGGCATTTAGATCTACTAGACTTTATAATATTCAAATGATAGGCATTTAGATCTACTAGACTTTATAATATTCAAATGATAGGCATTTAGATCTACTAGACTTTATAATATTCAAATGATAGGTCTTTAGATCTAGAGTAAGAAGACAATGGGCACAATTTCCCTGAATATTAATTTATTAAACTCTTGAATCAATAAAGCCTTACATTCGGAAATTCTCGAAAGCGATAGTCCTTTCAAAACCACTATAGGATCTAGACCTAGATCTAGTTCTCTATGCAAATTTAAATTTATTTCCTTTATTACTTGAAAATTTATAACACTCAAACTTGAGGTTTCCCCGTGAGGCCAATTAGCTAGTAATTCTTTACTCGGCGATATACATCAACTGTTGAATTTCTAGAAAAATCGTTAGAGCCGTTTTAGATTATAAGAAGTTCTGAATTGAATTGTAATAAAACACACTCATATAGATTAAGGGACTAAAGTTGTTGTTTTTTCATTCAAATACCCTATTACGATTTCAGCCTTACAAATGAAGACAAGTAACTTCATTAATAATAATAATAATAATAATAATATTTTAATCGCCCTAATTTGCTGCTCATCGATAAAAACTATCTCATAATTTAAAAAAAAAAAAAAGCTGGAAAAACAACGGAAATATGGCTTGGAGATTAAGCGTTTATGGAAATTATCTAAAATAACAATATACCCCCATTGTCATATCAACCGAGGGGATAATAACAACTGACCTCACAGATACCTTTCAAGGCCCTTGTCATTCCTAGGAACATTCTCGTTGCCTGTCAGAGGGCCGTACTTCTGCAGACCTGCCACATCACCAGAAAATTCCTCGGTGGAAACTGGTGGAAACTGATAAAGGGACTACGATGAATTTTGTTTCCCTTTAACGAAATTCGACCCTGGCTTCGTCAGAGAATGAATCTTAGCTCTTTTATAATAATAATAATAATTCCTAAAAAGATTCTAGTTGCATGTCAGAGGGCGATACTGCTGCAGACTTGCCACATAACTAGAAAATTTCTCAGTGGAAACTGATAAAGGGACTACAATGAATTTTGGTTCTCTTTAACGAAACTCGACCCTGTTGGCAGTACCAGACAATGACTACTCATTCGTTTCTAGCATGATATTAATGACGTATGAATAGGCCGAGAAGGTCTGCAACTTTACAAAATGAAAATCTTTAAAAACTCAAAACAGCAACTGGATGAACCTTCTAAAGCTAACCGCTGATGTCGAACCAAAGATTTATACACACCCAAACGTGAACGATGGCTTAGCCTTAAGAGTCAAAACTTAAAAAAACAACGAAAAAACAACTACGTTTGGAGATGAAGAGACTAAAGAACGAATAAAACAACAAACTCTATAATAAAAAACTATAAAATACGACCTTACCACTTATAGGTCGGACCAATAACAGAATAGACACTGAGACAAGAAGAATGGCTGTATGAAAACAAAGTTCAATTTCTCTTTTGGATATCAACATCATCAGCTGATATCTCACTGTGACAGTGTTCCCAAATCAAGAAACATGGGCAGAAGATATACCAGTAAGTCAGTTCAGACATGAGGAGATCAAGTAAAAGAATCAATCTAGATCTGGGTTTCCGTGCCCTAGATTTGTCAAAAAGAATAGTTGAGATATCTTCTCAATAGACTAAGACTTCTGAACGAACTGTGACAAAGACAATGTAGTAAGATTTATTAAGTTTTTTTTTTTTTTTTTTTTTTTTTTTTGCTGGGATGGGTTAGATTAGAGGTTCTCAAACTTTTTTGACCCGGGGACCCCTTTATATAGTCAAAACTTGCGAACTTACTCCTAAGTGAATATGCGTAATTTATAAATTAAAAAATAAAATAAAAATTTGAAGAAGAGGTGATTTTTTAAATATCTTTAGTTTAAAATAAAATAAATTTATAATAAATATAATATAATATAAAAACATTAATGACTTGGATAAACGCGGTGAGATTTTATGAGTGTATTTCGTGTATATATATACGGTTCAATCTTTGTAAATAGCAACACTGCAAATCTCCACGAGCACATGTTTCTAGTCGGTTTCTTTTATTTGTTGAGGTTCATTACGCCATTGAATCCATGTGGTTTTAAATAACAAGACGGGAAAGCAGTCAACAACTTCTATGTAAAGACTCACAATGAAGAATATTATGAATATAAAATCTGTTTTTGAAACCAGAATTTGTGGGGGTCATGGGGCATCCTCTAATTCCTCGCCACGGGTAAAAGCCTTCCCTGTGGACAAAAGGAAAAAAAAATCTCGATCCTTACTGGACACTTCCACGATGTGTCTCTACGTAGCAATGTGAAAACCTGTACGTTCTTAATATCCTGATTCGAAGATTTTCTCAATGTTATAATAAGCGCAATGTAAATCTTATGCAATAATAAAACTGAAACTTCCAGCTTAGATATTATTTCAGTCAAAGCAAAGTTCTCTTATGACCAGGTAGAGTGCACACATTTACTTGAGAAAAATAAAACTAATTGGTTAACATAATAATAATAATATTTGAAAAGGCAGATCTAGGCTTGGATAGAAACAGCATTACTACAGGATTGGGTCCGGACGAGCTAGAGAGAAATTTAGAAGCCTAAAAGAATTCAGATGATACCAAAAACCATTAACAGATTACAGAGTTACAATGATGTGTAGATATACATACACTTTATGAAGAATTTATCAAATACCGAATTGAATTAGTCTAAAGATAATTATATGGGAAAACAGTGTGTTATAGTCGTCAGAAACAACTTTTTTTTTTTTGCATTGATGTGTAATGATGTCAGGACATCACTTGCTTTTCTCTTATTTGTCTTAGTCATATCGATAGAGGGGGGGGGGGGGGCGTTTTAACACTTTAAGAATCTTCGGCCTAGTAAGCTATAGCTTTTTTAAAATTTTATTACTGCAATAATTTACCCATAAATCTTAAAAGTAAAAGTTTGTATGCATTTTATTTTCTGTGGATTTTCTTGAGATTCTGTGGCCAAATAGATCTATTTGAACAGTCAAGGGCTCTAAATTGTGATAAGGATTTGAAAGGAAAAGACAGGCGTCAAAGGTTAGTGATGTCACAAGAACGAGCATGGTCCTGTTCACTACACTACTAGTGCTTTACTTAACAAGAAACTACTTTTGCACCGGTGCTAATTAACAGAGAGAGAGAGAGAGAGAGAGAGAGAGGGAGAGGGGGAGAGAGAGATAGAGAGAGTTAGTGCAAGTTAACAGAACGCCATTCGCGCCTGCCAGCAATTTCATCGCTAAATAATTATTATATTATATTATATTATATTATACCATATATTACGATATTAAAATATTACCATTACAATAACGGACACAATGACACGAGTTGTATTTATCCGCATGATAAGTTTCACAATGTGTTAGCCCCCACACAAAAAAAGTACGACACGATAAATAATAGATAATGAAATGTAAAAATATCGAAATACTTTGGGATTTGAAGTTTTCAATTATGCCGATATTTTACAGATCATTCGGTTAATAAAGAAAAAAAAAACAATGGCAGATCCAGACCAAGCAAACAAACAAAAAGAATACTGTCATCCTTCAGACACACATACACAAGCATCACAGGCTGCATCACCACATAAAGTTGTCGAGTCCAACGTTAACGACACCCTCGGTTTGATTATGGCTAGAAATTTCGAGGAACCAAATAGAACAGGCCGGGGGCAAGGCATCACTACGTGACATAAATATTTTACCAACCTAAACGGTCATTTACAACAAACCAAACAAACACAAGCAATCTAATACGATGATAAGAAAAAGAAAAGATTGACCGTCAAAGCGGTCATCGAATATCATGTGCTGACTGAACTGATTTGTCCTTTCCTTGTCACGACGGGCTCCAAACACCTAGTATATTCTAAAACAAAACCAGTTCCACTAGAGATATGTAACTCTTTAGCGAGGAAAACAAGAACCATCCCAAGTACACTTGAAACTATCATGAAGTGTTGATCGGTTCTAAATCAGGAGGAAATAAAAACGTTAGGACAACGAGGAGACCGCACTGTTACAAGCTATCAGGCAGAGAGAAGTCACGTGTCATTTTGTTACGACGATCTGCAGATTTTACTTGAACATCAACAGTGAAAGGTCAAGGCTTGCTCTTCAAAAGCTGATTTAGACAAAGAAAACGGAGAACCAGACTTTGACAAAGAACCAGACTTTGACAAAGAACCAGACTTTGACAGAGACTGGGAACTTCATAGTTGGGATATGTCTGTCTAGAAAGAGATCAGCTACATACATTTGTATCCAATTCTTCACAATAATAATGATAACAATTATGTTATGAATAGTGAAGATGCTGATATTGATTTATATCATTAAAGAAGATAACAAAGATTATATTTGGATCGACATCAATAATGTCACAGTACCAGGAAAAAGAAAAAAGAGGCAGACAGAGAAAACGATGGGAAGACAACATAAAAGAATGGACGGGCCTGTTACTGAAAGAGATTCTATCTAAGGCCAAAAAAAGACAGAGAGGAATGGAGAATGACAGTCGACGGATCATGTGTGGCGCTGATTCTGAAATGTTCACATCAACACAATTGCAATGAATATCGATAATTGGAAAAAAAAAAGCTATTGGAACTTCTCTGCCTCACACCATGGTACTTAAGGTAAGCATTTATTATGAAAAGTATTTTTCGATGGTAGTCAATATGACTGGAATAACAGAAGAACAAGCTCCTCACTTCGTGTGGCCGTCACAACGACCAAAAGTATTTACTTATCCGCTTCCCCCCCCCCCCCCCCTCAAGCAAAAGCGGAATATGAACTCGAGATCCACGTTTCTGTGGCCAACCGCTTTACACCTCACCCAAATAAGCGCAGTTTAGGATACACGCTAATGAACACGTTGAATGATTCTGACACCTATATATCAGATCTGAAAAGACAACACACGAAAAAATAAAAAAATGTCATTGATTCCACTGCCTGCTGCTAAATCCAATGAGACACGTAAACTGGTCATCAACGGACATTGGTCAGACGACATCGTGTTCAGCCATGAAATGTGATCATGTAAGACGCATCAACTGGTCAACAAGTTCGAATGCCCCAACGGTCATTGACAGCTAACTTGATCAATGACCTAGTCACGTGACGCTACCAGTGGCTTGTCTTGGACATTGCAAGACAAATTAACTTGTTGTCTAGTCTTGGGTCTAGTCCGACACCTTCTTATCTTAATTATGATCTGTATTGCCCAAAAAACACTGACAAAAGTAATTGTAATTAAGATATTTCATTATCGATTGAGGAAATGTGAACACGTTCATATTTTTGTTTTAGTTTTATGGACAGAAACTTTCAAGCACAACAATTGTTTTAGTAAATATGAGAGGGCAGAAGAAGGTCATTGATTTTCATTTATCTCGAGTTTTGGTTTCTCAGGATTTAAAAACTCAGAAAAGAAAATGAGCGTGTGTGAGGGAGAAGTGCGTGCGCGCGCGTGTGTAATTGTGTGGAGCCGGATGAGCGCAGAACCACGAAGCTGGTGCCTTGATTATTTTCGTTTAATTATGTATACAACAACCGCCCACACATAAACACACACAAACACACACACACACAGAAGGTCGTACATTTTTGGCAGAGCTGATGGTCCAGAGGCGCCTGCAGTTCAACAATAAAGTCGATCCATTCAGGAGACCGGTCTATGAGATGACGCATTTACAATATCGTTTATGCGTTCCTCTACACACATAAAAGCTTCGGCACTGTGTAAAAAAAAGGATGTCAAAGCACTAAACTTGTAGATAGATAGATAGAAGTCTAATGGTAAAGTTACATTTCCAGACTAAAGGATATTGTACAGTTAGAAGTCTAATGGTAAAGTTACATTTCTAGATCGAAGGATATTGTACAGATAGAAGTCTAATGGTAAAGTTACATTTCCAGACCAAAGGATATTGTACAGTTAGAAGTCTAATGGTAAAGTTACATTTCCAGATCGAAGGATATTGTACAGATAGAAGTCTAATGGTAAAGTTACATTTCCAGACCGAAGGATATAGTGCAGATAGAAGTCTAATGGTAAAGTTACATTTCCAGACCTAAAGTTGTGATCTTGTGAGGGTAACGAGGTATTGTCTGACCATCATATTAACCAATCCCTTTCCTTATTCTTGTCAAGACAAGAGATATGATACATGAAAGTTAGGTGACATTCCCCAACGCAATACCAGACAATTTCCATAACCTCAAGTAATTATAATAAATAGGGCGAATAGGCTACATGTCAACACATCTATTTCATCTCTAGCTTGCCCGAATACTAAAGTAACACGTGTGTTATCTCTATAAAGTTTCAGAATAGTAAAGTCAACATCTGTGTGTCACTAACGAGTGAGAAAGCCAAATCGATATTAAAGTACATACACTTATGATACACACATAAACCTGTTCTCAACACCTTTTCTGGACTAAGTACTTCTAAGTTATAGAGTCACAATACAGCTAATGTACCGGTATAAGTAAAATAACTATAAAACGTTAATTTTTTGCAACATCACAAACTAGAACGAGACAAACATAATCTACGATTCTACGAGCATCTTCATTGTTCACAAAGATTGAGATCAACAGAATGCCAATTTTATATTGTAAAAGTCGAAAATTAATCGTGGTAAATAAGTCTTCTAGGTGAGTCAAGGAATAGTACATTTATTGTCCTCATAAACATATTAAACACTCACTATTAGACCCAAAGTCGAATAGAGAGCCTCAACATTAAGCCAAAAAAAAAAATGTTCGGGTCTAATCAAGGCCATTGGTCGATGAGCAAGCCACAAAAGCCCTCTATTACTAACGTCATCGCCCGGGCTCAGCTGACCGCACACGCACGCACACTACATCGAATGAAAGTAAAACTTCGCAACTAGCTACCCTATATATATATATATCTACAAGTTGATTTTGTTTAGAAAAAAAAAAACAAAAAAAAAAACATGTCAAGAACAAGCAGCCAGTGGCATTGAAAAGTAGGTCAACGGAAAGTGGGAGGGGCGTGTTTTTCCAAGATTATAGCTTCTGCAGTGTTATAAATTACGCTGACAATAATGATACTCAAACGGGAATCTTCCACTGCTCTCCCCCTCAAATGCTAATTGCTCTGTCAGTAGATACAAGTGACAGCACGTCTTGGACCGCAGGGTCAAAGGTCAAAGTTAATCGGTTTAAAAAAAAATATTTTTCGATTTACCAGGGGAGGACTTGGGACTCAATAAAGATCTGCATAGACTGCCATAGAATCTTGGCACATGCAGTTTCGGCAAAGAAAGAGATCGAGTTACGCACATGACCGTATCCTCTGAGGTCACGTATAAACTAAGCACAGTCGAGCAGAAACAATCCATTGAGCCAATCAGACAATGACCGTTGTACTTTTGTGTCCACCCACTTAGCAAACCCAGATATTTTTTTAATAAACAACCAACAGGGCCGGTCTTGGGTAATCAGAGGCCCTAGGCAAAATGAGCTTGGTGACCCCCATATATATATATATAGTTCGTCCATCGTGGTTCGATGATGACAACTTTGTCATCCAGGGGGCTGAGAGCTTTGCACTGGGGCTTTATGCCTCCTCATGTGGCTGGTGAGACCTATGTGGGCCCGGAATGTTCGGCCGCACACTGGGCAGGTTATTCCAGCTGGAGCTAGTGTCGTTTGCCTTGCTTTTCTTCTCCCATGGCCCCCATGCCCTTAAATGAACTACACAAAAATAATAAATAAACACGGAAAAAGGGTTAAGCAATTTATTAAAAACCTATATTCATCTAAAAATAGATTAATAAATAAAAATAAACAAAAACCATTTTAGAACGACGCGAGAACGCCTAGACAGCCTAACAATAATATCTATATAACGAGATATCATTCTGTCTCTAGAATATTCACAATTTATTCGATACTTTTGCTACCATCAAAGAAAGAAAGAAGTTTATTTTTGTTCAAGCTTTATGACATCTGCACGAATACATGTACAAAACTAGCTGAACGCTAGCTGAAATAGTGCTCTAGTCAAAAAATATTTTTTTCGAGTCCTGTGCCAGGCCCCCACTAATCGGAGGCCCTAGGCGACTGCCTAGTTTGCCAATGCCAAAGATTCCAATTCTGTTTTTTATTTTGGTTAATTTTAAACAATGAACCTTGATGGCATCTAGCAGCATTGCTAGGGAAATGTGAAATGTTTAAACATAGAACAAACAAAAATTTAAAAAAAAAAATCTTTACGTAAGTCGAGTAGGTGGAAGGCGTGATAAATTTTAAAAATATCGTCACTGCAGACAATAGGCTTACGCCCTAGATGTCAATGGCAAGGTCATGGCCTACGACTGCTCAGGTCCACGTGACAATAAATAACTATAACTATAAATAAAACCTAATAATAATTTCCTATTAAAATGAGCATACTATCTGTTAGGAATATGAAGTGCTCTAGACTTAAAACAATAAAGAGTCTCACTTGTTTGAAGAGAGTGTGTGATGCGACCAAAGCCGGATCCAGAACTATCTTTTTTTTTGGGAGGGGAGGGATGCTCTTACCACACTCTTTTTTTACAAAACTTATATCAACTCACTCTGCCTGTCTGGTAAAAAGTTTGTACACAATGTTTCTCCCACACCCAATCTCGAATCAAACTGAAATTTTGCATAACTATTTCGGTTACCTGACAACACAAGAATCAATTAAAACAACAACAACATAACAATTAGTTAATTAACTTTTGGTAATTAATTCTTTGTTTGATATCTCGAACAAGGTAAATACAAATTTTACTTGACTGAAGTGGTGGCATAAGCTGAATTAGTCCCCTTTATAGGTCGCACTTATAGAAGCATTTGTACAAATTTGTCCTAGCATAGGGAACAAAGAATGTACTTGTATCTTTGTCTTTCTGAGTAGTTTATAAGGTTTTGTTTTTGTATTGGAAGATTATGGTTCAGTGTTATATGTAAAGTTGCTACTTTACTTTTAAGTCTTCCATCCTGAAGGCTTTCTAAATTTAGTTTCTTTTGGGTTTCTTGAGCACATTCTACTATTGGCCTAACCAAGGTTAAGTAACATTTTAGTTTTATGTTCTTTTTTGATTTGTAGATATTTCTTTAAAAAAAACTCTAATGCTTTGTTAGATTTTTAAATAGTTTCATCGATATAGGGATGCAATGATAGTTTTTCATTTATTATAACACCTAGATATTTTGCGTTTTTAGTCTGTGTTACTGGTTTGCCATGAATAACATAAGTGGAATTAATTTGTTTTAGTTTTTGTTGTTTCACTTAAAAACTGACATTTTATTTTTTGGTGGAAAGACATGCTCCAATTTGATTCCCATTTCTGTAATTCATCTAATTATCTTTGTAAAATATGTGTCTTGTGTTGTTTTTATTTGTTCTAAAATATTATGCAATCGTCTGAAAATAATCTGAACTATTGCAAATTGGTAAATCATTTATTTAAATTAAAACTTAATTACATGACGGATATAATCTAATCGATACAATTACACTTCGTACAAGCTTTGCTTTTTTAAAAATGTTTTTCTTGTTAATTCGTAGCATTGCCCTCATCCAGCTTTTTTTTTTAAATTTATTTTTTAAAATGTTTCTTAAATTTTATTTTAACCTGTTGTAGACCTACTACACAGTCTTGGCGTTATGAAGCGGGGTTTTGTCGACACATTATAGGACAAATAAAAAATTTCGTCTAGTATTTGTATGACATAGCTAACAAATTATGCACAGACATCGTGTAATTTTTTCGCCTCCCCCCCCCCCCCTCCCTAACAACGATCCACCAATGGGACGAGTATGCATTAAAAGAATAGTCTAATATAAAGAATCAACAATAATAGAAAAATGTGAGTTTTTCAAGGAGATTGTTTTCCCTTCTATGACCTACATTTACGTATTTTTATTTAACAAAACTTTCTTTTGTCCTACATACGACTCTTACTATCTCCTCCTTACACTCGCGATTCTTCCAAAGTTGAGAACCGCTGAACTGGCTATAACGAAACTTGCACACACCATAGATGCATCTCAATCCTAAGTTTCACACACATTGACCCATGAAATCTAAAATGTCACTGGCCTCTCCCCGTCGCCTGATATAAAGTCAAAGTACTTATCAGGAAACAGAATCCCAGGGACACCATACACAAGTTAACAACTGGCGTGCATTATTCAAATAAGGTCCACGTAAGGGCGATACCTATATACATTTAAGGTCCAACTAAATCTAATGACCTAAGGTCCAAAAGGAAGCCTCATACATATGTACATTAATACTATTATTAGAACTACAGAAAATCGATTGACAGTAAAATGTTATTACAAAAATATATATATATATAATTCGTACCAAGATCGAGATGCACATGTTGATTTATAGCTGGATATTATGAAACAAGAATTTGAAAAATCATTGCCGAGCTTCAATGGATAGAACAAATGAAGAAGTTAGATTACACTTTATGCCATGACTTACTTTAAATATATCGCATAAATCCACATTTACTAACAGTACACACACTCTCTCAGAAATAAGGCAGCGCTTCTTTGTAACAAGAAGTCGCTCGATACTGAAATAGAGCATGTGTTGGTATATATCTCTGTGTGTGTGTGTTATCACATGTCGCATCAAGGCCAAAGAAATAAAAAAAAAAAAAAATGAAAAAATAGATTGGACAGAAACAGGTCGTTTAAAAAAAAAAGATCAGCCTACCGGTACGACGATATTCGTAATTCGATCATGCGTATCGGTTCAGTATGAAGTTTGAAGAGGTGTTTATTCTAGACAGAAGAGAGACAAACAGACAAAGAGAGACAGACAGGACAGTCGTATTTTGTTTGAATGTAAACTGATAGAAGAATCTATATGCTATACTTATCTTAACTCATATTTACTTTTAAAAGAATACAATAATTAATTATAAATAGGCCTATTCATGCCGATTCCCTGATCGCTAATACCAACTATTATTTCTAACTTTGTAAAAATATGTCACTCTAGGTTCCTATCTTTAAAAAATATCATAATATGTACTCTAAATAATGTATATACATTTAGATTTACATGAGTTAAGGCGGCATTTCAATATTTCAAGGAATAGGTCAAAGTGTTACTATTTCATAAGACTAAATTTTGTCAGCTGAAAGAGACTAATATGTACATTAATATATAAATATATAGTTTTAGCTCTTAAAGATTTGTTTTAAGAAAATGTCATAAGGTTGTAGTTTAAAAAAAAAAAGGATATTTCTGTGACAGACGTGATGTGTGAATGGGTGAGAGGGACATCATTAGTACATGACGGGGACATCATTAGCACATGACGGGGACATCATTAGCACATGAAGGGGACATCTTTTGCACATGACGGGGACATCATTAGCACATGACGGGGACATCATTAGCACATGACGGGGACATCATTAGCACATGACGGGGACATCATTAGCACATGACGGGGACATCATTAATACGTGACGGGTTACATCATTAGTACATGACGGGGGACATCATTAGTACATCAACAACCTTCGTCAACACGGTGTCAGAATTTTGTTGAGTTTGTACATTTTATTTGCAAGTAAACAAAGTTGTTGTTTTTCTGTTACCAAAAATAAACAACGAGGAGCAAAAAAAAAAACAACTAAGTAGAAACCGGAGACCCAAGGGATATCATTCACTAACATGGGAAGTAATTCAATTCTGGAATTCTTTGCTTAGGGAATTGATGCACGCACTGTCTGGTGTGAGCTCTTACGTCTGTTCCCCCTCGCCTTTTTACCCCCCCCCCCCCTCTCTCTCCACGCAATTCTATGCGTTTTTTTTTTCCTTCATCGAATTGTATACATGACATCTTTAAAATATAGCTATCCTTAATAGTCGGGTTGTAATGTAAATTGCTAAGTCGGCTCGTAAAATTGTATGCCTTTATGTATATGTGTGTGGTGCAAAGAGGGTTTGGTGAAGATTTGAAAGGTTAGAAAAAAAAAAGTGCTTCAAATCACATCAACGTAGGCCTACTATTTATCTAAATCACTATAAAGAAATATAAGAAGTGACACACACTATTATAGCTCACAACTATCATACTTCGTTCTTCTCGATGCGACGCCTATGTCCCATCGTCCGATTTGGCTAATCAATCTCCATAACGCGGAGCCCACTATCCAGATTGGGCAGATTAAGTTGTCAAAGGCACGAGGAGATCTCTTGGATCACGTGATCTCTTCGTGTTTACTATATTATGGACAGTAGGGACACAAGACAGTGTCCTTGAAGCCTTTCAGGTTTTCGGAAGAAAAAGAAATATTGGCTTGAAATTTTTTTTAAAAAAGATCTATTCCTATCATCTAAATCTTTTGCTCAGGTAATGTTTAGGGCTGTACTAAGTCCTGGCTAAAGTACAAAATAATCAATAATCAATTACTTTAGGAAGTAGTCTCGCACGCACATGTAACGGATGCTGGGTCCCTATGTCGGAAAAGAAGCCTCGGAGGCACCAGCACTCGACCCCTTCATCCAATTATTTTTTTAATTAAGCATTATTGTAGTCACAGCTGAATATATCCTCTAACATTAAACAACACGTATTCCATACAAATATTCTATTGGGCACAGTACCAGGCAGAAGAAAGTGAAGAGGAGAGAGATACATTTTATTACGTGACAGCCTGTCAAGTTTTATTTCAGATTATCCTTTGAAGCATAGTTCTGGAGGTCCAAAGATGGTAGAGTTTAATTGTTCCTGTGAAATATATCCCCCAACATTAAGCAAAAAAACACGCTTACCATAGAAATATTTTATTGGGCACAGTACCAGGCAGAAGCTAGGAAAAAGGAAAGAGACAATGGACCGACTTACTCTTCGACGATTTTCTGAGAAAAGGCAAGGGATGGAGATGGATGACGTAAAGTCGGGAAAACGTTGACAGTGGCTCCTCAACAGATTTTTTCCTAATAGATGGAGGGAACGAAACATGAGACAGTCGAACCAAGGGAGATTTACTTTGAGTGATAGTTTAGAATATGATTTGATATTTTTGTAAATATATTTTTTAAAGATATTATTAAGTTGATTTTTTTTCATTTTGAATTTTTTTTTCAGGGTGTAAGTGAATATATTTTAATTTTGGGTTATATTAGGAATAACAATAAATTGATTTTCAGTTAAAGATATTACAGGATATTAAAAAGACCTTAAATCTGTTGGAAGTAAATATAACTGAACATTGTACAGGCCACATAACAGAGGATAATTTGCAATAAAAATTGGCATACATCAAGTAATAAAATGTGTCAAGGTCTTAAAAAAACAGCAACATTTTTTGTTTGTTTGTTAAAAATTCTTTTTTTGAAATCACTAAGCTTTTCGTAAAGCTAAAAATATTTCAAAAAGTCCAAAAGGGCTAAAATAACTTACACTTTGCAGAGATGATAATCCAGATAATTCTAGAAGTATTATTGGAGTCATTCGTTTATGTCGTGTCACCATTTTTACTGTAATTTTATTATTTACAGTCATATTATGTTTTTGTACTTGAAATAATGTGTGTGTTTATTATTATACTATTCAAGAGTGATATTAAAATAACTCCATTTTCTTTTAAGTGGATTTATAGTTGACTGAATACAAATTCACGAATCCTCGGCCACGTTTGGATATAGATCTAAGTCTAGATCTACTACTAGATCCAGTATTAGCCTGATGATGTCTAATGACTACTGATTGGACTAATCAGGCTAATCCTAATCATTACTTTCAATAATAATAATAATAGAAATAGTCTAGATCTAGATCTATGCTACTCCAAAACATCCATTAAACTAGAAAATTAGTGATTTTGTTTAAAAAAGTAAATAGATCTACTTGGTTCTAGATCTAGACATCATCAGAACAAAGAGGAAAACTTACAGAAAAAATAAAAGTTGTGTAAGTTGCCATTATTGATTTTTAAAACACTCCGCCCACTCTGCGGAAGTTATTAAAATCAATAACCATAAAAACGTATGTTCGAATCATTAAAAGATGCAGTGATGAGTGTTTATATGTTTTAAGAAGTTAACTTATTGAAAGTTTTTTTTTCCCACTCACTATACAGCGATCTACGCTTTTCAGGATTTCCCGATAGCTCTTCTTGAATAATAAAATGTTTTAGATTTTTTTTTCATCCGGTTGTAGAAATTAGGGCCTATAGCCGTAAGGTATTTTTTTAAGCATGAAAAAAGTAAGCGCTTGAGGTGTGTGTTGTTTGGACCAGCTAGCGGGAATACCCGATATGTCATCTAAATACTAGAACATAGGCAGCAGGCGTTTTACTAAGGCTCGTCGTACAGGGCATGCATCTAGTAGATCTAGTAGTGTCATGGGCCGCAACAAAATCGCCGAGTCCAAAGAAATATGGCAGAGGAGACACAAACTAGACTCTGATAACAAAAGAAACCAACACAAAAACTGTTTTGTTCTCTTGGCTATGAAACCTTCTAAATCCAACTTTTAAATGTAAATTTCAAGTGTCATGAGTAAAACTGGTAGGAAGGAAGATATCGTTTGCTATCGTTATAATATTTTGTTACGCATAATTCAGAGGCGGCTTTGGAAAAGGGGGGGGGGGAGTGGAGCAACAGCGATAAAGAGACTCCTCTGTCACCGTCAGCCCGTCGTACAAATACTCGTTGCCCAGATATGACACTCGCCCAGGGCCCCGCGCACTGCTAGGGCCGCCTATGACGTAATGCCCACGTGTAAGATAACTCTCCCCAAGGTGAAAAAAAAAAGATTATCATTATTATTACGCACCATGGGAAATGATATTTGTAACTCACCGTTGTTTCACTTTATCAATGAAAGATAGCATTAGTAACGACAACTCACTTCTGGAGTTATAAAAAAGGGAAATAATGTATATAGCAGTGTTATTCTCTCCCCTATCGACCAATCATCTGTTCACAGTCATAGTGTTTGTTGATACTAGAAGTTATTTAACACATGCATATAACTGTAGGTCTTGTTTGACAAATTACAACAATTAGAAGGAGAGAAAAAAAAAGCGACAAAGAGAGGGGGAGGAGAGAGTCTAGATAAACCTCAACATAACATGCTGACCTATCACGGAAAGGTCACCACAGACTCAGAGGGTCCTGAAGATTTAAAGCCGTGGGGGTGAAAAAGAATACCAAATGGTATCGCGCCAGATTCTTATTCCACGTTTATTTTTTAACCTAAAAATATTTGTGCCCAGTTACTCCCCTTCCAAGGTGTTCACTGTGGTAACAATAAGGGTAAAGGTAGCCTACTCCTCTCAGACCTTGCAATCTTGGAGGGCAAGTTCTTCATCTGTTTCTATGGCCAATGGTCAACGATGGTGTCATGTGGCCAGCACAACGACCAACCGTCTTTATTTCTCCAACGTATTAGAGTTGAGTGGACTCAAGGGCGTCTTTAAAATCCCGAAACCGTCGACCACCCGACCTTCACATCATCTGCTCTCATAGATCGCAAGGTCTGAAAGGGGGACACCTCTGCTATTGCTTTACATCTAAAGATTATGGGAAACAAAATGTTCATGGGAAATATACACTGCCTATAAAAACTAAAACTACAAAATATGATTGATGTATACTTTCCCTCCCTTACCAAAAAAAAAGAAAGGCGACCATTCAGAGGTATGGTCAAACGGTGAAATGGACACTGGCCAGAAAATACATAAGAGTTTAAATTTCATACACGGTCCGAGTATTGAGTAGTTAGTTCATTGACATGTGATACAAGCATGTATAATAAAGTCAAACTGGAGACAATAAGAGTGCAAACCAACTGGACAAAGGTCACATGCAAGTGATGACACCGTTGACCTTTCCAATGGTGTGGGTAACATCAACTATTTGACCACGGCGAAGCACTAAATCTATCTGCATCTGTTACGCCACCATAGAAGATAACAACTATATAAGTGAAATTCACTTTGATAGCTAGGCCTAGATCTCGCAATGTGTCCATGTCCACAATAGATCTAGCAGGCAATGTTCGTATACCCCCCCCCCCCCCCGACTTTGATAGCTAGATCTAGATCTCGTAATGTGTCCAAGTACACACTAGATCTAGTGGGCTATGTTCCAATACCCCCAAATGCCAGGTAGACTAATTGTATTTTAGATCCTTTACAATTTGACCTTTAAATAAATAAATAAAAAAACATATTTAAAATGAGTGAAACTAATTACTGATTAGGGGTGAAGAATCATTTCGTAACATTAAGAGCTCAATATGAAGAGGGATACCATTTTCCTTTTCCATTTTTTCTTTTTTTTAAAGATGAACTGAACTATATATGTTATAAGAGCGTCATGGAAGTCTGGTACGATGATGTATGAATATTAAAAATTAGACTTAAGTCGTCGAAATGTTTCTGGAGCATTCTTTATTTTGAGAAGTAACGAGATCCTTCTGGTGGAGGAAATAAATATCTCTAGGCGCACACACATATGCACATGCAATAAACCATTGTATTTGACACAAGTGTACAATAACCCCCCCCCCCCCCCCCCGGACTCTCTCCGTTTCTCGCTCGTACGATGACGTCATCTAAAAATCTACATATGGATGAGACAAGAGAGACAAGAGACAGAGGTCAGCAAGTTATGACCCCCCCATCTCCGTTTCCCCCATATCTGTTTCACATTTCAAGGGTAAAGATCGAAATAATATCTTAAAGCGGAAATAACATTGTAGCATTTGTGTGTGCGAGTGTGTTTATCTTGTGTTTACCAATTTATTGTAGCCATTAGGCTAGTTATATATGCGTATATGCAGGCTCGAGTGTTTACTTTTATTTATGTATGGATGATCTGGATTCTGATACCTCGAAAGCAAGGGAGGCAACTGTTTCGAGCGAAGAGCGTTCAATATGAAGACATAATGGTTTCTCTAGCACAGAAAGATCATGAGATGTCTGTTTATTTCAAATTATACGTCTCTAGCATGCGAAACAATAGCTGTGTGGTGTGTTTACCTAAAGTAGCGAGATTAGTTAAATGGTGACAAAATGTACATCTTTAAACAGTGGTCAGTAGCAAGTGCTCTTATTACACAGCAGTAACACAGCCCCACAATGAGATATATAAGGAACACATTGCATTTTTTTTTCCTGCTAATGCAAACAACAGCTAATTGGAAAGAAATCTTGTGATAATAGTTCGTAAAAAAAATATGAAAACGAAAAGGACTATTGTCCGTGTAAAAGAGGGTGCTACACACAGAGGGTGCTACACACAGAGGGTGCTACACACAGAGGGTGCTACATACAGAGGGTGCTACACACAGAGGGTGCTACAATAAATAGTGTAATGTGAGAACCACTGACACACTATCTTCTTGCTATCACTGGGTTGGCATGTATCTATTGAAATAAAGCGTGAGAACCACTGACACACTATCTTCTTGCTATCACTGGCTTGGCATGTATCTATCCAAAAAAAGGCGTGAGAACCCCTGACACACTATCTTCTTGCTATCACTGAGTTAGCATATATCTATTGAAAAGATATTGCTGACTCAGCACGTTAGTACGATCCTTGTATTCACTTGTCCAATTCACAGACCAATATATTTATCTGTGACGTTGTGTTGTAGAATTCGTAAAAGATTACAAATAAACAAACAAAAAAAAAAACAAGATAATAAAAGGGCGGCCACTTAGGGGTCAGTCCTACTCACACATTAAGTAGCACACACCAACTCGCACATAGACTGCATTTAGAACAATGACCTCGAATTAACCATACTTAAGTACATTAACATCTTTAGCAGAGTTTGTCATAAAAGCGAGTAATATTTAAATTTTCTAAACCAATTCCATCTTTACGATCAAATTACTAAGTAAACTAAATATTCATACAGTAGAACGTCGTTCATCCGAAAGTTTATTATCCGGAGCGTCAAATATCCGGACCAGTTTTTTTTTTTTTTTTTTATCAACCACATGTACTGTAATGCACATATACTGTATGAATACGAAAAATAAGTGATTATTTTCCACAATAAAGGTAAAATTGCGACATTTGTCACCTATTTTGCTCGTTCTTCACGCACGTGTCCCGCATGTGATGATTTTCAATATTCGTATAGTGTCCGGTTGCATATACTGCATGGATCGCTTCGGTTTTCGGTTATCCGAACAATCGCGTATCCGAACGGTGTCCGGTCCCAATTGAGTCGGATAAACGACGTTCTACTGTAGTTTATTTGCAATCTCTCCATACTCTCTATATTCTAGTTCATGTTTCGTTTTTAACCACCACCCCTTTCCCCCGCGCCTACTGCCAACTATATCCTAGCCCATAACAAAGTTCTAAAACCTTCCTCATCGATAACCGAAACCCACACACACACAGACGAGAACGCGGATTTCTACAGCAACGTTTCTCTAGCTAGGGAACCCACATTCCTACACTGTGTGCCATTTATTTTTTTTGTAGGAGAAGGAATAAAGTATTTATACACATAGCGTAGCCAATGTCCATTGACCATAAACATAGCTTAGTCAACGTCCATTGACTATGAACATAGCGTACGAAACGTCCATTGATCATACTCATGCAAGAGTCGTATTGCTGAATGTGCAGACACAGGAAAAGCCTGTGTCGAAAAAGCCTATATGAAAATATCCACAAAAATGAAAAGAGAGGGGGGGGCATTAAACAATAAAATAAGTTACCCCCCTGTCACGTGGTATAGACAAGTGTCTTTTTCTTTCTCCTAACTCTGTTTTTTTTTAAAAATTTCCTCTAGTCGTAGTACTTGTACGGGGCGAGAGTGTCTTGTAGTTTTGTTTTGAATTGTTTTGCTACGTCACAAAGTCCGGTGACAACTATTGGTCATTCTTTTGCCATGAGGCAGTTCACCCTCTTTGGTTGAAACGGACGGTGTGTTGGCCCGTAAAACGTTCTTTGTCTGTACTAGTTTCTCGGACTTATTATTCAGTAGGATTTTTGGGACCCCTGTTTAGGGTGAGTTATTCGTTTGTGATATCTATTATTGTATGTTGTATGAGGTTGTCACTATTTCTATTTTTAGTGTAGAAGTTGAGAGTATTGTGTTTATTTCGTTTATAGGGTGCCAGTGTTGGAGTTGTGGGGTGGGCGTCGCTTGCCGTCTCAGTAATATACATTACAGTTTTTCAGTGTCATTGTCAAATTGGCGATCATCTGAGGTCTAACTTTACTATTACCGAGGTTGGCAGTTTTGTGACGCTAGTCGGTCAGAGTCTGGTGGACTATGTAACCAGGGTGACAAGTTGATAGCAGTAGTAAAAGTGCATACATTGATTATTGAATAATATCTTTATATATACCTATTATATATACATATATATATCTAATATATATATATTGTCTATTTATCATCCTCATTGTACATACACATATATCAGTTTCATACAATTAAATTCATTTATTTTTGTTATTTAAACTATTCACCTAGTTGGTTACTGTATGTACGAACTGTGTGTGAGTGATGTTCTTGTCAGGTTGAACCCCGGGACCTTAATAGTATACGGCTAGTTAACAACCCAAATAAATCCTAAACCTGACAAATGGGGGCTCAGATTCCGGCTGTGACTACTAGGTCATAGATTCATTTCTTATCTCGTCTTATCTTATAAAATAATATAAAAAAATACTGCCTAATACCCCTTTATTTCATTTATATTTGATGTTATTGGGTACAATTTGAAGAAAAAAAATTGTGTACTTCTCATAATTGTTTGGACATGTACCGGTACATCAAAAGTAGCAGATGCTTGAAACATTGTTAAATTTATCATTGATTTGTTTGAATTCACCGCCATATTAGTATATGTGTTGATTGTTGATATTGAGGATTGTACCAATGCTAAATTCATCATTTATGATTTTGAACTCATCATCATATGACTATAGGTGTTGATATTGTGATTTATATTCAATTTTTTCTTTCATGTAATTTTGTGCTTCACTTATGACCCGAGTGACGAGTGTCTTCTCGCTCCCGACAACAGACAAGTGTGTGGGGATTGACCGTTGATACCGGTGTTAGAGGCCATCGTTCCTGTATTGGTGTGTTGGAAGTCCCTGTAGCAGCTATCTTTCTACGCATCGGCCTGGAGTGAGGAGTTTTCTCTCCGACGTTGGATACTACTCAGATAGGTTTTCTCTTTCTTTGCCATACGACACACTTTTAAGTTTTAGTTTACATCTTATGTCAGTATATTATAGTATATCATATTAATAATAATAATAGTATTAGTTGATTTAGCTTAACACAGTAAGGCACTTAGACCATGGAAATCAGGTTATCGGTAACGTCACAGTTTATTAGTGATGGCCGTGCTATGGGCTACGAAAAGGGGAAAGGTTAGAGAGATATGTGAAGGAACGGAAAGATGAATATGATAGAGATAGGGAAGACGCGAAGGCAGAGGAAAAAGCAAGGTTTGAGCGGCAGGAGAAGTTGAAGAAAGAGTCGAAGGCAGAGGAAGAGGCTAGGAAGAAAGAGGAAGAAGCGAGATTTGAACGTGATAAGGCCAAACGCGAGGAGCACGAAAAATGGAAGGAAAGAGATGCCAAGGAGTCGATCAAGAGGAAAGAGGAGTTGGAACTGGCTAGGCTTAAAGAAAAGTCTGTGCCAGAGGCAGGCGGGGCGGCAGGACAGACAGGTGATGTGCGATACAAGAATGTCTTAGAGAGGCTTGACAAGAGTTTCCAGGGAATGAAAGGTGACGACGACCTCCTAGCTTACCTAACACACTTCGAGGTCGTTGCAGCAAGGTGCAAAATAGAGAGAAAAGAGTGGTCCTTGCTGTTGTCATATAAACTGACCACCGCACTCAGAAACTTCATGCTAAGGGACAGTCTGTTCCTTAGCGAGAATTATGAAGAAGTCAAGACTGCACTTCTTCGCCATGCAGATATCAACGCCGAAACCTGCCGCAAAAGATTCCATCTCGTGAGACCAAGTCAAAACGACTTAAGGAGATATGTAACATAATTGAGAACAGCATTAGACAATTGGTGCAAGATGGCCGAAGTCGGTAAAACAGTGGAGGCGTTAAAAGATCTGTTGATCAAAGATAGAATTTAGGTGAAGATTGGGATTTTGAATTTCGGGATGTTTAGGGCGCCCTTGAGTCCACCCAATTGTAATGGGTTCTTGACTTTAGTTGGGGAAAGAAAAGGCTGTTGGTCTTTGTGCTGGCCACATGATTACCTACTTGTTAACAGTTGGCCAAAGAAACAGATGACCTTAACATCATCTGCCCTATAAACCGCATGGTCTGAAAGGGGAACTTTACTTTTTTTAACTTTACTTAGGTTACTTCAGAACCATAGAAAACAGCTCAACAGAAGTCGGAATTCGGACTACACACCCCTTGATATGCAGCCAAGTGGTTTATGCCACTTAGCAACCCTTAAAACTTTTATGCTTGGCCTAAAACTTAGATCTAGATATTTAACTTAAAATATGAACTACTAAAGACCATGACACTAATATCAAATGATTAAGATAATTTAAAACATTAGATTTATATAATAGAGCAATAATATCTTATTTTCAAAATAGCTCTAGATCTCGATAATAGCATATTTTATTGATCCTAACCTAATACGTCAAATCTGTATCTGTATCTAGATTATTCTAGACAGACCTAGATCTAGTTTACTGCGCTGAACCAGAAATAAAATTAAAACATCTTTGTTTTCCTGTGATTATCACCTTTTTTTTTTTTTTGTCCCGCCAATTTGTTTACAAAACCCAAACCCCAACTCCACGAAACTAGGTCAAACAGCACGTGAAGGTTTGTCGTAGGCTTCCTTCATTTTCAGTATTAATATTAGATCTATATCGCTTGTCATACAAATACAAAAGTGGGTCAAAAGTAACAACCCCCAACCCACCCATCTAATCGCAATAAAACCCAAATAGAGACAATAAAAGAAATTAGATCTAGGAATACATAATAAGATCTAGGTCTATGTCTTGAAAATAGTCCAAAACTTACCCCAGATGATTTAAACGTTGCCAGGTAACTGTAGCAGAAATACACCAGTCACCAACACTTTTAATTTAAAGAAAAAAAATGAATTCGCCAACGCAAACACCGAAGACAAAAATGCTTAAGTTTAATATCGACTAAAACTCTTATAAAATTTAAAATACCGTAAACTAAATCTAGATCTATATTTATTCTTTGTCAATAATGAAGAAGTCTGGAATATACGTTTCCACAACCATCTCGATTTGAAGCTCGCTCGCGATATGTGGGTGCAATAACAAGTCCACGCGAGAGTGAGATGCGATGAATGAGGTCAAAGATCAAAAGGTCTACCGTTCTTGCCCTGACAAGTGCGCGATAGCAAGTCGTTTTAGCTCGGCGAACTGGTATCCACTGCATTTAAGTGGTTTTCTTTTAGATTCTTCTGGTTGCTATTTAGCGTATAGCATGGGTGGAATACTGCATATTCTAAGATATATATCTAAGATAGAATGATAAAAAGAGAAATGTGAAAAATATTCTTAATTCCCGTCCATTTTGAACACTTCCCTCCGTACTCTTAATCTAACTACAAAACATTTTGCAGCCCACGAGATGCTCCTAATCTTGCCTAGACATGTAATTATAAGCTTAGAGAGTGTTTCTACCGGTCGTTACCAGTAGTAACAAACTGCATGTAAACAACTAAACATTTGTAGGCGTAATATATCGTAACTAATTAAAACTTCAAATACCTTGAATATCTTTCTTGTGAACTATACTAGATATAATTTTTATCAAAAATCAAGTTGAAATAGTATAAATGTACTAGACTTTAGTAATAATATTTCTTAACAAAAGCTCATTCACTACAATAATCCAACCTTTCAGTCTCACGTTCTGGAGTCGTCTCCCCTAATTAAGAACAAATGACGACAATGACACCTATGCTGCATTATTCACAACCAATTTCCAACGTCACCATAGAAACACACACACAAACATACACTCCATAACATAGGATAGATACTAAAATGGGAGTAATAATTTTTTCAATCTAAATAAAATAAATGGATGACACACTGCAGTTTTTTAAGTAAAAAAAACAACAAAAATTAAAAAAAAAACAAGCATTGAAAGCTGTAGATTTTATTTAATGTTAAAAAGTAAAATTGCCGGAATAGCATCTTTTTTTTAAAATATATTATTAGATATTTTATTAAATATGTAGCTTTTATTTTATAAGAGCTACAACCGACTGCAAATATGTACTTCTATGATTTTTAATAAGACAACTTTTTTTTTGTCTAAGAACTCTCTAGGTTGTTTTTTTCTCAATCTTTCACAAAGCACTGCATAAAACCCTTTTTTTAATTAAAGTGTGTTTGCTTTCATCCATGTAAAAAACAACAACATTCCAACACTAAAACGTAAATAGTATCATTGTAGAAACTATAAGAAATAATCGCCCCTCCCTGCCAAAAGGTAATGACACAATAAAAATTAAATATTTATTATTGTCAATTATGGCCATCACTGTATAATGGCTCTTCCAAGTTCTCCACCTGTGTTAATGAACGTTCAGTTTATCTGAGAATAATTAGGTCCATATATATCACACTTGGGAGGCTATTATATATATATATATATATATATATATTGCTCATATCAATCATGCGGAGGCTGCATTGTACTGTAAATAAATACTTAAGTAAACTATAAGAGCATTAGCAACCTTATTTTATAGTACACTATCCCTTGATGCAAAGATCTTGTTTTTTAAAAAAACTTCTCTATAACAGTATACAAAGCAATACACGAGATTATTATTATGTTACGTGTCAGCCCCCCCCCCCCCCTTTTTTTTTTCAGTCACCATTTCTTATTGGACAAGTTCATCGATTTTCAGAAGAGATTCCAGCTCCGAGAACTGCGTTCCTGGATTCGAATTATCCAATCCATTATTAATGCAATGACGTCCGATCATTACATTGTATAATAATCTGTCGGATATCTTCAAGTGACAGCTAGAAATTAAGATATCTTCTTATCTCCTTAAACAGTCTCAATGTTTTGTACATCGGACTACATCCTCGAGTATTAATGACTTCGTTGGTAAGAAGGTAGCTCTAGATAGAATAATGGATGCATTGATGTCAATGGATACTATGGAAAAATAACGAAATGAAAGAATGATAGTAAATGAATTAACTATATACGATTTGGTTGTTTTGCTTTTGTTCTAAATCTAATAGTGAGAGACTTGTCAGTGTGTGTGTGTGTGTGTATGTGTGTGAGAGAGAGAATGCGGGGGGGAGAGCGGGAGGGACAGAGAAAAAATATTATTGTACGAGATGGAAAATCATATTCGCATTTTAAATCTACTACTACTGCGGTGAGCTATTTATTTCCCTAACTACGGTAACGCGCACCAATCCTTTGTTTATGCTCGTGCTCTTGTGTGATCACTCGTGGTCGAGAATCCTTACGAGTGTTGACTGTTGATAGAGATGTGATGAAAGCAAAGATGAGATCATTAAAGATAGAGATCACTCATGGAGAGAAGGCAGTTGGACTGGAATAACTGCGCCAAAAAACAAAAAAAAGGGGAAACATTAATGTTTTGAAAATAAGTAAATATATTTAGTTGCTTCAACCGCATGAATCTAAAAATAGAACGTGACTCTGCCCCAATTCCGTCAGCTGTTCATGTGGCTCGTGCCAATTTCTAGTGCTCTCACCTACTAGGAGCGCCTCCCTCATCGAGCCCACCCCCCTGTTCACCATGATGTTGCCACCTTTCATTAAGAGCAAGCCTCAGCACCAAGGGCGGATCAAGTTCTGCTGCTCATATAGTTTACATTAATGAGGGCCTTTGAGGGGTCAGAGTTCACCGGGGACGACGAAGAGATTGAGGCTGTCATCGATAGAAATAGATCTGGCTTAGAGCGCGGTGCCTACATTCGGGAGTTGACCTTCTTAAAGATAAGCGGATAAGGATTGGGGGGGGGGGGGGGGGGGAGAGAGATTTGAACTCGTTTGCTTTAGAAAGTAATTGAAATGAAGATATCTTCTTTATACTATAAAGTAGAATGTAAGGAGTATGTATGTTCCGAATAGAAATCAAAATCGTTTGACCAATCTTTAAACTTTGCACAAATGTTCCTTGGGTGCTAACTGGAACCGTGACGTATGTACAGTAGCCCTAAAACAAACAAAAGACCCGTGTAGCGAAGTCATGCAGTATATCATAAACATTCTATTTCCTACATAGATCACGGTCAATAGCAAGAATTACCAAAATGTTTCAATCTATCTACGAGAATTGTTGACCTCAAGTAATTCTTCATTAGTTTGAGGCGCGAGAAGCTTCTTTCATCAGATTCCACAATTACGGGTATTGCATAATGCCGTTTTTTTTTTATCGCGCGTAGGATTGGCGTTTTCCTTATTGAATGATACCCCAAAAAGAAAACTCTAGTCTATATATTTCAGGAGATTTGTATGAGTTTTCAAAAGATCTTAATATTTTCCGGAGATTTCCAGGACTTTTTCGTATATTTTGCAATTTCAGAAGATTTCCAGGGGCTCTTGGTAAATCAGGAGGCCGAGGGAAATCTGTTATTAGTTATAAAATGGCTTAATTTGATAATTTACACCTAGAATTAGGGCGGGTCCTATGAAAGTGCGGGCCCCATGGCGATCGTATAGGTTGTAGTGACCTTAGGCCGGCCCTGCAAAATAGAGGCGCATGCTATGCCGTGGGTCGACTAGTAGATAAATAATTCTTCTTTGATATTAATACACAGATGGATTTATGTTTACACATTTTTTAGTTGCTAGCTTATTTAAAACATATAGATGAAAAATTTTCCTTTGATATCAATAAAAAGAAGTCTGCTACTCAGCAAAATCTGCTAGATTGACAGATTTATACGAGAGTAATGGGAGCTGCTAAATGCGTTGACAATTTGACATGTGTGACGAATTATGACACTTGTGTCGTAACATGCCTCGGCACGTGGGTCAGTGGAAGTCGAGGACTCTTGACGGTGTGTTTAGTAGCGCATGTTTGTGTATTGGTTGATCTGAATGAGATGTCTATACATGTACATGCTTTGACCTCAAGCACAAGTGTGAATGTACATTGTAATTAGATACATGCTTTTGTTTCTTTATGTCTTTGAATTTTAAAGTGAAAATAATTTTTTTTTCTCTCTCTTTCTCTAGGACTCTCGTCACAGTTTGTCCCAAGTTTGAAGTGCTGCCTTAGTCCTGCCGTCCCCATTTCAGACCTTTCGATCATCTGCTTCTATGACCGACGGTTAACGAAGATGTCATGTGGCCACCACAACAACCAACCGCCTTTTACTTTTCTCCAACTAATGTCAGGTACCCATTAGAGCTGGCTGGACTCAGGTGCACCCTATTGATCCCGAAATAAAATATCAGTCTTCACCTGGATTCGAATCCTGTAACTCTCGGTTAGGACGCCAATCGTTTTCCTTTAAATCCTTGTTTCATTCTTGCTTGGATGACAACATCTATCTATGGGAAGAAACCAGGAATATGCAAATTTCATTAATCATTCCAAGATTATGTCCCCTGAAAAAAATTGTAGATCTTGGTAACTAGGCCTATTACTGTGCTTTTAAAAGGAAATAAATGAAAATTCATGATGATTTTCTTCAAGATGTGATTTTTTAAAAAAACAATTCCTCTTATCATCTTGCAAACTCTTCTTGGAAACTGAAACCTGGATCCGTGATCTCGAAAATGGCTCTAACGATTTTCCTAGAAATTTGACAATTTTCGTATATCGTTGGGAAAAGAATAAAAACTCTGGTTTCAAAGCTAAACATTTTTTTTTTTTCAAATTTTAATCTTCTTCAAATTGAATTTGGTCTAGAGGTCTCGATAGTCTATCCTACTATTTATCTGGAACACACATACGTCATGACAAGAAATAACCAGACATTTAGGACCATTTTGCGCACAGTCTTCTAAGTCTGGATCTATAGGCCTAGCATCAAACTAGAATCTTCTATATCATATAGATAGATCCAGTATTCTAGTCTAGACTACTATTTATCCATGTTGCCATGTCTGGACACATATCACTATTGTTGGTGATCGCTGACTTGTAGCACCAAACTGCAGATAGACAACTAAATCGCTGTAGGCATATTCTATTTGACCTTATAAAATAACAGGAATAAATTCTTGTGAACAAAACTACATATAACGTTTATTACAATGAAGACAAATTCAACTTAGGATGAAAAGAAACAAACTTTTATTTAAACAAATCTCACTATGAAAATGTAAAAACAGGTCCTTAACTCTGGCATCCTTCAGTCTTCTAGCGTACTTACACAGCTTACAACAACGCCGCATCATTCAACAAGACTAACATTAAATTAATACTCACTCTCTCCAAATAACAATGAATACTCTTTTAAATCATCTAGGAAACACAAACACACACACACACCTTAGCAATCACCAAACTGTAATCTTCTATAATCTTTAAATCTCTACCATATAATGCATATCTATATACAGAATCCTGTGTTTTAATGTTGCCATGTCAGGATCTGAACCCGCAGCATACCCTTCCACTAAACTAGAAATGTACATACTTGAAATAGATTTATACAACAGGATTTTTTGATGAGTGTTGGGGAGGTGGGGGGAATGGGGGGAATGGGGGGGGGGGCGTGGTAGTAAATATTCCATCATTCATTAGTTATTATAAGTAAAGTAAGTAAAGTAGACCATAATCACTCTTACAAAAAGTCATTAGCTTCATAATAGAGGAATTGTCTTTAAAAAAAAGTTAAGTTACTTTTATAATGTCTACCAGGCGGTGGTTCTCTCAACCCTTCTATATAGTTCTGAGACATGGACACTACACAGAAAACAACTAAGACTACTTGAGCGCTTTCACCAAAAATGCTTGCGCTCCATCATGGACATACTGTGGCAAGACCGCACCACAAGCAGCGATGTCCTTGCGAACGCCGGTAAAGTATAGAGGGACTTCTTATGGTCCGACAGTTGCGCTGGGCAGGGCACGTAACCCGCATGGGTAGGTCACAGCTGGGGCAGCGCAGCCACGGGAAATACTGCATTCCTCACTAATGTTCGGATTCGAAGACAAACCTTATTATTATTACTTTTTAGAAAAATAATAATAATCTTTATTATCCGTGGGGAAATTTTTACAATTGTGCATTTCAAAGTCTGGATCTATATCACCAAACTATAATCTTCTATAGAATCTATACCATATCTCTCAATCCAGTATTCTAAATTCTAGTCTAGATTACTATATTTTAATGTTTCGAATTCTGAATCTATATCTTTTAATGTTACCATGTCTGGTCTTTTCATGTTACCATGTGACATATCTGGATCACCATATCACTAAACAAGAAGTCTAGAACTTCATATTCTCTGAATAGATCTATACATGCGGGTAACAAGGATTTTTACGTAATGGGTGTTGGGGTGAGGGAGACATAGTGAGGGTAAACATTTTCTATTTATCCTTCATTTGTTAAGAGTAAAGTAATCGAACTTACAAAAAGGCTTCAGCTTTATAAAGGAAGGATTGTCTTTTTGACAAAGTTTCGTTCGTGTAATATACATTGTGCTACTCAGGGACAAAAAGGTTATATCCTTCGAGCCTTGCTAGGGCAGGCCCTGCTTCGACCGCACTTCTGAAATAAACGAGTATACAAGTTAGTCTCCTACAGTGCCAACTTCAAATGAATCCTGCCTTTGCAAAAAAAGAAGAAAAAAAAGTGAAGAAAAAGATGTCGTTTTCCTAGAATAACTTAGTAAGGCTCGATCAATTTGTCTCAAATATAAGACCAAATAAAAAAAAAAAAAAGGTTACAAAGACAGTTTGTGTGGAAACACAAAATCAAAATCGGCCCCCGATGTGGTCCACCCAGGCAGGCTTCAATATTTTTAGAAAGAACATCCGAATGAAATTATATCAAAGACAAATGACAGATAAGAATGGACAAAGAAGGTTGACAGATCTTGTGTAGTGCCCCAACGGTCCAGCAGATCAAAGGATAGGTGAAAGTGAATGTAAAGTTAGATGTGAACCTGGCCTAACTAGTTCCCCTTTCAGACCTTGTAGTCAATAGGGCAGATGAAGTAAAGTTGATCTGTTTTTGTGGCCTACTGTTAACGAGGGTGTCATATAGCAAGCACAACGACCAACCGCCTTTACTTTTCCCCAACTAATGTCAGGTACCCATTAGAGCTGGGTGGACTCCGAGGCGCCCAAAGATTCCGAAGTTGAAAATCCCAGTCTTTACCGCTCAGCCACCGCGCCTCCCCTGGCTTAACTGATGTCTTATAATTGATCTAATTATTTTGAAAAGGTTTTTTTTTTTTTTTTCAATAAACACAATGATTTTAATTAGTCTCTATTTCTGTTCTTTATTCCAGCCACTTATTCTCTAAACTGACCTCCTTTTACACACCGTCCTGACACACTGCTGTTCATTCAACCATGCACACTCAAGGTCCACTGGTCCTTTCATACACAGGCACACACACTGCACTACCAGCCACTCAAAGAACATATACTTACTGTCACAGGTCACTGCAACAGTGGCGTAGCAAGATACCCGTGGGCCCGAGTTCAAGAATATATTGGTGGGCCCTCTCCCCCAATAAGACAAATTCAATGTATGACAAACCGACTGAGCAATCTGAATGTATCGGTACACAGACCAAAAGGCATTCCAATGCAAGTAGAGTAGCTTTTTAATAATCAAATCTATAAAGAAGAGTTCTAGTTCCCATTCTACACAATGACATTCCTAAAACACTTCCAGGTGTCAAACTTTGAAGCATTGATACAAACTAGTATCTAGTTCTACGTCCATTATTTAACATTAAATGGATCGAATATTTATTTACTAACATTTTTCCGCCCTTTTAAGTAGCAAAGTATGAAACCAGTGCATCTATTTCTAAATGCGCGAGCAGCTTCTTCTGATGAAACAATGCCCAAATGTCATTGTAGTATCCAGTCATGTTGGAAGCACCGTCATAGCTTAAGCCTTGCAGTTTAATTAAGGATAAATGGGGATTTTTCAAAATTACTAGGAGCAATTGTTTAGCAAGTTCTGCTGACGTCTGATTCTAACAAATATGAAAACCTAGAGATGACAATTTAATTTCTTGTTCTTTGGATGTTCCGTCATCGTAACAGTATTAAAAAAAATAATACGAATTTGGTATCAACTTTTTATTTGTCTTGAGACAAATGGTACAGAGTGGATGTCCTAAAGTACCAGTGTTTTAACAAGACACTGAGAGGTCCTGAAATTCTGATAGAATCACTATAGACTGAAAAGATGTCAGTATTTTTTTTTATTTAGGAAACCTCAGAATTTGCGCTATTCAATTTTAGCTTTATCATCATAGGAATCCTTGGGCCTCTTTTCTTTGCCTCTTTTATGGGCCCTCTTGCCCCTTTTGTGGGCTTTTAAATTTAAAAAAAAAAAAGTTTTTTATTTGTAAGTTCTCATAATTCACAAGTATTAAATCATAAACAATTGAAAATTGATTAACCTAAAAATACAACAATAGTAACAGAAACATTATTTAATATCAAAGACATACTACCTAACCATCCTAGCCATTGAATCCACTAAAGACAGAACAATGATACAAGTATCCTCTACCCCAGAAGTATTTTTTTTTTTTTAAAATGCATACTAAATAGATTTTTGCTCTTTAAAAAAAATAGTAAACATTTGTTTATGTGTAAATATAGTAGTTAGAGCTTACATAACTTAACAATACAAATATAAAAACAAAAATTTTTGACAAAAATCTGCAACTGTTTGAATAAATTTGTTCTGTGTGTGGAAAACAGAAATCTTTCTCAAGTGTTTAAGTGTTTAATATTTAATAGTTGTAAAAGTGGTGTATTTTTATGAAAAAACTGCTTGCATAAGTGATTTAAAAAATTAGATTTTTCGCTTTCAGAAAAGAAAAAAGTAGCCGTTATATCAGAACTTTGAAGGGTCTAAAATATTGTGATGTCGGATTTTCACTATCTTTTCTAGTTTACGAGATCTAAACGGACGGACGGAGAGACGGGCAGACATTTCGCACAAAACTAATATAGTCTTTTCCCCTTTCGGGAGCCGCTAAAAAAGCTTCACAACTCTAAACTCACCTGCTTCTTCTAATAAAAGTAGAAATCTATACATACACATACATAAATGTGCAAAAATACATTCCTCGCTACATGTGTGTGTGTCTGTGTGTACCCGTGTACGAGATATCTATGAGTGTAAACTATTCAATGACTTCTGTCAGATCCAGCGATCCAGCGACAAGATGTCTATGAGAGGCCAGTGCTTTATCTGCTGTATTGAACGCCCCATCTTTAGACCAAAATAAATAATAAAAAAAAACTCTCTTTTTAACTCTATTTTTGTTCTCTTTTATAGGGGTCAGTATGTCAAGGACTCTGTCTTTTACGCTCTTCTTGTAAATATCTTTTTTCTTGTTTTCTTTCTTTCTCTTTCTTTCTTTCTCTCTCTCTCTCTCTGTGTGTCTCTCTCTCCCATTCTCTCTCTCTCTCCTCTCAAACAGAAGTGACTCTCCATTAAAATCACACGCCTGCTCCATCAGAATTAAAGAGACTATGTATCAGCAACCAATAGCTCGTGCCTAGACCAGTGGCATGTGCATCTTTTTAGGGATAATGGAAGAGCAGCAATAATGAGAATTTGATAGAAATCAATATACTAGGTAACTAGGCTACAAGAAAATGATTTTTTTTAAAATGTTGCAAGTAAATGCCTATAAGAGACTTCTCTCCTGGAGGGATTTAGTTTATTAGATATAAACCTGTCGAGGTGAACAGTTTTTAAAGGGAGAAAACACCATTAGTTTTAGTCTTTCCTATTACTTGTCATTGCTCTTTGTCAGCTGTTTGACAACCATTAATTAGTACCATATTACAACACTTATATAAATTCTCTACATTATTACTATTCACTAGGACATATCTCCATTCATATCTATATCACATCCAATCGTCATCAAATTTTACATATAATCTCATGCTCGATGACTATACACGCATCTATAACAAAAATAATACACCAATTATTTAATTATCTTTATTATTTAGATGTGATTAATTTAATTTCTTAATATGTAAAACAAAGTTGCAAAGACAATTTGTGTGGAAATACAAACTCAAAATCTGCCCCCGAAGCGATCCACCCAGACAGGCTTCAATATTTTCAGAAATAACATCAGAATAAAATTCTATCAAAGACAAATGACAGAGAAGAATGATGAAAGAAGGTTGACAGATTTTGTGTGGTGCCCCAGCGGTCCAGCAGACCAAAGGATAGGTGAAAGTGAATGTGAAGTTAGATGTGAACCTGGCCTAACTGATGTCTTATAATGTATATCTAATTGTTTTGTAAAGGGTCAATCTTTTATTCAAATCCTCAAGAAAAAAACATTTCCTTAAAAATTCTTTTAGTAAGTGTTCTATTCCAATAGTGTCAGACCACAGTTCACTCGATAATATGAAAAACTACTTATTAATTGTTGTTTTAAATTATGTCCAACTTATATGCACACTAACTAACCCTAACGTAGCAATACAAATGTAAAAAAAAAATATTTTTTTTTTGACAAAAATTCTAAAACCATTAGCATAAATATGTTGAAAATATGGTGTATCAATGCCTTTACTACCATAGAGCCTTCCATGTTTGTTACTATTAATAGTGAATAGTTGTAAAAGTGGTGTATTTTTATGAAAATAAATGCTTGCAAAAGTGATTTAAAAAATTAGATATTTCGCTTTCAGAAAAGAAAAAAGTAGCAGTTGGATCAGAACTTTGTATGGTCTAAAATATTATGTTGTCAGATTTCCACTATCTTTTCTAGTTTACGAGATCTAAACGGTACGGACGGAAATTCCACACAAAACTAATAGCGTCTTTTCCCCTTTGGGGGCGCTAAAAAAATGTACCAAGCTAAGAGGAGATAAGCCTCGACTCCAATGAGCACGTTTAAGTATAAGGTTGTTTAGTGTTTTTATTGTTTAATGCTATTCTGGCCTCCTTCAGTCACAAAACGATTATTGATCATTTCATAAAAACGAGATAAATGTCTTGGTATTGGCTGTGATTAGAACTTATTTCGCCCACACATCAGTTCCCTCCTCTCCTCGCAGCTGATGGCTGAAGGAGCTGATACAGCTAGGGGTCAGAGGCGTTGCAGGTTCTGCCTGAGTGTAACACTGAGTGCTGCAAACTGCATAAGGGTCACCGAATGCTGATTTTTGTCATGGTTGACTCCCAAAGCCTTTCCCATGATTAGTTATTCGCCCCCCCCCCCTTTTTTTTCCCCCCATGAATGGGTATAGCTGTCAAACAGCAGATGTTTGAATAAAGAGTTTTCCTTTTCCAAGCAAGATTTGTCGACCGTCTTTCTCCATTCCTTCCTGTCTTTTGCCTTGTTCAAAACCTCTATCAATGGTCTTATTAGTGTTCTATAAGTATCTATTCATTAACAGAGTTTCTAAATCAGGAACGATTACCCTGTTAATACACGTGTAAACATACAGCTAAAAATTATTTCCCTTGAAGTACATAGCATAGTATTAAAACATTATACAATGTAATAATACTAATATTTATTATGTGTTATAAGACATATTTGTCTAAGTGTTTTCCCATTCTGGTCACTGGCTGTAAACAGAACGAGAACTGGATCTAAATCTCTTAGGCTTGAACACGTTGCATACATATTAAAGATCTGGCCGCACAGAAATTTACTGAAGCTCCAATGGCATTATATGTCAGGAGAATGTCTCGGGGAATGTGTGCTTCCCTATTGCCCACGAGTAATTTCCTCAAAGCCTGCGTTTATCCCCCTCGGTTCTTCCTCGTATTCCCATTCTCATCTAAACTATTTCTAAGCCCCAGAACGCATTGCATTCTCTCCTTGAAACAGCCCTGGAACTAAACATCTCCTATTCCCTAGAGCTGACCACATGCTTGCAACCGTCCCCTGGACATCGATCACATGACCTGCTATCGAAAATCCAGCTTGGCGAATAGTTTACAACTACTTTCTTCCGTTTTATAGATTGACCCAGTTCTGTGACCTATTTCGTGTGGCCTACATTGTTTACTTAATTATTTCTTATTATAGAATTGTTCTAAAACATGTAGGCTTATAAGTCTGCTGATTAGAAAAAACTAACATTTTTTTTGTGTAACGCCCTAAATAGTGGCGACACTGTCGAATGGAACCCCAATGTCAGCAGTTGACAGACTAATCCAGGATGGATTATATTGGTTTTGTGTATTTAGTCTTAAGTTCTTAAATATCAGTTCTTAGTTTGTAGTCTTTAATTATTAAAAATCAGTTCTTTCTTATGATCTCTTAGTTTATAGCCCTCAGTTTTTGGTTTTTGGTTATTTCTTAGTTCTCAGTTCTAAATTTTGTTCATTGACCATTCATTATGTAGAGTTTTCAATCATTATATACCATTGACCGTTCATTTTTTATCATTGACCTTTCATTATGTAAGAGTGATCAATCATTATGTACCATTGACAGTTCATTTTGTATCATTGACCATTCATTATGTAAGAGTGATCAATCATTACGTGCCATTGACCGTTCATCATGTATCATTGACCATTCATTATGTAAGATGACCATTCATTTTGTTCATTGACCAATCACTAAATACCATATAATACAAGACTAACTTCTACTTTTCAGAGCATTATTATTATTATTATTATTATTAGCCTTGTTTGTCTCTCCTTCCCTCCCTAGAGACTTACTGGAATTACGCCTCTGCCTCTTGCTGGCCTGTTGGAGTAGGGAAATGTCGAGAAAACTTTGTCACGGGAATACGTGGAGAGAAACGGGATGACCTTATTTTTAATCACGTGATTATTTGTCCAGTACTCCAGAGGACTCGAGCTACACGTGACTTTGAAGCTTTTTTTTTATTTCTTCTTTGTCTTCTAGATCTAACAGGGAGACAGGGAAATTGATTTCCTGAATAGACAATAAGCTCCGCCTCTAAGTTCCATTCACGACGAAAGAGAAAAAAAAAAGCAGTTGGCTTTCAGATATGTACGATTTTACATTCTTAGACATTGGAGCTCAATACACAGTTATAGATTTTTAAAAGCTTGCGAAATAAATTTAAACAAAAATTATTCAAAAGAGTTTATGTATGTGTCAGCCCTAGCCTATGTACAAAAACACAAACACAGTCCTAACCTATATAAGAATACGAGCACAGTCCTAACCTATATAAGAATACGAGCACAGTCTAAACTTCTCATAGTATAGAGAAAATAAGGCCAGGTAGACTTGTAATGTGGCCCTCTTCACCGAAATTCGATCCCGGGACTTCTCGTTTCGGTAGCCAAGCGTTTTACCACTGAACCACCACGCCCCCCTAGAGTACAACAGCTGCGAAAAAATGACTTTTGAAACAGCTGACATTTGAAGGCAAAGTTGAGTGTGAAATATAACTTAAGATTAAGATTATAAAAACATCAGGGATATTGACTTAAGTCAGCTTGATTTCACTCGGCCTGAAGTTACTTTTTTTCATCCCTTAATTTAGGCCTTCTTGTTACTTGATAAATAGAAACTACCCCACGCCAAGAGGATCAAAAGTGAAAAAGTGAGCTGCAAGTCAGCGGTGTTGAGTTTACATTTTTATTCCAGGAAAATTTTGCCAATTGGAAAAAAAACCTGATTCCCAAGTTCAACATTTTGATGTGCGCGAATGCCGCCGTGATCTATATTTAGACCATAGACTTGTATCTACTACTCTAGACTGGACATGGAGATTTTTTAACACTATAAAAAATGTCGTGAACGTTGTTTTGTAAAGTAGTTAAAAGAAGTACAGTTGTTGTTTTTTCAACCCTAACCTATGTAACATATAAATTTAATGTTTAGATCTAGATCTAGTAATTGAACATCAAAAATAAGAGTACTCTCGTCTCATAATTATTATTTTGCAATTTTTAGTTACATAATCTAGAAAGATCTAGGTAATCAATCTATTTAAATGTACATAAGTGTTATAAGATGATTTAAATTAACATGAATTATTTCCATCTAGGATTTTTGAAACATTATCTCAATGGAAACAAACAGGAAATGGCTTTGTTTCATATATTTACGTGAATATTCCAGAAATGATTTTGCATTATTTCTAAACTTTGAAAACTAAAGATTATTACTTTTCTAAGACAGAAAAGATTGATGAGAGCTTGAAAAACGAGTTTACGTAGAAATAAATCTATATATGTATAGGTCTGTGAATCGATCAATCGAGGATAAGAATTTATATCCGGTTTCCAGTCTAGATATAATATATAAGTCTATGTCTATAAGTCTATGATTTAGACATAGACCTTTAGACTTTCAGCTTTGAGTCGGTGCGCATGAGGCTAGACAGAATGATGGAACGGAACCGAACACACTTGAGCTTTGGCGCGTTTTTTTAGTTCCGGGGTCAAATAAATGTCTAAAATAAATAACTTTAACTATCGACTCGATATTTATTTATCGGGAGTCCAATAGTATTGCTTCAGTTTGTAGTTTTAAACAGAGATGCATGTGTTTTCTTTGTGGGTGTGTGAATCTCGTATCATTAGTAAGTACAACGTTATAATACTATCTAAACATATAGAGATCAATATTAGACGCTATTTGTATCATGAGTAATAATGAAATTCTAAATTAAATGTCTAGATCTAGATTGTACATTGTCCAAGTAAGGTAATTAACTTCAGCAAAGACCAAAACAATAAGATAATAAGGCTTGTCTTCGAGTCCGAAGATTAATGAGGAATGCAGTATTTCCCGTGGTACGCAGCCCCAGCTGTGACCTACGTTTTTGCCACTTCTAGCGCAGACGTAACCATTGTCCGCAGGTGGTCGATTAAGATTTTCCTTTCGTCGTCTGCGTCTGTCCTTGGCAGCGGATTTCCGTTTGGTCTCAAATGTGTGTCCCGCGGACTTAATTGAGTGACCTCCAGCTGTCTCGTTCTTAAATATACTTTGTGAGTGACCTACAACTGTCTCATTCTCAAATATACTTTGTAAGTGACCTACAGCTGTCTCGTTCTGAAATATACTTTGCGAGTGACCTACAGCTGTCTCGTTCTGAAATATACTTTGTAAGTAACCTACAACTGTCATGTTCTGAGATATACTTTGTAAGTGACCTACAGCTGTCTCATTCTGAAATATACTTTGCGAGTGACCTACAGCTGTCTCGTTCTGAAATATACTTTGTAAGTAACCTACAACTGTCATGGTCTGAAATATACTTTGTAAGTGACCTACAGCTGCCTCATTCTGAAAAATACCCTTGTAAGTGACCTACAACTGTCTCGTTCTGAAATATACTTTGTAGGTGACTTCCAACTGTTTCGTTCTGAAATATACTTTGTAAGTGACCTACAACTGTCTCGTTCTGAAATATACTTTGTAAGTGACCTACAGCTGTCATGGTCTGAAATATACTTTGTAAGTGACATACAACTGTCTCGTTCTGAAATATACTTTGTAAGTGAACTCCAGCTGTCTCGTTCTGAAATATACTTTGTAAGTTACCTACAGGTGTCTCGTTCTGAAATATACTTTGTAAGTTACCTACAGGTGTCTCGTTCTGAAATATACTTTGTAAGTGACCTACAGCTGTCTCGTTCTGAAGACGAATGCAACCAGGTGTTCTCTTCTATGTCAGCTAAGGCAAGTTGGCGCCTAAGCTGGTCTTTCGAAGCGACGCATAGAAAGAGGGTCTGTCACCAGTGTCTCTGCATTAAGATAATATAGTAATAATGTGACACATTTTTAAACTAAGACTAGAACCAAATCAGTAACACTAGAATACTGTTATACTTTAAACATTTCAGCATATGACCTATGATACATCATCATCATCTGTTCCCTTGACTCTTGTCTTAAGGAATGCTGTGACAGTAACCAAATCCCAAAAACTCTTCTGCCAAGTGATAGATGCATTTCTTTGGTTATTATTGGATTTCTTTTCAAACTTGATTGTATTTTCTCTGTGCGCTCTATCTATCTATCTATCTATCTATCTATCTATATATCTATCTATCTATCTATCTATCTATCTATCTATCTAACTAGCTTTATATATAAATTTTAAAAATCCGTATTTAAAAAACAGCTTTTCTAAAGGGAAGAACTCCGCACGTACAACTATATATATCGATTATGTAGAAATTATTTCCCAAATCCGATATTAAACAAAATAATTAATTACCAATAACTAATTTACTAATTGGTCAATTTCTTAATTGATTCTTGTTTAATGTTTACAATATCTAAGGGAACCAAACCCTACATATTTAGCCATATTTGAGAATACCGAAGGATTAATGTCCTTTTTTGATATCAAACAAAATAATTAATTACCAGTAATTAATTGATTAATTATAGCTATTTTTTTTTTATTGATTCATGTCTTGTCTATGCCAATGAATAATGGACCTCATTCACCAAAACGAACGCTTACGTGATAATATTGATAAAACAACGAAAAGAAAACAACAGTCACGTGATAACCATTGTTGATTAAAATTAGATCGTAATTTGTATAGAAGAGATAGACAAGCACGTGACTAAATGTTCTTTATCTACGATTAGAGATTGAGGTCCATTGTGCAACTTTCAACTTGATCCGAGAATTGGTGTGGGATATACAACGTGTACAGACAATGTTTACCAGACAGACAGACAAACAGAGGGAGATGATATACGTATGTGACAATGTCCATTTTGTTTACTATAAGTTTACTATAAGTCACGTGGTCTTCAACAATTTTTGTTTTGTTTTGATGTATCAATGTGTCCATCTTAGAAATGCTATTTTCCATGGAGCCTCTGCTTCTCCTGGCCTGACCATGTCGTACATCAGATTGGAACCCTTGCCCCATGAGAACATCACACTCGGTCCTGACGAGAAAATGCTGGAAGAGAGCTTGGTGTTTAGAGGTCGAGTTGTGTTCTTGGTATTTTCCCTCGTTTACCTGATCTTAGGATTTCCAGGTAATTTATGTTTGAGTAGAAAGTAGAATATTGGTGTCTCCACTGTTGATAGATCCATGGAGAGGACATGGCCGCATGAAAAATGTCGTATGTCAGGGTATCAAATGCAAATTAAATTCTATGGATATTTTTTTCTAATTGTTTATGCGATAATGTGCAAGTTACATCCCACCGGCAATATTCGACCAGAGGCACGGTATTATTCAGCTATCGAAACTTCTGTCCAGATTACTTAAGGAGTTTTCTTTTGTGCGGGAGCCATCGAATCTTGGTGAAAACTGAAATGTTTTACTATCCGATTGGTGACTTAGTGTAAAAAAAAAATAATCCTGGGTTGATTTTGGGTTGGTGGGCGTGATTCTCGAAAACGGCTCAAAAGATTTCCCTTGAAATTTAACAGTTCCACTTTATCGCTAGGGAAAAATCTTCTAGTTCATTGGCCACACTGTAAAAATTCTACTTTGACCATGATAATTTTTTAAAGTAAAAAAAAAACAACAGTTTTAAATTAAATTTAGCTAAAAACAAAATTATTTATCCTGAACTTGATTTGTTTATTTTCTCATTGCATCCTGCATATTACTTTTACCGTACCCCCCCCCCCCCCCCCCCCCACCAGTTTTTTTTTTGTGGGACTTTTAATAAAACTGCCCGCAGCTCAGCAACCCCCGTGTAGCCAGTGTATTATGGATACGTTACGTTTACTTGGAGCTTTACACCATTTTCCCTATAGATCTCAAGGCCTGACAGGGGTATTTGACTTTTTTTTTCACGTGAGTCTTCAATTGAATTAACTAGCTTAACTGGCGTGGTGGCTGAATGATAAAGCGTCTTGAGTTCCAACCCCGTTAAAGAGTGGGAGTTTGAACTTTAGGATTTTTAGGACACCCCTGAGTTCATCACTGAGGACCCCCCCCCCCCGAGTGCAGCCACCTCTTATGGGTACCTGGCATACGGTGGGGAAATAAAGGTAGTTGGTCTTTGAACTTTCCCCATGACACTCTCGTTAACCGTCGGCAATAGAAACAGATGCCCACAAGGTCTAAAAGTGGAGCCTTTATTTTACTTTTACTAACAGACGACTATTTTAAATTACCTTACTGCTAGAAATCTGCTATTTAAATATCTAAATGTACAGAAGAGTCCCATTGAATAATCATACTGTACAGGAGACTTCCATGAAATTATCCACTGAATAGAAAAATTATTTGAAATATCTTACAGTACTGAGGCGTTTCATTGAAATACCTTAGAGCAGTTTTTCCCTAACTGTGTACCGAGGAACCCTGGTGTTTCGCGAGGCCTGAATAGGTGATCTACGAACTACTGGAATTAACTGGAATAATTAACTTGTAAGACACGACGTGAATAAATATCTCTAAAAAAAATAGCAAAATGTTCGCTAAATTCTCAGAATGTGCGAAGTGTTCCGTTCAGAAAAAGGTTTGGGAACCACTGCCTTAGCAAACTAGCCCAAACCTTCTAGAGGACGACGGGTGAAACTCTTAAAACATCTTACAGTACAGAAGAGTTCCTTTTGAATGTCTATCTTCATTCAGGAAACTTACTGACGTTGTGTGTCCTGAGACGGCCAAGCTTCAAGAATAACGACATTGCCTTTTACATCACTATCATGTCCTACCTCAATCTACTGGACATTGTCTTCTTCATGTGCTTGCCCTTCACTAGCAGTGTCACTGGGACCGTGGTGGAGAATATGAACTCGTCACTATGTATGTGAGTATTTAGGTCATCGAGGGTCCAGTAGCGGTGCCACATAGCTAGGAAAAACAGACCCATTGATAGGTCATCGAGGGTCAGTCGCGGTGTCACATAGCTAGGAATAACAGACCTATTAATAGGTCATCGAAGGTAACTTCCGGTAAATATCTATCTCTCTGTCCATAAGTAATCACAAGTTAAAGAGTAGGGTAATCCCCTTTGCCCTTGTGCTGATCACTGATAAGGTCTAGGATTAAACTAATACAACTTTGATTAAACACACATTCAGAATATTCAAATAAGAATATACAATTTCAAACGAAAGATGAAGTTTCAACTACATTCGAAATTACTCGCTGTCGTCATTGAAGTTTCCATCAGTTTTCTCTTTCTGTCATCTATTTTCATACAGTTCAGTGGCTAGCTCTTCCCTTATAGCACACAGGTGTTTGGGTTCAATCCTTTTGACTTCCAGTGGAATTTTCAGTTCTTTACCATGGTCGGACTCTGTTCTGGCGATTCCCGTCAGTTGGGTCTATAGTGGGAGACTTATGGCGATTCCCGTCAGTTGGGTCTATGGTGGGAGTCTGTTCTGGCGATTACCGTCAGTTGGGTCTATGATGGGACTCTGTTTTGACGATTCCCATCAGTTGGGTCCATGTCCATCCGTTGCGTCTTGTTCTATTGATCTCCACAATGTTTCCTTGGGTCTTCCAGCCTGTCAATTTTCAGTCCACGGCCTGTTTTGCAACATTTTTCATTGCTCTACGCATCGTGTCCCCAAGCCAGCACCATTTGCGTCTCTTATTTTCTTCCTCTATCGTTATTAGCAGAAAGGCAGAGCCATCCTTCATATTTGTTCTATTTACAAAATATCATTCACTCATTTTATAACTATGTCGAAACTGTTATATACGGTTATGCCCCTAAAGTTAACTTCTGGTTTTGTGTTGAATTTTGAATGGCTAAATTCATGTCTTGATTTCCATGCTTTAACTTTTTTTGTAGCTTTATTTAGTTTTCTACTTAATTATCTAATATATATTGCAAATTGTAAGGAGTATTACCTATTTATGTCCCGAATATAAAACAAAACTAGTTGACCAATCTTAATAAAATTTGACATGAATGTTCCTAAAAACGCACCAGAGACCGTAGTAAATGTGAAGTTCCCTTTCCAAAACCGAAAAGCCTAAAAATATAAATTAGAGAGAAATTGTTTTATCTCTATTGAAGAACGAAACGGTTTAACAAATCGGGTAAACCCATTTTTACAACATTTTATATTAGCTCTGTCGCTAAATGGGTAAACCCCATTTGTATAGCCTTCTTTCATTTTGGTTTGAAAATTTAAAAGTTTTAAGGAAACATCTCGCCATGTTTGACATAGAGCCGCAGGTCATATCCGGCTAGCTGTAAATAATAACAAAACTTAAACAGGGCCTTGACGTTACTGATGCTAATTAGGTTTGTTGTTACATCACCTATGGGATAATCATTTTTTTCTTTTTTTCTAGGTTAAGTTATTTGAGCTTCATGGCAGTGCTAAGCATCAACAGCTGGCTGCTGACACCAATGACGCTGGCCAAAATCATGAGTAGAAAGAACAAGGTGGTCCAGTCCAACACCCAGCACCTGGCCATTTCCATCACCATCGTGTTTATGTTGTGCGCGGTCAATAGCGGCCTTCTGGGTATTTCCAGAATCGGCTACCAGGAGGAGTCAGACAAGTAAGCCCCTGTACAAGTTTCTCCTTTATTTTCATTGAACCAATTGGTATTTTCCACATTGCGCCTATTCTACAACGCTGCTGTGAGTTTTCTTTCAAAGCTATCAGTCCATAATTGCACATTGCGGAAAATTATAAGCGTCTCAGACCTAAACCTGATTTTTCATTACTAGGTTAAGTTTTGGAGAAATGTTTTAGGCCTGGATTTTATTTTTTTGTATTGTGATTCTATGACTGTTATTATGACTTATTGTTTGACTTACTGTTTGACTTACTGCTTGACTTACAACTGTCCTTGAGTCACTTTGACTTTTCTTTCCATTCCTTCAATTAGATCACACTTTCGTCAGGGTTAGAAGTTAAAATGCATTATTTTGAAAACATTTACATTCTCCTATCAAGATGAAATGTCGCACTTCAACTTGCGCTGCATCTCAATTCATTTTCATAAAATCACGTGATTGATGATTGACTTAAAACTATAAGCCAAGCCAAGTGTACTTAGCCTCTTGACCACGCCTCAAACTCTACTATACTCAATTATGCATCAACAGAAATGAATAGAATGAGGAAACGTTGACCACCATCAGTTTCATGATGGAGACATGATGGAGGCATGATGGAGACATGATGGAGGCATGATGGAGGCATGATGGAGACATGATGGAGACATGATGGAGACATGATGGAGGCATGATGGAGACATGATGGAGACATGATGGAGACATGATGGAGGCATGATGGAGACATGATGGAGACATGATGGAGACATGATAGAGACGTGATGGAGGCATGATAGAGACATGATGGAGACATGATGGAGGCATGATGGAGACATGATAGAGACATGATGGAGGCATGATGGGGACATGATGGAGACATGATGGAGACATGATGGAGGCATGATGGAGACATGATGGAGACATGACGGAGACATGATGGAGACATCAATGAACAAAAACTGAAATTGCAAAGGAAACAAGAAATATATAAAATATATGCTTTAGAAAATACAAACAGAAAGCTTATATTAAATGTTATTGTATCAATCAGTTTGTTTCAGTCACGTAATTAAATTTTTAATACATCTAAACTAGCGATAAGAAATCTGAGCGATTAGAAATATTTTTACCAATTATTTTGGTCAAGCTTTCACAATGCGTTAAGATACTATCACTTGTCTGGACCAGTTGAGAGGGGGGGGGGGGGGGAGAAGGGGGTATCTAGAGGGTATCTAGGTAAATGTTACCGTGATCGCTTTTTTAAATGCATTTTTTTTTAAATTAGTAACTTAAGGGTTCATAGCTTCTGATACTCTTGCTGAAAACGTTTAAATCTGTCAATCTCCCTACCTTGAAGACCGTAGAGTTGACCCGTCGGGTGCCTCTTGAGTTTTTGTGTTAACACAAACTATTCTTGTTATCTTGGTTGTTTGTTTTTTAATTCTCTTCATCAAATCATGGAAGCAAGTTCGTGGGCTGCTACCAGACCAGAAACATCCTGATCCTGACGCTGGAGGTGCTCTTTGTCTCAATCATGCCTTTGGCGGTCATGTTTGTTCTGTACATCTACTTCTTTTTCAAGCCCCATATAGAGCCTCCATCGGAAGCGATGTTTCAAAGAAGGAAGTCCTCCAGGGCTGGCTCCAGGAGATCCTCAATGATGAGGAGGAACAGTAGACGAAAAAGTAGCGTGTGCAAAGAAGTCCAGAAAAGTAAGTCTTTTTTTTTATTACAAAACTTATATCAGCTCACTCTATCTGTCAGTCAGTCTGTCAGTCCGCCTGGTTAAAAGTTTGAACCCGTTATTTCTCCCACACTGATTCTGGGATCAAGTTGAAAGTTTGTAGAATTATTTATTATCAAAGACAATATATAAATCAATAAAAAAAAACAATTAGTCTGGTAATTAATTATTTTGTTTGATACCAACAAGGGAAATTAATACTTCAGTATTTACAGTTATGACTTTTGTCCCCTTAGATAATTATTCATGTTACTTCTCATTCATCCGTTCTCGGATCAAAGTTGAAAGTTGAAACAATTATTTATGTACCTAACAAAACATTTATCAGTTTCAAAATTCACCATTTATTAAATATTAGTAATTGATTATTTTGTTTGATATTGAAAAAGGAAACAATTGCTACATTATTAAGAGATATTGTCGTGAGTGTGGATTTTTTTTTTTTTAAGTTTTTAAAAAAAATATTATGCTTGCTGGTCTTTGACCCCCTTAAAAATCAGTTGACTCTCATCCATTATGACTTGTAGACTTTAATCAATCCTCTGCATATTTTAACTCCATAAATTACTTCATTTTTAGCGTCACCAGCTCTTCAGCACTTTGTTCTACTTCTTGACCTCCAGTACGCCGCCGCTGTGTTGCCAACATCAACCTATTACTTTTTACTCTTCAGCCACGAGTCCAGCACCATCATAGACGAAGCCAAAGAGAAGTTTGGTGAGCTTAGTCAATCTTTGTCATTAACATAAACAAAAATAAGTTGTTACCACACTGCTTTGTTTTTACTGCATCTCCTGACTAAAGAATGGGTGGACTGTAGGTGGACATCGTAAACATACTTTGATCTCATGTCTCACGTGATCAGCCACAGACAAGGACAAATACTTTCTTCTCGTCTTTCTAAAGCAACATTAGGTGGAAGTCAAAAAGAGACCCAACTATTTTGTTCAAACACAAGAAAACGAATTCTATGATTGGTTAGCCACTTTAAAAATAAAAAAAAAGGAAACAGCTCAGCAAAATGGCCACTAAATCAATTATTAACTGGCCGTTTCCTTCAGACTAATTCCACTGTCCACTCAGTGGACGAACTGACAATACTTTCTTACTAGTTTTCCTTAAGTTATTGCCATGGTGTTTAAGATCTCATCGCTGTCTTTGATTGATTCTGTACTGCTCCTCAACATGTCTTGTATTTGTGTCCTTGACATGTCATGTATTTGTTTCCTTGACTTGTCATGTATTTGTGTCCTTAACTTGTCATGTATTTGTTTTATTGACATGTCATGTATTTGTCTTATTGACATGTCATGTATTTGTTTCCTTGACATGTCATGTATTTGTTTTCTTGACATGTCATGTATTTGTTTTCTTGACATGTCATGTATTTGTTTTCTTGACATGTCATGTATTTGTTTTCTTGACATGTCATGTATTTGTTTTCTTGACATGTCATGTATTTGTTTTCTTGACATGTCATGTATTTGTCTTATTGACATGTCATGTATTTGTGTCCTTGACATGTCATGTATTTGTGTCCTTGACATGTCATGTATTTGTTTTCTTGACATGTCATGTATTTGTTTTCTTGACATGTCAAGAATTTCGTGACTTACTTCAACAGCAACCAACAGTAAGCCTTTAGTTGAACGTCTGCAAATAAATGCCAGTCTCTAATCTCAAATAACCTATCTATGTGATTGTCAATTGCTATATTGATATTACTAGCTCAAATAACCTATCTATGTGATAGTCAATTGCTATATTGATATTACTAGCTCAAATACGCTACCTCTGTGATTGTCAATTACTAAATTGATATTACTAGCTCTAAGTCTGTCCATGGTCATCCTTCACATGCAAGTGGCTACCAGCTTCATTATGTTCTACACCTGTGACGTGGAATTCAGGAAAGAGGTCAGGTCAACGTGGCAAACGTACTTATTGGGGAAGGGAGAGACATCGGAAGAAACGCCAGTATGTGTAGGTAAGTGACAAACAAAAGGTAACTATGGCAACCAATTATACATGTAGAATTTTTAGATTTTCAAAAAGCATGATACTGCTCTCTCTCTCTCTCTCTCTCTCTCTGTATATATATAAGAAAATATATATATATTGTTGATTTGATTACCTGAAAAAAAAGAAGTTTTTGTGTCTGTCTTAGCTGTTGGTGTCTTGTATATTCTTTGTGATGGTAAAACTCTTTTTACCTTCTTATGAATGTATAATAGAGAGAAAGCGAGGAGAGAGAGAGAAAGAGATGGGGTAAATACTGAGAGAGTGATAGAATTGCAAACAAATTTATAGGGTACCTTTTTAGCGGCCCCCGAAAGGGAAATAGACGCTATTAGTTTTGCGTGGTCTGTCTGTCCGTCCATCCCGTTAAGATCTCGTAAACTAGAGAAGATATTGAAAATCCAACATCATGATATTTTAGACCATTTAAAGTTCTTATTAAATAGCTACTTTCTTTTCTGAAAGCGATATTTTAATTTTTAAAATGAAATATGCAACCATTTTTTTCAAAAAAATACACCATTTTTACAACTATTCACTATTAATACTAACAAACACGGAAGGCTACATGGTAAGGGGAATTACTGTCTACTATATTTGAAACACATTTATGCAAACGTTTTAGATTTTTTCAAAAAAATATATTTTATATCTTTTGAAATTATATTGCTAAATTAAGTAAGTTCTGTCATACTAACTACTGCATTTACTAAAAACAAATGCTGACTTTTATTTTAAAGAGAAAAAATTATTTAGTATGCATATAAGTGGAACATAATTTAAAACAATATTTAATAAGTACTTTTTATGGAACCACCAAACTAGATAGCAGTGCCGCAAGCATATATAAAAAAAAATAATTTTTCTTGAGGCTTTCAATAATGGATTGACCCTTTACAGAACAATTAGATCAATTAGATAATCATTATATACATTAGTTAAGCCAGGTTCGCATCTAAATTCTCCTCCACTTTCACCTATCTCTTGTCTGCTGGACCGTTTTGGGCACCACACGAGATCTGTTACCCTTCTTTCTCTATTCTTCTCTGTAAATTGCCTTGATAGAATTTCATTCTTATATTCTTTATGAAAATATTGAAACCTGCCATTCTACCTGCCTGTGTGTACCACTTCGGAGGCCGACTTTGAGTTTGTGTCTCCACACAAACTGTCTTTGTAATCTTGTTTTCTTTTCACTTTGTAGAGGAAATCCAAGTCGTAAGAAACGACACAGATACTCACGACATCCCTGAACCGGAAGCCACGATGCCACACGAAGACAATATGTCTGGGGCTAGAACTCCACAATCCATGGACAGGTCTGTCACCAGTTCGCTGAACCAGAACCAATCGCCACAGATTTTGGAACGTATTAAGCACAGGGGCTCTGAAATAAATTGATTTGTTTTTGGTTGATTGATTACTTGTTAATATTTGTGCTTGTGAAGTCGGGAAGGGGGGGGGAGTGAAGAGGCTTGTATTAAATCATTTAATGCGAATATTAATAAATAAATATACATATATATACATATATATATACACAGTTAATACACACATACACACACATATATATATATATATATATATATATATATATATATATATATATATATATATATATATATATATATATACCTTGGTCACATTTCATATAGAGAATTGTAATCGTATACTCTCTAAAATTTTCTGCAATCGCTGTTGGTCCTGCCCCTACCACAGTATGGTGCTATTTGGTAGTTTGAGAATCTAGATCTAGAGGCGCCATTCTACGTAACAAAATTTCGCGTCTGTTTGGGGCAAACGACATTGTCCTGGAGTACGTGGGCCTGAATACATTAGTGCCCAGCACATTGTGACATCAGATGTGTGCGCACATCCTCGGCAAGGTTGCTGTCTGGTACATCCAATGGTTGTGTGGTCTGTGGTGTCTATGTGTGAGTATTTATGTGAATGTGTGTGCCACAGTCATGTTTCCTGCCCTGTGTGTTACATCAAACTGTTTTTCCTCCCTTGTGCTATTACAGTATCATGATTTAGAATTAGGTCATGTGTTTGTCAACTTTTTACTGCGGCATGCCATTTTATATGCCACATGGCATTTCAAATTCGCTGCTATGTGACATGTCATATAATATACTATAATTCAGTCATATGTCAGATCGTGTGTGTCTTTTAATCACAGTTTTTTTTTAGCGGCCCTCGTAAAGGAAAAAGCAGCTATTAATTCTTTTTTTTTCCGTCTGTCCGTCTGTCGCGTTTAGGTCTCGAAAACTAGACCTTGGGCAACGATGAGGGTCGATATAAAAATACTGTCTTGAAATCTGCTTTTAATTAGGAATCTGGATGGTCTAGTTAAATGTTAGATTGTACCTGGTCCTGCTAGACGACGGGGTAGATTTGGGGGTCCCTGGTTCTTTCTATTTTTCTCTGAAGAACCTTTGTACCTTAGTGCTGCTATTATTATTTATATGATATGTTTATTCATCATTTGTTTCACCAATTAATCATCAAACTTTATTTTTGAAGAAATCGGAACCTGTCTTTTTTTTTTTATAACAGCTATAGGAGACTATTAGACCTCAACATTGACCTGCAACGTCGCAACCTGAGGGCAGTGGAGAACAGATCTGTGACGTGGCAACAAGCAATTGGTCTCCACTGCACACTGGTTGAGACGATGCAAGACACTGTTCTGGCCTTCTATGACAATTGGTCTCGGCTTATCAGGCTGCGGACATGGGACTCTCTCTTTTCAGCAAATTCTAGTTTAAGATCTCGTTTCGAAGGAATCACAATCCTATTGAATGCACTAACCAGAGAAACAGCTGGACAATAAGCTGGAGACGATACGTTTCAGCAGCTGTGTGTGGATAATACCTTGGGCTATTTTTTCATAAGCTAAGACAAATGGCTGAGTAGATATAATTTTAAAAAAATTACCTGTGTGGAATTAGATCTAGGTAGACAAAAACAAAATCTAATAAAATACTCAGAGAGACACAAAGATAAAGGCACATTCCTCGTTCCATATGCTAGGACAAATTTGCACAAATGCTCCTTCTTCCCTATTGCTATAAGAGAATGGAATGGGTTGCCTGAACTAACCATGAAAACCAGTGACAGCAGAATTTAAGGTCATAGGTTAATATGCACGACTAAATGCATGACGCGTAGGACGTAATCATCTTCCTTTTTAAAGTAACGTCTCTATTATATAAGATAAGATAAGAATACCAAAATGCATTGTGGAGGAATTAGAAACTACAAAGTTGTACCGAGAGGAAATTAGGTACTTCAAACTTGAACTGAGTGGGAATATGGCACAACAAACTTGTACCGAGAGGAAATTAGGTACTTCAAAATTGGACTGAGTGGGAATATGGCACAACAGACCTGTACCGAGAAGAAATTAGGTACTTCAAACTTGGACTGAGTGGGAATATGATACAACAAACTTGTATCGAGTGGGAATAAAATACTTAAACTTTGACCGAGTGGGAATATGGTACTACTAAACTTGCAAAGAGTGGGAATAGGAAACTACAAACGTGCTCCGAATGGAAATTAGAAACTACAAAATTATATCGAGAGCAAATTAACTAATACTTAGTAATACAGACGTTTACCTAGTGGGATATAAATGTAAGTATTTCTTATTCAGTAATTCGGCACATTCACTTTTCAGTTCACTTTTCAGGTCATGTCTTGCCCATTCAGCTTGATCAGCTCCTATTAAAATGTAACCAATAGGAATTCGTTACTACCAAAGTACCAGTAGAACTAAAGTGTCTCACATTCAAAAGAGTTTAGTAAACATGTTGACTAGCTGTACTAGTCTTTCAAAAAGAAAATTCTAAGCCAGTCGTATTGCGTTATAACGTCACATTTCGGAGTTTCTTACAATATTCATTTCTTCCTGTGGTATAGTAGGAGGCACGGTGGCTGAGCTGTAATGGTCCCGGGTTCGAAGAGTGGATTTTATATTTTGTCCACCCAGCTCTAATGGGTACCTGGCTTTAGTTGGGAAAAAGTAAAGGCCATATGACACCCTCGTTAACCGTAGGCCACAGAAACAAATGACCTTTACATCATGTACCCCATAGATCGCAAGGTCTGAAAGGGGAACAATATTGTACGTCTGTGATCTAGTACTATTGGATTTTCCATACATAGCCAATAAACATACGTCCACCATTGGGTAGGGTGCGTAAAGAACATCCTACTTTTTTTTTAAACAATAGCTAGCATTATAGAAACCCCATTTTCATACCTGTCTCTCGCCGACAGAACGACCTGTGCCGTTCTTTATATGTTTACATTATTAACAAGGGGAAAGAATTAAGTCTAAGCACGTTTTGTCTCCCTCGGTTCTTATAATAGAGTAAATCGTACCCTTCTCCTTTCATAAACTCTACAACAAAATGTAACCCAGCAGTCTTACATCACGAGTCTAGCATGTCAACCTCTAGGGATAGTTGAGGAGGGCGGGGGGGGGGGGCGAGTGGCGAAAAATTCCTGAAATAGTCCCCGATGACACGAAGAACGAAGTACTGACCTGACTTTACTGAGATTGTTTTACTTGAAGACCTCAACGACACACCCACACATACACACACACGTCGTTTTAACGCATGAAAGACCTAGCATGTCTCCTTAGGTGCCCTCTAGAACGGAAACAATAATAGCAGACGACTTTGAGTTGTAATTGTCCCATCGTTTGTGTGTTTAACCGAATGAGAATAGATCTACAGGAGAAGTGTACAGCTAGCAGGAAGTGGGCTGAGACTAATGAAGGATTACATTGTGTTGCTGTTTTGTTGTCATTCTTGAAAAACACTGTACTAGATGAAATACTTAGTCATTAGCGAGAAGTAGAACTAGATCTAAATCAACAGTAACGCAGACTTCTCTATATTGAACGGGTAAGAGATGTACATGCTAGTTCTGAGGACATCTATCTAACTATCTATCTATCTATCTATCTATTTATCTATCTATCTATCTATCTATCTATCTATCTATCTCTATCTCTCTCTCTCTCTCTCTCTCTCTATCTATCTATCTATCTATCTATCTATCTATCTATCTATCTATCTATCTATCTATCTTTCTCTACCCCTCTCCTCTCTGTCATTTCTCCCCTCTCTTTCGTTCTCTTTCTCTCTCGCTCTCTCTACCCTCTCTCTAGAAGTATATGACAATAAGACAATTGATAGGAGTACCCATCGAGCCTTATAGATCTTATGATTCTCAAGAGCTAAAATTATTTGTCGCCTTACCATTTTTCTCTTGAATGTTTTTATTTCATAAAGATAAATAATTCTTAACGATCTAGAGCCATACAGCTTTTGTTCAATCTCTATTCTTTGAATGACGTAACAAAAGCATGTATTCTTGTGATGAATAAAAAGGCTCCTGCCTCGTTGTCGAAGATGAACACCCACAAATTTCCTATAAACTCCAAGATGGCTTTGGGGTCTGACCTTTGTTTTGAAAATGCACGGATTGGTACTTATGTTGTTACAAAGTTATATTAACTCACTCTGTCTGTCTGTCTGGTAAAAAGTGTGTACACGTTATTTCTCCCTTACCCATTCTCGAATCAAGTTAAAACTTTGCACAATTATTCATTGACATAGACAAGACATGAATGAATTAAACCAATAAGAAAAATAATTACTGGTAATTAATTTTTTTGTTTACTAGCAACAAGGGAAACTAATCCTTCAGTATTCACAGATATGACTAAAATTGTTGGTTTTAGTCCCCTTAAATAATTGTTAACGCTATTTCTCCCTCGCGCATTTTCCGATCAAGTTGCAACTTTAAACAGTTATTTATTGTACCCAACAAAAACATGAATCAATAAACAAAAGCACTCAATTAGACAATCAATAGGTTATTGATATTAATTATTTTGTTTGATATCGAATAAGTACATTTTTGGTAGTTTTAAGGATGGAGTTCTTCACTATTACATAGGCTTTGTTTTTTTTTAAAGGATTATTTATATTTTGCTTGTTATTAAGTTGGTTTCTTTTCATTCACCTAAGGCTCATGTAAACTGAATGTCTCACAAAATCGACACTGATAGAGCCAATAAAACTTATTATAAGCACCCGACACTATCTCCAAGTCATTCAGATGTGAGTCCTGCAGTAGTTTCATTTTTGAAAGCGAAATTTTATAATAAATTAAGTGTTAATAAAAGTATGTAAATTTTGGTAACCGAAATACGCACTGACAAAAAGTACATGTATCCTATCCGCCTTCAAAATTGAATTGCTGAAGGGAGACAGTGCAGATTTACCTACAAGTACGCATCTTGCGTATTGGGAACGCAAATGGACACGTAAATACGCGTTTCCCCTCTAAAGCCGGGGTCGGCAACCTGCGGATCGCGAGCCACATGCGGCTCTTTGGATGTGAAGCTGTGGCTCTTTCTTTCCATACGTAAATATTAATTATTTTATTAACATTTTTTTTTCCAAAAAGTTCTGAATCGTTTAACGAGGATTAGGCACTGATTCTATCTTCAGCCACTTGTACTCGCTTTTCACCACACCCCTCCCCCATTACACGCGTCGTCACTGTAATCAGTCCGTCGGAAGCTCTTGAATGACGCCGTCGTCTGATGCTTCTATGTACGCTTTCATTCGCTTTTGGTTGTGACGTATAGTTTATTGTTTCAGGTAAATGTGTTAGAAGCGAATTATCTTCTACAAGTAATGCTGATCTGGCAAACGTTGGGGTACCAGTACGTACCACTAGAAATTGCACAAAAAGGCAAACCATTTACATATGGTACATCAAAGATTGCTTTATACGTGCATCTGGAAAACATTTTCATGATTTCGAAAAAAAAAGACTTGAAAAAAAATATCAAAGCAAAAACAGTACAAGATAGAAGAGCTAAATTGTCTTCAAATGTAACATATTTGCAGGTGGAAGATATTCAATATTCTTCTGTCTTGTCACTTGCTATAGATGAATTGGCAACATAAAAGACACGGATAAGTTGACCCTTTTGTCATGTATGTCTTCCCAATTTCGAAAAGAAGAATTTGAATTGCTACCGCTCTGGAGACAAACTAGAGGGGATGATAGAGCGTATGCCGAGCAAAAATACCTTGAAGACATTAAAATCGTTTAAATAACAACTGATTGGGCAAGACAGGAAAAAATAAAGGAGCAACTACGATTCTTCGAAGCAAAATAAATTGCGAAATTCTTACGTTTCACTGAATAATACATTAAGAAGCGCTTTTTGACCAAACGATTCAGGCCAAAAAAGTTGAGGTCATAAGTTCGGTAATCAAGATTGTTAACAGCATCTTGTCAGAAGCACTTAACCATCGTCAGTTAAAAGAATTCTTAAGCGAAATGGAAACTCTGTATTCTGATCTCCTTCACAATAAAGTGTGATGGCTTTCCAAAGGTAAGGTGTTGAAACGTTTTAGCTTGTGCTTGAATGAATTAAATACATTCCTAAATAAAAAAGATACTTATCACCCTGAATTAGAGAACAGCAAAAGTTTTAAAAATTTTTACTTTACATAACAGCGACATTAAATGAGCTGAATGTTAAACCACAAGGAAACCGAAACCCAGCCAATGTTAGGGTAGAAGATTAGCCTTCTTTTGAAAAAAAAAAATTATTGCAGAAGAGCGGTAACTTACTTTTCTATTAAATGTCTAAAGAAATATCGCGATAAGACCAGTGCAACTGTTGACACGAATTGATGCGAATTACTTCAGCGCGGTTACAACAAAAATAATTCAAAGATGAATTTGTTGTCTCATTTGTATGACATTAGAAAAGAACTAAATCATTCTAGCATTACTAGTAAATCAACACAAATAGTAACGAAATCCACATTGATCCATTTGAAATTGATACTGGATTTCTAGAAATGCCATTGATTGAAAATAAAACGTTGTAAAGTTAAAAAATTTAAAGAGTTGAAAAGCAAGTTGGAAGAGTTGAAAGTCCAGAAATGCATGTACGTAACGCAACAAGTGGACAGCTTTAAAACAAATGCCGCGAGTTGATTCGGCGCAAGGAATAATCTTCTAGTTTGCAACATTGAGGTGAAGATGTTGGCATTTCGAGTGCTATATTCGGATTTACATATTCGTCCGAGCGAGTGTTCTCTCCCATGACACCACTGTACATAGGAAGTCAACAAACAAATGAAAATTTAGAGTCGTGTTTGAAACTAAACAACAAGGTGATGAGACAAATGTCTAGAAAAATTTATAAAACCAAAGCCATCGCTCCCATTGGATTTGTTTGCTTAATTGCTTGTTATTGCTAGTGTTGGGGTTAGGGTTAGGGTTAGATCTGAACCTGGCCTAACTTGTTCCCCCTTCAGACCTTGTGGTCTATAGGGCAGATTATTTAAAGTTCATCTGTTTTTGTGGCCTACAGTTAACGAGGGTGCCATGTAGCCAGCACAACGACCAATCGCCTATACTTTCCCCCAACTAATGTCAGGTACCCATTAGAGCTGGGCGAACACAGAGGCGCCCAAAGATTCCGAAGTTGAAAATCCCAGACTTCACCAGGATTCGAATCCGGGAACCCACTGTTCGGAAGCCAAGCGCTTTACCGCTCAGCGACCGCGCCTCCCCAGGCCTAACTAATGTCCCGTAATTGATGTAATTGTTTTGAAAAGGCTCAATCTCTTATTCGAATCCTCAAGAAAAAAAAACATTTCCTCATATATGTGACCATGTGTGTAGGCCTACTAGACTTAGAACTTATCTAGATCAAAATACATCTAATTGTAGATTTAGAGCAATGACGTTCTAGTATCTCATGGCTCTAGATATCTCTAACTAGATCTACTCAGTAGCAGTGAGCTCTTATGACCCAATGTACAATGTTTCTTAGAGATCATTGCCTGGGTGAGTGAGTAATGGAATTCGTATTTACGACATAAAACACTTTAATCAAGGAGAAATAATGAAAAGACTAAATACACACTATTATTAATTAACGCACAATTTAATTTAACTTCAATAAAGTTGACATGATCACTCAATTGATCGCTTTCATTGTCTTCGCTTGTATTTATAAGCTTCTCCAATAGACTTGAATGAATATTACAAAAGTCAACATGAAGCTTGGAACTTATTGACTGATCATTGTTATTATCTTCCCTTGTATTTATATTATCTCTAAAATTAACTTCTCCGGTAGACTGGAAAAGAATCAATATTTTCTAGTGGAAAAATCCCTGCTTATTTTTACCCCGCTTGGCTGTTTTTAGTTCTATCGGAAAGTTACTGTTGTTTCTTGAAATGTACATAAATTAAAACAATCTCCATCAAGTCATTATGTCTCAGAGTGTTAAAACACTTGATGTTGTATGTGAATGTGTAATGACACAAGGTGGTCTATGTTGATGTGTCGTGACACGAGGTGATGTATGCAAGTTACGACACATAGTGATTTATGTGGGTATTTTGCGACACACGAGAATGATATATACTGATATGTCGTGACACGAGGTTGATATATACTGATGTGTCGTGATACATCTCTTGAGTGTTTTATTTCCTATAGATAAATAATTGTAAACGATCTAGATCCATAAAAAATCCCCCCCCCCCCTTTATGCTGTTCTTTGAATGCCGTGTTTATGAGTTTCTGTTGACGCTACGTTCACTGACGGAGACACGACTTCACCAAGCAACTTTAATCCTATTACTTAAGGAAGTACTCAGAATAGAAAAGTGATAATCCTAAGGCCAACATAAAAAAGGCGGCCATGTTTGTTGTGCGTGACTGGGAGGGAGGGGTTTTACACGTTGAGAATGCGAAAAAAACAACAGAAGTAACAAAATGTGAGGAGGGTTCTGGGGAGATTATAAAGTCACGTGTTCTGGTTACACAACTCTTGCATTTGTTCCTGGTCTAGCACTCGAGACTGTCGTCGAGTTCACTCTGAAATTTATGACTCTGTTTCCGGGACGTTGTCTTAGCTTGTTGCCACATCTAGGTCTAGGCCTCGCTGTAAATTTAGATAGAAATGAGTGTATGCTCTGGCAACCTGTTCTTTCTTGTTGGAACTGGGTAAGACGTTTAAAATGAAATAAACCCAGACATCCTGCATTTAGAAACATAAAGTTGTTTGCGTCGAAAGTCACACCTAAGTTCACTTAGCTGGTTTCAATGGTGAAGCTTAGCCCAAGAGACTTTTACGTAAACCTCAGAACCAAAGATTCGGGCAAATGTGCCTAGCTCGCGACAATAGTTCTAAAGACTTGGGCAGATGTGACTAGCCAGCGACAATAGTTCTGTGGACTTGGGCAGATGTGACTAGCCAGCGACAGTACTTTGTTAGACGCCCTGGAGTACTAGAACATTGGAACAAAAACAGTGACAGTGTTTTTAGTGCAAGTATTATTGCAGACAGTGTGGCACACAGACTCGCACGACCTGGTTATAGACAACAAGTTCAGTCCTGGCTAAAACATAAAACAGTATGTGCTGGTTTATGTGGTAGAGATTTGGTCAACCCAATGGCCCTGAGGCTCGAATGTTAATCTAGTGTCCCCCACGGGGTGTGTTTTTGTGCAATTGGGGGGGGGGGGTGCTGTGGCCAAAGGGGTGGTAGGGGGGAACAATAGGGTGCGGTAAGGAGGCGCTGAGCACACAGGGGGAAAGAAGAAACAAAAGTTTCACTGAAACAAAACAAAAAAACAAATTCTTCAAAATTAAAGCTGGCAAACTAAATATAGATAAATTATAGTCAGCTTGCTACTAATTTTAAGAACAGAAACAACGTTAGAAATTGAATTCGGGAATCCCAGTTTCTATTTTTAAATGCTTGCTCCGTTGCTGTAATCGGAGGGTTTCTATTGTCCTTCTTATATCTTGCGCGCGTAAACGTTTATGATTTGATAAACAAACATGGTAATACGCCAGGAAGATTCAACAGTTGGTGATGACTTAAAGCAGAGGCTATACCAAAATGTTTGACATGGTAGGCATCTCACACAATGAACGAAACGAGCCTCCGACTGCTAGGCAAGAGAAGAGACTTTCATTGATTGTATCATTGTCTCTTTTATGGAGATATTAAATCTATTTTAAAGAGTTTTACAATCTCACATAACTTGTTTGTTGACAAATGAATTAGGCCTACTACTTAAGGACATTGATATCTAATGCAATTCACATAACAATGTTCTTTGAAGAAATGACGATTCGGTTCTAGGATGTAAATAAAAAAACAAAAACAAATTAAATATAAATGACAATTATGAAACATCTGTTACTGATGTTGAAATTGAGTTGCAGGAAAAAATAAAATTTACAAAATTATGTCTTCAGTTAAAGGAATGTTAACCTAGGAGGCACAACGGAGATACGGCTGCACTTAAATGTTTCAGTAAAATTTCAAAACTGTGGTCGAAAATTGAATCACGTGTTAGCTTTTCCATCAACATACATGGTTAGCCTAGATTTAGCCTTGCTTTGGCTAATTTAAAGCTTGATATTTCTAATATCTTATCTTATCTTATATAATACAGACGTTACTTCAAAAAAGAAGATGATTACGTCCTACGCGTCATGCATTCAGTCATGCATATTAACCAATGACTTCAGTTCTGCCAAGTCACTGGTTTTCCTGGCTAGCTCAGGCAACCCATTCCATGCTCTAATAGCACTAGGGAAGAAGGAGCATTTGTACAAATTTGTCCTAGCATATGGGATGAGAAAAGTGCCTTTATCTTTGTATCTTTCTGAGTATTTTATTAAATTTTGTTTTTGTATTTCAAGATTATGGTTCCGTGTTTTGTGTATAATTGCTACTATAATATTGTCAGACTGCAGGAGGCACAAGGTTCCCGTTAGCTTAATTTTATTTTGTACTGAATTATTTAAAGAATTACGAAAAGGCGAAAAGGGGGCGGTAGGCCAAAAAAGGTTGAAGACCACTGATCTAGTGGATGCGGGCTACATTTCAGAAGAACGTTCGAAAAACCTTAAGAGCAGTGATGCCTAAACTACTGCCCGCGAGTCACGTCGGGCCCGGTCTCCACACCATGTCCCTTGAAACTATTTCCATATTGCACGATGAGGCTGGAGAGTTTATTAGAAACTTTGTAGGGGGATACAGCCCGTGACACGTGTTTGATTATATATATATATATATATATATATCCCCAAGAGCCCGAAAAGGTTGACCACCGCCAGCATTAGAAATTTAGCTTGAGTTAAGGTAAGAACTCTAAATATTGTGCCGTCATTACTAGATATAGCTACACAAACACACACAAATTTGACAATGTGCTCTCTTAGTTTGTAGAACTTGATAAGTCAACAGATGAATACACCATTCTTTACATTCTTCCTTTAAGTAAGAGTTTGTTCAGATGCTTATTCAGTTGAAAATGATGATAAACATTTGAATGTATTCTAATTGGTCTATTACCTTCAGGATGATAACCTAAGTTTTAACTCCCCTGTCTCTGTTTCTCTTTACGTATCTCTCTTTGTCTCTCTTTCTCTCCCTGCTTCTTTCTATGTCTCTCCCTTTCTCTCTCTCTCCCTCTCTTTGTCTCTCTCTCTCTCAGTCTCTCTCTCCCTGCTTCTTTCTATGTCTCTCCCTTTCTCTCTCTCTCCCTCTCTTTGTCTCTCTCTCTCTCAGTCTCTCTCTCCCTGCTTCTTTCTATGTCTTTCCCTTTTTTTTCTCTTTCTCTCTCTCTTTCTCTCCCCGTTTCTCTCTGTCTGTCTCTGTCTCTCGTTACGTGTTTGTGTACCGGGCTTTGTGCCAGGTCTGTATGTTACACCTGGCCACGTTAGTATAACAGATAGTTACGAATGTTACATTTGACGCTATCATGTATTAGGCCTAGGCTCGTTACGTGCAGGTAGCTTAAAATTGAATGACATTGTCTCAGGCAACACATAGGTGAAGCCGAAGTGGACGTCTTTATTGTCTTATCATTAAGTTCTTAAAAATACCTCCCCTCCGCCCCCCACCCCCCCAAAAAAATACAATAACACACTATCTAGAATCACACGACTGGTAGTACACGATTCAAAATGAACTCTTTAGAACAAATTTCGGGCCTAATTAAAGTAAAGAGTGGGATGGTAAAGCACATGGAAAGACAGAGTGTGTAATACTGAGATTCTTGCGCGAACTGGTCTTCCCAGCATCTTTACAGTCCTCAGACAACGCCGCTTGCGCTGGCTTGGACATGTCCGCCGGATGGAGGACAATCGGATCCCAAAAATCATCCTTTACGGACAACTCGCGACTGGCTCAAGAAAAACTGGTCGCCCCCATCTCCGTTACATGGGTGTAAAAAAAACGGGACCTCAAATCAGTGAACATCGATACTGACCATTGGGAAGTCATAGCTCTAGACCGCATTAGATGTAGAGAGACAGTGACCAAGAAAGCTATTGACAGCGAAAAAAACATGGGCCTCAGCTCTTGAAGAAAAGCGCACCATACGTAAAATGGCCAACTTCCCTATACCACCAAAGAAAGCTAAAGCCACCTTAACCTGCGATATTTGTGTACGGGAGTGTCTCTCCAAAATAGGGCTCCACAGCCTTATGAAAAAGTGTTCGAGATGAACCATAGCCGACTGAAGGAGGCCAACTAGACTAACAATGACAAATCTGTGCGATTAGATATATTTTACCAGTTGTTTTTGTGAAGCACACTTTCATGCTTTTAGCTCTCCCAGTGCGCTAGGATCCTAGCACTTGTCTCGAACAGTTTAAAAAAAAAAATTGTGTGTGGAAGAAGTGGAATCTGTGTGAATATTGCTGTGATCGCGTTTTAAAAGCATAAAAAAAGCTTGTTCACTCTTGTGAACTAATTCAACTTATACCACCACAAGTGGTATCTGTCAAGTACGATCTGTCAAGTACGATTTCTTCCATTGTTTGATACCAAACAAAATAATAATTAATTAACATAGTTAATTAACTATTTTTAAAAAAAACAGGATTCTTGTTTTGTCAGGTACAAGAAATAATTCTGCAAAATTTGAACTTGATCCGAGAGTTGGGTATGGGAGAAATCACTTGTACAAACATTTTACCAGACAGACAGATTGAGTTGATAGAAGCTTTGTAACAAAAAAAGTATTTAAAAAAACCGGCAATAGTTTTGACAGCATTAAAATAACAACGATTTCAACATCCATATCAACATTAACAACTACAAATAGCATCATCAACAAAGGCTCATTCCTCTAATCATCTAACACTACATCTATTTATTAACATTTGCTCTACATTTTATTTGTCAGGTTTCTGTGAAATATTACCATGCAAGCGAACATGTCATAGTTTTAAAATGTTTTTGTCTACTTGGTATTTTATATGAATGTGGATATATATTGCACTCGACAATACGTGCGACAAACAGATTATGAAGTATTTTTTTTTTAGCTTTGTTTGTTTAAGGCTGGCTGCCTCGGTCTTGGCGTTAATCTCCCCGTAACCCTTCCATTTCTCTCTCTCTCTCTCTTGAGCACACACACACACACACACGCAATACAAACACAAACATTTCCTCTCACATTGCTATCGTTGTAGTTTTCTTTATGTGCTTTGACCTGGAATATCTATTGACCATTGGTTCGGGGATTTGATCAGTCTCTAACACTAATAAATAAATAAAGTATCTGTTAACAAAACTTCGGTATTTCATAAATTAGTATTACTCTATCACTTTGGAATTGAAAAGCAAGGCTGGCAGTGTTTCAACAAACTTACAACCTTTTTTGTTGTTGTTGTTGTAAAGATGATAACTAAGAATTAATTGAATGATAGCTAATAATTAAATAAACTAAAGTAAAGTTTCCCAGTTCAGACCCATGCGGTCTATAGGGCAGATGATATAAAAATCATCTGTTCCTGTGGTCCACGGTTAACGAATGTGTCATGTGGCCAGCATAACGACCAACCGCTTTTATTTTTCAAGGACCCATTAGAGCTGGGTGGACTCGGAGGCGCCCTAAAGATCCCGAGATAAAAAATCCCAGTCTTCACCAGGATTCGAACTAGGACCCTACGGCGCCTTACAACTGTGCCACCGCGCCTCAAATAATAATTAAATGACTTCAACCCCTTTGCGCATGTCTGGAAATTGTGTCCTTTCAGGTCCAATACAACGTGAGGGCTTATTTTACGCCTGCATAATGAAGCGACGCTTACGTCTCTGCCCATCGTTTCGCTTATTTTTTTACCCAGTCCCCAATGTTATGCGCATTCGGTGCCTTCACCCAACCCCGACCACCTCCCAAGTCTCCGCCCCCTCTTTCGTCACAGCACAGGCCTCCCTCTTGCACAGGCCTCCTTCATGTCTTCTCCAATATCAGCCTCAGTCCATAATTATTCAATTACCCGCGCGTTAGGTAATTCTGCGCAGAACCGGAAATTAAATTGACCAAGGACATCCTTGTTCTAAATCTTTAGTTTCATTCTTTCTTGAGTTCTGAAATATGGAGGCTTTGACCCAAAGTATTGATATGATACAGCTCTCCCTCTCTCTCTCTTTATTTATCTATGTGTCAGTCTGTCAATGTATCTAGATATAACTAGAGTAGTCCTATTGGATACGACGTCAAGAGAGTCTGTCAATGTATCTAGATAGAACTAGAGTAGTCCTATTGGATACGACGTCAAGAGAGTCTGTCAATGTATCTAGATAGAACTAGAGTAGTCCTATTGGATACGACGTCAAGAGAGTCTGTCAATGTATCTAGATAGAACTAGAGTAGTTTTATTGGATACGACGTAAAGAGAGTCTGTCAATGTATCTAGATAGAACTAGAGTAGTCCTATTGGATACGACGTCAAGAGAGTCTGTCAATGTATCTAGATAGAACTAGAGTAGTTCTATTGGATACGACGTCAAGAGAGTCTGTCAATGTATCTAGATAGAACTAGAGTAGTCCTATTGGATACGACGTCAAGAGAGTCTGTCAATGTATCTAGATAGAACTAGAGTAGTCCTATTGGATACGACGTCAAGAGAGTCTGTCAATGTATCTAGATAGAACTAGAGTAGTCCTATTGGATACGACGTCAAGAGAGTCTGTCAATGTATCTAGATAGAACTAGAGTAGTCCTATTGGATACGACGTCAAGAGAGTCTGTCAATGTATCTAGATAGAACTAGAGTAGTCCTATTGGATACGACGTCAAGAGAGTCTGCGACACAAAAAAACTTTGTCTACGTTAAAGTAAAAACACAAGTTTCTCTAAACTACGGCACTCTTCACAGCTATAAGTCATTTTCAGACTCTCTGTTTCTCTCCCTCTGTCTCTCTCCCTCTGTCTTTTCCTGTGTCTCTTTCCCGTGTCTCTCTCCCTGTCTGTTTCTCTCTGTCTCCATGTGTCTCTCTGTCTCTTTCCCACTGTCTCTCTTTTTTTACTTTCTCCCTCTCCCTGTCACTCTCCCTGTGTCTCACTTTCTGTCTCTCTCCCTAGGTCTCTCCCTATCTCCCTCTCCCTCTGTGTTGTTTATCTTCAATACATTTGATTCCAGAAGAGAAGAATTATTTCCTCTTCATTTCATGTAATATATGTATGTGTGTGTGTGTGTGTGTATGTGTGTGTGTGTGTGTGTAGATATAACAGACTTTACTTCAAAAAAGAAGCAAAAAAAAAAAAAAAATTATTTTATATTTTTATATTTTTATGTCCTAACCACAATGGAACGTACCGGTGGCGTGAAAATGTCTTAAGTATTTTTTAGAAGTTAAATCTAATGACCCAATATCCAAACGACCTCATTCGCCAAACCGAACGGTCACGTGATGGCCATTGATAAAACAACGGTCACGTCATATCCATGTATGATTCTAATTAGATCTACGGTTGTATAGATTAGGCAAGGAAGCGTGTGTTTGTATACGGTTGGGGAATGAAGTCCACTGCAAGCCGTGAATTCGTGTATGGTTGAAAAATGGACTTCCTGTTGAAGAATATCAACATCTTGCAAGTAACAATAACGAGCATGAACACTTCATTTTATTAATGGATTCACAAAGGTAGACTTTACATGAAGCTTGAAACTTTGTGGCTGATCCCGATTATTGTCTACCCTTGTGTTCATATCCTCTCTAAAATAATCTTCTTCTATAGACAGGAAAGAACCGGAACTAAATTAGGTCCCTGCTTCTATTTTTTTAACTCACTTAACTATTTTTAGCTTTATTCTTGTAATGAAAATACGTATACATTAAAACAACATTGACTCTTTTCAAAGTGTGACATTCATGTTTTTAATTTTACTCCCGTCTCTATGTGTCTATGATCGAGACTCGTTTCTTAAAAATGAAGATATATGAAACAATTTGTTGGTTTGTGCTATTTTAAAAATCGGAAGTAATTATCTTCTGTATTTTATAAGATAAGTTAATCGGAACAGAGTGACATATCTCTCTAAGAAGCTGTGAGTTATGAATGGTTTATTTCCTAACAGAACTAACCAATGAGTATCAGGAACCAATATAATACTCTCGTTTTGTATAGAAACATAGATTTTATAATAAAAAACAAAAGAAAAATAATAATTTTTTATTCATTTGAAATGGAATTATTTTTTCTATATATTCCATTTTCTCGCTACCACATTTCTTTATACTGGCCTTTTGTATCTATTGAACATAAACCAAATGTTCAGAATTAATGTGTAAACAAAGAGCAGATTACTGTGATGAACTCCATTCTGATAATCCCATTTAGATTAGTGTATTATTTTTCATGATTTTTGTTTAAACTAACCAAACCCCTTTGTAGCTTTGAAACTTAAATTCCGAAGCGTTGTGTGAATGTTTCACAACTTTATTTTCTGCTCGCCAAGTCTTGAATTTCTGAAACATTGAAGCGGCAGAGGTGAACTCAATATGGTTCAACAAGCTTGCCAACTTTGTTTTGGAAAATTTAAACTTTATGCTGCTGCACAGAAACAGAACTCTCCATCAAGGGGAAAACATGTTGCTTTCTGCTTTACTTTCCGGAAGTGAATGTTTCAGAAGGTAGATATGAATTAAAAGCTAGTATATATTTTTCCCACCTGTGTTAAGGAACTTGTAATGCCTCTCTGTTGTTTAAGGGCGGATTGAGCGGGAAAACCCATTTTGTTTATTTCTGACTTTTGGTGTTTTTTTTGGTGTTTTTTTTGGTGTTTTTTTGAATTTCCCGCCAAATTTATACTAGTTGTAAATTGTGTATACGAATTTTTCGGACGGACAAGGAGACAATTACTGGTGAAGACAGACTCTGGATGAGGAGACGTGAGATCTGTGTAATGTCTTACAGACAACACATTGCCAGGATTCGTTGGATTCCAGCATTATTCCTGAGTTCTTTGTTTCATTTGTACTAGAAGTGGCGCTATGTTTGTTAGTCACTAGTGATTATACAGGTAAGTGATGAAGTGGGGATATATTTTGTCTCTAATGATTATACAGGCAAGTGATGAAGGAGGGATCTAGATCTCGCTGGAGTGTCATGTGGATATTGTTTACGTGTTTGAGTGGGCGGGCCTATATTATGACTAGATATAAGCCATCCAGCAAAGATAATGTTTAAAAATCAGTCAAATTCGCGCTGTCCCTTATCCATCTCTACCTCTGTTTTTTTTTCTCTCGCTCTTTTATTCCTGTCTTTGTCATTTCTCTATTTCACTGTCTTAATGTCTTCCACTGTCTCTTTATCACTATTTCTTGGTCTTTCTCCAATAGTCCATCTTTCTCTTTCGCTCTTTCCTCTCATTCTCATTTCTTTTTGTTACTTTCTCCCTTCGTCGTTCTCTCTTACTCTCTCCTCTCTCTTCTTTTCTATCAATTTTTCTCTCTCTATCTCTCTTCAGTTTTCACTTCACTTTTTTCCCCCTCCCCTCGTTATGTTTTGTTTCTCTATTCTCCTTTCTATTGTTACGTTCGTCTGTCTCTCTATTGAGAGAAGGTTTATGTTTCTTTTTCCAATTTCGGAAATTCTAATTAGAATATCCAGAAAGTTAAGCTCGCCCTCCGGGTTCTAAAAAATCACATCGATTCTAGAACAAATCAAGTATTAAAACTGCAGCCAACTATCTGAGGACGGCGCGATGAAAACAATACATAAGTTCAGTGTTTCCCCAATTATGATTTTTAAACGGAACACTCCGCACATTCTGAGTATTTAGAGGAACCAGTACTTTTTTTGTGGCAGTGGCGGCCCCTCGAAGAAAAGTTCTACACGCAGCGCTAAATGAAGCCTCAGAGGATCGGATCCTTTGAACTCGGCGGTAATGAGACTCTGTATGTAAATGTCTGGCAGATATCCCAAGGCCGACAAAGTAAGCGATAGAAGATCTAGCTAGATCTAGGACTTTTATAGAGACATTTTTTATATGTTGCGTCACTGCTTGCAGACGATTCATTTCAGTCTGGTGGAAAAGCTAGAATCTGGACCTGGGACTTTGCCAGAGATATTTTTAATGTGCTGCGTCACTGCTTGCAGACGATTCATTTCAGTCTCGGTGTTTGTGTGTGTGTTAGTGTGTTTGTTTTCTTTATATCAGAGAATGGTGTCCATGATTAGACCACGTGTCTAAGTATTATTATACAAACAAGATGAAAGCATGCCATCAATACAGAACAAATTTTATTGAAATGAAAAATGTCTTTCAAATCAATCTGAGAGTCTTTATGTGTGTGTGTGTGTGTGTTAGAGAGAGAGAGAGAGAGGTCTTTATGTGTATTAATATCATAAAGTCGCAGATAACCAATCCTGGCTTATCACCGTTATGTAAGCACACAGCAAATCGGAACACGAAATAAAGAATTTTTTGTCTTATTTGCTTGTTTTCACCTCACAAAAATGTGTAATGTCTCCGCCCCTGACAGAGCGTGCAAACACTTCAACTGTTTGTTTCTTTTTCTTTAAAAGTCTGGCTCCAAGTTCAATAGGTTAATTGTCAAGAGTAAGAGTGCTCGATCTTTCCGAAGTGTAGTTTCTGAGATTGCTTCCCTTTGGTGATTCTATAATTCTATTTAAAGAAACTTTAAGGGCAGACCCTTCCCCTTCTAAATATTACACTGGAACATTCGAATTTATAAAGTTTCATTTCTTAAATTGGTCAAATGAGTCCTTGAGCTTAAGACACAGAGATTTTTTGTTTTACTTTTCGTGTTCACAGTAACACTTTAAAAAAATATATGTTTCAAATATATATTGAACTTGAAGTAATCTTCCTGTGTGGAATTCTGTTCCTTTGAATCCACAACTAGGTATTATAAGTTGCTGATAAAATAATCTCTCTCTTTCTCTCTCTTTCTGTCATTCTCTTTCCCTCTCTGTCTCACTTTCTTTTTCTCTTTCACTCCTTTTCCATTCCCCTTCTCTCTCTCTCACCTTTTCTCTTTCTTCTCTCTCTCTCTCTCCTTTTCTCTCTCCTAGCTCATTTTACACTCTGATACGTTCTCTCTTCTCCCTCAAACATACACAAACATTTCTCTTTCTCACACAGTCCCGCTCCCTCACGCAATTTTCACACTCCTGAATCCTCACACTTTGACACTCCCCCATTTCTGCTACATTCCTTCCTTGCTTTGCTCTTGTTCTTTCTTTTACTCCTCCTCTTACTTTCTCCTTCTCCCTTACCTGCTCTCCCCTGACAGCCTATATAAACTAACAAATGTCTCTTTAAATAAACATTTTTAAAACACTAAAAAATATGTCCAATAAAAACCTACATTAATAGACTAGTCATCCAACGAATATTACCCAAGTCAAATCTAATTAGCTCTTTACATTCTTTGTTAAGCACAAGTCTATTAGACATCTTTTGGAGGCCAATCCTTAGATAGAAAACGTTTTTGGTGTATCCGGCGTACAGAATACGGAATTATTGATAAGCGAAATATTTTACTAAAACGTAATAATTTGTGTGAACCTTCTTGTGGAATCGAATTTCTAGTATATTGCACTTTAAATGCAAAATAATTTTTATTATCAAGTTGGCAACATGGCTCTTTGAATTAGGCGTCCTTGACCTTCTTAATATTGTCTGTTTCAAAACTTTCTCCAAACCTTCTTTTTTTCATTTTCATGCGTTTTTCATAAGGTGCCATTATGTCGCCAGACCATTTGTTCATATCGTTTTCTCTTATTTTTCTCTTTCAATGTTTTTTTTATTACTTAAAGAAAGTAAAATCAAAGAAATCAAATTGTAGAGCAAAGACGAGATGGCAGTAATTAACCTTGAATGCAAAAAAAATAAATAAATAAATTCTAAGTTCAGTGCGGTTAAAAAGTACAAATTACCAAATTCTGAATATCTTCCATAGTTTTATTACATAAATAACGCCCTACCCTACTTTGCGGGCCTAATTTCTCCAGGTCTTTCCATGACCTTGACCTTTATAAGAAAATGTAGATACAGAGTAGACTAACGGCTACGTCTGCTTCTAAATGCCAAACTAATTAAGTCTGACAACGCCCGCACGTTTTGACGCTCAAAACAATGTGTTTCAATTTGCACCCAGGTGCGCAGTTGAGACCGGAAGTGTTGTTAAACCGTTCGTATAAATTGTTCAACAAGCTTTGTGTGGGTCTGGGTTTGACGTAATACGCTTATTAAATAAAATACAGCAGCCAAAATGGCCCCGACCCTCATTTGTGATGCGACAACTATTCTGCGTTTTGACTTTCCCTGACATCCGTAGCTCGTCCATTTTCTGTAATCTGAGCCTCGTTTTTGACTTATCCTAACTTTCGTTTTAATTTCGTCCTAAAGTCTTAACTCTGACTCGCTCTAAACCAATGTTATAGTAAACGTCTCCAAATTATCTTCTGCTCCACACCAAACAATGTCAAGGACATTATCATCATAGGTCAGTGTTGCCAACTAAATAACAACATTTGTTTGTGTTACAAGCGAAAGAGCTTAGACATCTGATTTTATGAGAGCTAAATATTGCACAACTAGTGTCCTATACTTTTAAAATAAATAGCTTATCAACGCTTCCTGAATACTTTGCTATCTGCCATGGATCTACAATAAAATGGCACAATTGGCAACAAAGAACAGCTCTGAAACGAATCTTGTAATGGCGACATTAATTTTCAGGTTGTTGGAATATAATTAAAGGAACTAAGATACTCTAAACTGTTCTTATTTCGGATAAATATTTTTAAAAAAAAATTTTTATTATTAAAAAACACAAAAAAAATAAAAACAAACGATTTCCTATCAAAATGTAACTCAATCCAGTTCACAGAAGTCTCGCGATACATCGAACTTAATTAGTTCTATTTATAAAACAAAGAAGGTTAGTGGAGGGAGGATATAAAGTAGCTCGTTCCAATTGAACGTAACAGATTCTTGAATTTACGGGTCAAAAGTATATTTGGGAAGCGACAAAATACGGACTGTGCAATAGGAAATTTAAAAAAAAGGAAAGGGTTCCTGCCACAAAACTAAGTGAAAGTTGCGAAAGAAGTAATTTAAAAAAAAAAGGCGGGGGGAGGTTCCTACCGTTGTAATGAAAGTGGATAAGAAAAGAGAAAAGGGGGGGGGGGGGCGTACCTACCCAATACTGATTAAAATAAAAAAATATATACGCTTGAAGCAAAACAAATCAACGGGCATAGCTGGTGTTAAATGCTTTTTTAAAAAATATAGAATGCATATTTAAAATGTAACATTTATTGAACAATTAATTTTAATGTATTAAAATTGTTCACCTGTTTAACCTTTGACCTTGTCAATGTCAAGGTACATTTACCTTTTTGTCTGAGTTGAAACCTAACTATAGACATGCAATTGTTTTTTTGGTATGTTATGGTGGGGCGGGTGAAGATTAGAGAATGTGGAGGCGGAGAGTTTAAAATGGCGATGAATAAAAATGTGGATAACAATCATACGGAACAAATCAGATAAAAAATGACAGTAATGGATTCTGTTCAACAGCAGACGTAACTCTGTGACTGCCAAAGTTACATCATCTCTTTGTCTCGTTAGAACCTCCCCTCCCGGCCTCCCGTCGTCTGACAGTCCGTCTCTCTATTTTTATCTCTTTTTGCAAATCTTTTCCATTTTCTTTTTGAGTAAGTGTGTTAGTGTGCGTAAGTTAATGAACATATCTAAATATATGTGAGTGTGTCTGTGTGTGTGTCAAATTTATCGTGCTAGACGCTCTTATTTTTTTCTTGTTTTTATTTTAATTTTCAAACACTCACACACACCAAATGTACTGATGGTTTATTTTCAGATTTGTATCAGAATGCTGACGTCATGCAGGTGAGCGTGTTTCCAGGTGAGTACTTAAAGACGTTTAATTTTTCTTTTCTTTTTATTTTGTATGTGTGTGAGTCACACTGTTAAAAACAACAACAGAAGAAAAAAAAAAGAAACATCTTTTAAACCATGACTTATAGTGTGTGTGTGTGCGCGCATATGTGTTTATTAGGCTGTGTGTGAGTGAGAGAGAGAGAGAGAGAGGGCGGGATGGGGTGAGAGAGAGCGAGAGAAAGAGACAGACAGAGATTGAGCGACAGAATAAGATAGTGACGGTTAGTCTGACTTGTCTATCTATACATGTAATGACGTCACACTGGTTCAGCACCGTGGAAGTTACAGACTCCAGAACTTAAATAGATTCACCAGAGGGCGTTGCTCATAACTACAGTTCTCTTGCGTGGAGAAATAAAAGTCTGACATACAAAAAAAATCGATTTAAAAAAATAATACAAAAGTTGAATGGTTACGAACCATAAAAACATGTATGGTTTTAACAAATCCCACAAAAATAGAACTACACTTTTTAAATAAACTTGGTAGAGTATTTAATATTCGTTTCAACCAAACATTCTCCGTTTCTTATTTTTAATCCATCGGACTCCGTGCACTGCTGGAAGTGTTGCCCCAAAGCAATGTGAGAATGTAAGATCAACCTTTGAGTCCCTAGAACTAGGACATAAAGACGTAGACAGGCGAACAATAAAAGGTAAGGTCAAGACCTTGCGATCTATCGGGGGGGGGGGGGGGGGGGGGCAGACGATGAAAAGCTCATCTGTTTCTACGACTAACGAGAGTCGCCAGCACTGGCGGCACACCAACCAACCGCTTTTACTCCCCCCTCCCTCACCTTATTTCTGATACCCATTAGATATTTAGAGTTGGGTGGACTCAAAGGAGTCCCAAAATTTTGTTTGACTTGATTTTCAAAATCCCATAAGGACATAAAATTTTCTTTAGAGAACGGATGTCAAGGGCTGATGGGAAGATGTCTATGTTAACTCAATAAGAAGAGTGCATTTGAAATAACAAGACGATGATGTAATTAAAATCAATAGAGCGAATTCTTAAAGGGATCTGTAATTCTTTTAAAAACAAAATTAACAAAAAGTGCTTTCTAACAGTAGTTTTTTTGGGGGGGTTTTTTTGGTTTAGTTTTCCTGGCTGCAGAACTCTTAGTTGTACATTTGAGTGAAGCTCGCGCCAGATGTGAGCAGACGCGTGAAACAAACCGGAAATAATAAGAACTTGTGTGTCTTTGTGCGCGCGCTGCGGGACTGACTGCATCATCCATTTCCAAGTTAACTTGATTGTTTTGCTGCTTTAATGGTTTAACTTCTATTTTAACTTTCACCTATTTAATGTTTAACTTCTAGATTAACTTTCAATAATTTAATTACTTTTAGTTTAATTTCACTAATTTATGTTTGAACTTCTAGTTTTAACTTTCACTAGAATAAAGTTAAAACTTCTGTTCTTTCATTATTTCACTAGTTTAATGCTTGAACTTCTAGTTTAACTTTCACTAGAATAAAGTTAAAACTTCTGTTCTTTCATTATTTCACTAGTTTAATGTTTGAACTTCTAGTTTTAACTTTCACTAGAATAAAGTTAAAACTTCTGTTCTTTCATTATTTCACTAGTTTAATGCTTGAACTTCTAGTTTAACTTTCACTAGAATAAAGTTAAAACTTCTGTTCTTTCATTATTTCACTAGTTTAATGTTTGAACTTCTAGTTTTAACTTTCACTAGAATAAAGTTAAAACTTCTGTTCTTTCATTATTTCACAATGTTTTTTACTTCTTTTCGTTCTTTTTTCTCTCACTATTTTAATGTTTTAACTTTTTGTTTCACTTTCACTAGTTTACTGTTCGAACTTCTGATTCTTTCACCATCTCAATGTTTCAATGCTTTAGCTTCTAGTCAGTCTTTGATAATATATAAATATTAATGTTTTAAACTTAAGACTGTTGAATGAGGTTCGCCAAATATTGTTACTGTGTATATTATAGTGTTGAATAAAATTAGGGTTAGAGATTAAAGCTTCAAAAGCTTTAATACATGTGATTAAAATTGGGTTTCAAGAGTCGCAGTCCGGCATACGAATGCTCTACCACCTGGCCACCATTATAAAGAGAAAGAGCTTGGATCTAAACCTCACTGGCCTGGTGGAAGCTATGTTTATCGGTTCCTTTGTCATAACATAATTTTTTTAATGCACGCTTGGGTGGTTCTGCGGGCGTATTCTGCTCTTCCGCTAGGGTCCACTTCAGAGTGGAACTCCCCTGTATAGCGTATTTATGTCTGTGTGTGTGTGTGTGCGATGTTACAGAAGAGCTGGGGGCTGCTTTGCGCACATAATCATCAGGAGAGAAATGACTCATTGAAGCAACAATTTTGTGAAACACATCGGAAGTGACGTTTTATCCCGACTAAAACAAAAAAAAAAAACAATCAACCGACGTTTGCAGATTGAGAAAAAAAAATTAACAAAGATTCGAACCTTTTACTGCTGCGCCCAAGAGTGCAGCCCTTGTCTAGCTTGTTATGATTTGTGGAGAGAGTTGCAACGTAGCCAGGGGCAAGAATGAAGTTCGACACTTCCCTTATTACAAAGCTTACATCAACTCTCTCTCTGTCTGGTACAAATTCTGTTCATGACGTTATTTCTCACACACCCCAATCTTGAATCAAGTTGAAACTTTGCACAAATAGTGTATCGAATAGTGTATCGAATAGTGTATTATCTATTTGTTTCACTCTCAGTCTTTTTATTTTCTTTTTCTAACGTTTTTAATGAAGATTCAAATATATCGCCTTGACATTTCTCCACAACTCTTGCTCTTTTTTTTTTCTCTTTTCTTGTGGTGTATGCTTGAAGAATGTAAACGTGCTCTTAGAACGAGCAGATAACTCTAGTTAACTTAAGAATGGAAATCCTCAATTCAATTGAATACAAGGTTCTCGGGGATTGCAAAGACCCATCAGCAAACAGTAACTGGAATAGGAAGTAGAGACATTGGAAGAGATTCTATTCAAGGCAAAAGACTGAGTGGCATGGAGAAAGACGGATAGCAAAGCTTGTGTGGTGCCCCAACGGTCCAACACACTAAATGATAGGTGATGGTTAATGTGAATACTTAACATTAAATTAAAGTGATAAATTATAGAAACTCTGTCAATATAAACTTCATATGTAGAGAAAAGGTTTTCAGGTAATGAAATTTTTTACACGAAAAAAAAAAATTCACTTACCCTCCCCATCTTTAAGATAATGTACTTTTAAGTCTATCTGAGAAAAATTATTTGTGAAATACAATTTTTAAAGCCTATTAGTAGGCCCTACTTCACTTGCTGGCGTAACCCTTGGTTGTTGTTGTTTTTTTAATTTCTGTGTTACTGGGTACAGTTTTAAAGTTACGTTTGGGGGAGGGCTATGTGGTGCCGTTGGGTGCATGTCTGTCTACCCGATGCTCCTGGCTAGCTAATGACGAGAATTAAATCTTCTGTTCATTAAAATCACTTCCTCGGCCTGACCTCAGAAAGCGAGTGCAGCATAACAGTCCGACACGAGATCAACGTCTCGTGCTAAGTGTCCAAATTTTTACGGCGGCAAGGCGAGGGTTGAGGCGGCTTAGTGAGTTCATAACTTACCTGATTGACGATAAGCTTTAAAGCACTTCTCGTCTTCACTTCGAGACCAGGTTCCTCAAACTAGCCTGTAGCAAGAGTAGCCATTCGCGAACACTGACAGAGAAGAAACTAATGTGTAGTGTTCTATTGTTCCTTTAATTTGTAATTTTTTAAAGACTATAAGTTATAGGACATTGTGTCTAAACCACACGGTGTGTGAACCTTTCTGTACAGAACAATAAGTTAACTTTTATATTTTTTTCCATCTTTCTTTTCTTTTCTTCCATTTTTTTTTTTTGTTCCATTTTTCTACCTGTTTTTTTTTTCTTTTTTTTTAAAACTTGAAATAAGAGATTAATTTTCTTTTGAAAAGCTCAATGAGGTCACGTGACTCTTATTGTACTCATGTTACCTAGATTTTAAAAGGATGAGAAAACACCAAAAAAAAAACAAAAAAAAACATAGATAATATAATTTTTCCCTTTTTAAAATTGGCCTATAAATATTTTAAAAAAAATATATTTTTAGTTTTCATCTCAAGATTTTAAATGCAGTGCATCAACCTTTACCTGTCTCTTAGCCTCTTGAACTGTTGGTGCACCATACATGATCTATCGACCGTCACTTTCCATTCCTCCCTGGCTTTTGTCTTTTGACCAGAATCTAGTATCTCTTTTAATGACAGTTTAAGTGTCCGTTTTTTTTTTTTGACAGTGATAAACGGGTCATCGTGGGACCCGATTGTCAGTGTGATCTTCTTATAAATCTCCTCATTTGTAGTGCAGTCCTTGTAAGTGCAGTGCATAGACGCGTCGTCTCACGTTTGCTCACGTAGACCCACAGAAGTCATTTTACGTTCCTATCTACTCAACCAGAACCCGAGTCGGCAATATTTAAAACACAGGCTTTCATCTCACTTCATAGTGCAATGACATTTGTGTGTGTATATGTGTATGTTAAGGTTGAAACAATCTCTCGCTAACACATACTTACATCAGACACACACACACACACACGTACACACACCTAGACCGTAGACCTACCTAGCAGCACACACACACACACACACCTACCCTTGCAGCACACACACCTACCTAGCAGCACACACACACACACACCTACCTACCAGACACACACACACACACCTACCTAGCAGCACACACACACACACGACCAGAAGAACGGGGAAAACGCATGGCTATATTTAGCACCTCACTTTCTGGAGAAGATATATACAACGTAACGGATGGATGGAAGTGAAGACAGTATCCTCTCCAGTAGAACTTTTACTCTGTGTGTGTGTGCACGAGTACAGTGAGATGCATTGCTGGTACAATAACACTCGTTATGTCGTACACACACAAACACACTCACAAGAGAAATTATATGCGTGACTGAGACTGAAACTGAAATAAGTGGAAGGGTAAAAACGAGTTGATCAAATGTCTGGTACGTAGAGTTACTTCTGGATCGACACCCCCCCCCCCCCCCCGTAGCTCGTGAAAAGTTTCATTGCCAAGGTCACATAAGAGGATGCACTTAAACGTGTGTTCATCACGATGTTAGAGACACTCATGTGTGTGTGTGTGTGTTGTGTTGTCTGGAATGTGATGCCTCGGTATTTAAAAGTCTAATTTTCTCAAATATTACTCTTTTTTTTATATCACCAGCTGTTTGCGATTTGCATTTGATTGTTAACTTCCAAAATTTAAGCATGTAGATCTATCGTCAGTTTCTTGACTAGTTCACTTAGGGGGTTACTTACGAATGAAAATCTATGTGCCTTGAACAAGTGAAGTCTGTTTCTCCAACCATCAACGTCAGTTGATTGTACAACCAATACAGACGTTTTTGTGCCCAAATCAGAATATCACGTGACTGTTTTGTTTCATTGGTTCGTTCAAGTTTAGTTTTTCAAATAGGGGGACGCGGTCTCTGTTGATGGTGTCTAGTAGTTAGGGAACCTACTCATAAGGGAACGCTGCCTCTGCTGGGTTTGAACCCTGCCCGCTGCCACACATGAGGGCGTTTGGTGTAGGGCCTAATACATTTCCGAACGTTCGAAACTTGAAGTCATGACTTCAAAGTCTAAATATAAATTGAACCTGGGACCATGTTGTTTAAAACGACGCAATGTGCTGACCTCTTGCTTCACACCGTCCTATCAAAACTATTTCATTAGTCCTGTAATTAGTTCAAAGTTCACGTTTCAAGTGGTATTCCGTGCCATTGGTGTAATTACTTTGGAGCTGCCTTCCCCTAAATAGAATTAGATACTTCTTGGTCATTGTCGTAAGAGTCGAACTTTTGGAACTATAGGCCCACGAAAGCCTGTCTGAACAACTCTTATGTCAGGGAGGGATCCAAGCAGATGCACATTTGGCACAACTCTGAAACTGATGGCTCGTATCCCAAAAGGCGTTAAAAACAAGAGATACACGCAGTATCCGCTTGTAGGAATGTATGCTTTCAATATTTGGGCGTTATGTTTTGTTCATTTTTTACTTTCAGTGTTTCATTCTGTTCGAGCTCATCCCTAGATTATCTTGGTCACAACACAGAAGATTATATCCTGTTATCCTAATCTCTGCAGATCTTGGTTTAAGGCTATTTGAATATTTCTCCTTTTTTTCAGCTCTTATTTTTTATCCTGCAGATATTGATTACAGTTATCTTCATTGTAATAGTTGGCAAAGGCACCAATAGGTCATACTCTAAGAATTTAGTATACATTACCTTCAAGCTCAAAGTCACCAATAGATTCTAAGGATTTGGTATACATTACCTTCAAGCTCAAAGTCACCAATAGACTCTAAGAATTTAGTATACATTACCTTCAAACTCAAAGTCGCTATCAAAGAGTGACATTTTATCTAGTCCATATTTTTTCCGCTTTGTCCAAAAGTACCATTTTTTTTCCCCGATGACCATTTTCCCAGTGACTTTTTCTCCAGACACAGGGAGAACAACACCAGTCTTGATGTATTGGTTCCGACATTATAAGTTCACAATTTAGAAGCCGACCTGTCATACTGAATAGAGAGACGACATCCAGACAAACGCTAGTTTGGGGGCGCTGTTTCGTTTTTATTTTAATGCCACATCTAGGCTTCAATGAACTGGGTCGGGAACGGAGGGCTGTTGAGAGCCGAGTGACGAGATTAAAGGAGGGGGGGGGGGGGGGGGGACAGTGAGGGGGGGGGGGGACGGAAATAACAACTTGGGATTACTTCCATCACTATTGATGACTTGGTCTTCTCTAGACTGAAATAGCAACAACAACCATGGTGCTAGCGGTAGCTAGTACTATAAGTCATAGGTGGTTTTAATTCTCTGTTATGAATATAGGCTACCAACTTCAAGGCCGCTTACCGTTTGGTTGTAACTGAGTTAAGGGGAGGTGAAGCTCGAGTTCGAATCTCTTGGAATGTTTGAGTTGAAATGTAAATCGAATTGAGTAGTTGATGCTGAGGTCCTTAAGTCCTAATAGAAAATGGAAATCTTCCTTCTTTACCCACAAGAGACTTCTAAGTCAGTGGCCACCAAAAAAGATGGAACCAGAGCGCATTGAGCAATGATAACAAAACAGATGGGGCCAGATCACAATTAGCAATGACAACAAAACAAAAAAATGGGATCAGATCTTCCTGAGTATCAAATAGTAGCATAAAAAGGCGCGTGACAAATTTGAAATTTTATAATGTCCTGGAATTTTATTATAAGCCACTCTAACATTTTACATTGTCGTGAAGTCGAGTGTATGAAAAACAGAAATTAAACTTTTTTTTTCTTTTCCTATACATAGCGATGTCTAGAAATACTTTAACATCAGTTATTTGATTATTGGTACAAGAATTCGAGTCGAAACGATGCAATTATTGAGCTCATTCAATGTGATCGAACATTGAATCCATAAATCGATCCGACATTTGACTATCCTCTTGCCCTTGTCACGTGACAAGTTTCTGATTTGCCCTTTCTCATCAAATACATTTTCCTGCCCTCATCTTGTCCTCGTTGTGTTCTCTTGGGGGTGTTGAACTTTTGACCCGCTATCTATCTGAGCTATAAGTGCTGCCCGTTCGATACTTCACTTCCGTATGTATACTTCACCAGGCCATGACAACCCCGGCACAGCCACAAGGTATCGATTCGAAAGGCCCAGCGCAAACCTTCTTGAAGGATTGATTCGTAGTTTTGACGGTCAGATAGCTACAGAATGGAAAGTTAAAGGACTAGGCAACCCCTTGATGATCATAGACTTGTAAGATTGGCGCAATTAGTTCTCTGTACTGCTTATTAACGCCCAGTCTTCGATTCTGAAATTCTTACCTTCATGTCAGAAGGTCATGACACTGTTTCATCTATTTTCGGAAAAGGGTATGGATGCTAAAAGACCTTGAACTGTCCATCCAAATAAACAGAAACGGAAGTAGATTTACATCACATCTGTAAGAAAAAGTTGTCTCTCATTTCAGTCTCCTGGCCCTGGGTCATCTAAGATCGTCTGATGATTTTAGCTTTTTTCTCCTTTGATAATCGTCTGTCTGCCCTAGTAAAGCTGTTATCGTTCTTTGCATTAAAAAAGAAAATCAAACTTTGCCATTAATTCGCTTGATGTTTCAGTTGAATACTCTTCTTCATTCTTGACGTTATAGATCTTGCTAGATTTCTAGGTCTACAACTAGGTCTAGGTATAGTTTTCTTTGAAAGAAGATACCCTTACCTCTATGGTCTCACTTTTTTTGTTGATCTAATGATTAGCAATGGTTCTGCGAGAGGTGCGGCTCGCACCAGGCATCGTATTCCCTTGCTACGCCACTAGATTAATAATGTTTCTACCATCCGAAGGAGGCGGTAGATAATAAATGTTAGCTCCACAATGTATAGATTCTTTCTGTTTTGCGAAATTTGTTTTCACATCTTATACATCTGAGTTTTGGCGAATATTTCTTTCTTTGATAACATAACACTGGACTAGACAAATGACTTTCTTTTTTTAATCTCGTGTAACGTGTGTTGGCATGACGTGTCATATGTCAGTGAACATGTGTCAGATCCCGACCTTGTTATTCTTCAACTAAATGGCACCCCAATTTCCCTTTTAGATACTTGAGCCTAAAAACCTTGACCCTGGTAATCTAACACTCTCCACCTGTTAATTTCAGGCGGAGACCCCCTAGGGGGGATCTTCAATTAACTTATCAAGTCTGTACACGCCCCTGTTTATAAAATGTTATACAGTCATCGATCAGCTCTCCTTAACAAGAAAGGGATTGGGTAAAGGTGGGGGGCTTTGAAATAACGATGTAGAACAGGGGTTCTCAAAGTTGATCTAAGACCAGACTCTGGTAGTATGAGGGTGGTTTGGTTATGGTATATTATTGACATTCATAGCAAAGTAACCTGAACAAAAGAATAGTTTCTTAGTTTTGTTAATGTATTTAGAGGATCTGGAAGAAGTCATAATGCTGAACTTATGAGGAGGGAGAGTATTTGGGAGGTGTGTGCGGAGAAATGGGAATAACATTGTGAGAAGCAGTGTGGGGAGCAGTGTGGAAAGCAGTGTCTCGAGAATGTCGGGAAGAACATTGGTAGGGAGAAGTGTGCGGGAAAGAGTGAGGAGCTTTTTGAGGCAAGTGTGGGGAGCAATGTGTTGAGAATGTGGGATGAAGTAGCGCTGTGGGATGAAGTGTGAAGAATGTAAGGAGACATATGGGAGCAAAGTGTGGAGCGCTGTGAGAAAAGACTGGGAAGTAGTGTGAGGAAAGACTGGGAAGTAGTGTTAAGAAACACAGGGAAGTAGTGTGAGGAAAGACTGGGAAGAAGTGTTAAGAAAGACTGGGAATTAGTGTTAAGAAAGACTGGGAAGTAGTGTAAGGAAAGACTGGGAAGAAGTGTGAGGACTGACTGAAAAGTAGTGTGAGGAAAGACAGGGAAGTTGTGTGAGGAAACACTGGGAAGTAGTGTTAAGAAAGACTGGGAAGTAGTGTTAAGAAAGACTGAGAAGTAGCGTTAAGAAAGACTGGGAAGTAGTGTGAGGACAGACTGGGAAGTAGTGTTAAGAAAGACAGGGAAGTAGTGTGGGGAAAAACTTGGAATTAGTGTGAGGAAAGACTGGGAAGTAGTGTTAAGAAAGACTGGGAAGTAGTGTGAGGAAAGACTGGGAAGTAGTGTTAAGAAAGACTGGGAAGTAGTGTTAAGAAAGACAGGGAAATAGTGTTAAGAAAGACTGGGAAGTAGTGTGAGGACAGACTGGGAAGTAGTGTTAAGACAGTCAGGGAAGTAGTGTTAAGAAAGACTGGGAAGTAGTGTTAAGAAAGACAGGGAAGTAGTGTGAGGAAAGTCTGGGAAGTAGTGTTAAGAAAGACTGGGAAGTATTGTGAGGACAGACTGGGAAGTAGTGTGAGGAAAGACTGGAAAGTAGTGTTAAGAAAGACTGGAAAGTAGTGTTAAGAAAGACTGGGAAGTAGTGTTAAGAAAGACTGGGAAGTAGTGTTAAGAAAGACTGGGAAGTAGTGTGAGGAAAGACTGGGAATAAGTGTGAGGAAAGACTGGGAAGTAGTGTGAGGACAGACTGGGAAGTAGTGTTAAGAAAGACTGGGAAGTAGTGTTAAGAAATACTGGGAAGTAATGTGAGGAAAGACTGGGAAGTAGTGTGAGGAAAGACTGGGAAGTAGAGTTAAGAAAGACTAGGTTGTATTGTGAGGACAGACTGGGAAGTAGTGTGAGGACAGACTGGAAAGTAGTGTTAAGAAAGACTGGAAATTGTGTTAAGATGTACTGGGAAGTAGTGTTAAGAAAGACTGGGAAGTTGTGTGAGGAAAGACTGATAAGTAGTGTGAGGAACTACTGGGAAGTAGTGTTAAGAAGGACTGAGAAGTAGTGTTAAGAAAGACTGGGAAGTAGTGTTAAGAAAGACTGGGAAGTAGTGTTAAGAAAGACTGGGAAGTAGTGTTAAGAAAGACTGGGAAGTAGTGTTAAGAAAGACTGGGAAGTAGTGTTAAGAAAGACTGGGAAGTAGTGTTAAGAAAGACTGGGAAGTAGTGTTAAGAAAGACTGGGAAGTAGTGTTAAGAAAGACAGGGAAGTAGTGTGAGGAAAGACTGGGAAGTAGTGTGAGGAAAGACTGGGAAGTAGTGTTAAGAAAGACTGGGAAGTAGTGTGAGGACAGACTGGAAAGTAGTTTGAGGAAAGACTGGAAAGTAGTGTTAAGAAAGACAGGGAAATAGTGTTAAGAAAGACTGGGAAGTAGTGTGAGGACAGACTGGGAAGTAGTGTTAAGGCAGTCAGGGAAGTAGTGTTAAGAAAGACTGGGAAGTAGTGTTAAGAAAGACAGGGAAGTAGTGTGAGGAAAGTCTGGGAAGTAGTGTTAAGAAAGACTGGGAAGTAGTGTTAAGAAAAACTGGGAAGTATTGTTAAGAAAGACTGGAAAGTAGTGTTAAGAAAGACTGGGAAGTAGTGTTAAGAAAGACTGGGAAGTAATGTGAGGAAAGACTGGGAAGTAGTGTGAGGAAAGACTGGGAAGTAGTGTTAAGAAAGACTAGGTAGTATTGTGAGGACAGACTGGGAAGTAGTGTGAGGACAGACTGGAAAGTAGTGTTAAGAAAGACTGGAAATTGTGTTAAGATGGACTGGGAAGTAGTGTTAAGAAAGACTGGGAAGTAGTGTTAAGGAAGACTGGGAAGTTGTGTGAGGAAAGACTGATAAGTAGTGTGAGGAAAGACTGGGAAGTAGTGTTAAGAAGGACTGAGAAGTAGTGTTAAGAAAGACAGGGAAGTAGTGTTAAGAAAGACTGGGAAGTAGTGTTAAGAAAGACTGGGAAGTTGTGTTAAGAAAGACTGGGAAGTAGTGTTAAGAAAGACTGGGAAGTAGTGTTAAGAAAGACTGGGAAGTAGTGTTAAGAAAGACTGGGAAGTAGTGTTAAGAAAGACTGGGAAATAGTGTGAGGAAAGACTGGGAAGTAGTGTTAAGAAAGACTGGGAAGTATTGTGAGGACAGACTGGGAAGTAGTGTGGGGAAAGACTGGGAAGTAGTGTTAAGAAACACAGGGAAGTAGTGTGAGGAAAGACTGGGAAGAAGTGTTAAGAAAGACTGGGAATTAGTGTTAAGAAAGACTGGGAAGTAGTGTAAGGAAAGACTGGGAAGAAGTGTGAGGACTGACTGAAAAGTAGTGTGAGGAAAGACAGGGAAGTTGTGTGAGGAAACACTGGGAAGTAGTGTTAAGAAAGACTGGGAAGTAGTGTTAAGAAAGACTGAGAAGTAGCGTTAAGAAAGACTGGGAAGTAGTGTGAGGACAGACTGGGAAGTAGTGTTAAGAAAGACAGGGAAGTAGTGTGGGGAAAGACTTGGAAGTAGTGTGAGGAAAGACTGGGAAGTAGTGTTAAGAAAGACTGGGAAGTAGTGTGAGGAAAGACTGGGAAGTAGTGTTAAGAAAGACTGGGAAGTAGTGTTAAGAAAGACAGGGAAATAGTGTTAAGAAATACTGGGAAGTAGTGTGAGGACAGACTGGGAAGTAGTGTTAAGACAGTCAGGGAAGTAGTGTTAAGAAAGACTGGGAAGTAGTGTTAAGAAAGACAGGGAAGTAGTGTGAGGAAAGTCTGGGAAGTAGTGTGAGGACAGACTGGAAAGTAGTGTGAGGAAAGACTGGGAAGTAGTGTTAAGAAAGACTGGGAAGTAGTGTTAAGAAAGACAGGGAAATAGTGTTAAGAAAGACTGGGAAGTAGTGTTAAGAAAGACTGGGAAGTATTGTTAAGAAAGACTGGAAAGTAGTGTTAAGAAAGACTGGGAAGTAGTATTAAGAAAGACAGGGAAGTAGTGTGAGGAAAGACTGGGAAGTAGTGTTAAGAAAGACTGGGAAGTATTGTGAGGACAGACTGGGAAGTAGTGTGAGGAAAGACTGGGAAGTAGTGTTAAGAAAGACTGGAAAGTAGTGTTAAGAAAGACTGGGAAGTAGTGTTAAGAAAGACTGGGAAGTAGTGTTAAGAAAGACTGGGAAGTAGTGTGAGGAAAGACTGGGAATAAGTGTGAGGAAAGACTGGGAAGTAGTGTGAGGACAGACTGGGAAGTAGTGTTAAGAAAGACTGGGAAGTAGTGTTAAGAAATACTGGGAAGTAATGTGAGGAAAGACTGGGAAGTAGTGTGAGGAAAGACTGGGAAGTAGAGTTAAGAAAGACTAGGTTGTATTGTGAGGACAGACTGGGAAGTAGTGTGAGGACAGACTGGAAAGTAGTGTTAAGAAAGACTGGAAATTGTGTTAAGATGTACTGGGAAGTAGTGTTAAGAAAGACTGGGAAGTTGTGTGAGGAAAGACTGATAAGTAGTGTGAGGAACTACTGGGAAGTAGTGTTAAGAAGGACTGAGAAGTAGTGTTAAGAAAGACTGGGAAGTAGTGTTAAGAAAGACTGGGAAGTAGTGTTAAGAAAGACTGGGAAGTAGTGTTAAGAAAGACTGGGAAGTAGTGTTAAGAAAGACTGGGAAGTAGTGTTAAGAAAGACTGGGAAGTAGTGTTAAGAAAGACTGGGAAGTAGTGTTAAGAAAGACTGGGAAGTAGTGTTAAGAAAGACAGGGAAGTAGTGTGAGGAAAGACTGGGAAGTAGTGTGAGAAAAGACTGGGAAGTAGTGTTAAGAAAGACTGGGAAGTAGTGTGAGGACAGACTGGAAAGTAGTTTGAGGAAAGACTGGAAAGTAGTGTTAAGAAAGACAGGGAAATAGTGTTAAGAAAGACTGGGAAGTAGTGTGAGGACAGACTGGGAAGTAGTGTTAAGGCAGTCAGGGAAGTAGTGTTAAGAAAGACTGGGAAGTAGTGTTAAGAAAGACAGGGAAGTAGTGTGAGGAAAGTCTGGGAAGTAGTGTTAAGAAAGACTGGGAAGTAGTGTTAAGAAAGACTGGGAAGTATTGTTAAGAAAGACTGGAAAGTAGTGTTAAGAAAGACTGGGAAGTAGTGTTAAGAAAGACTGGGAAGTAATGTGAGGAAAGACTGGGAAGTAGTGTGAGGAAAGACTGGGAAGTAGTGTTAAGAAAGACTAGGTAGTATTGTGAGGACAGACTGGGAAGTAGTGTGAGGACAGACTGGAAAGTAGTGTTAAGAAAGACTGGAAATTGTGTTAAGATGGACTGGGAAGTAGTGTTAAGAAAGACTGGGAAGTAGTGTTAAGGAAGACTGGGAAGTTGTGTGAGGAAAGACTGATAAGTAGTGTGAGGAAAGACTGGGAAGTAGTGTTAAGAAGGACTGAGAAGTAGTGTTAAGAAAGACAGGGAAGTAGTGTTAAGAAAGACTGGGAAGTAGTGTTAAGAAAGACTGGGAAGTTGTGTTAAGAAAGACTGGGAAGTAGTGTTAAGAAAGACTGGGAAGTAGTGTTAAGAAAGACTGGGAAGTAGTGTTAAGAAAGACTGGGAAGTAGTGTTAAGAAAGACTGGGAAATAGTGTTAAGAAAGACTGGGAAGTAGTGTGAGGACAGACTGGGAAGTAGTGTTAAGACAGACAGGGAAGTAGTGTGAGGAAAGACTGGGAATTAGGGTGAGGAAAGACTGGGAAGTAGTGTGAGGAAAGACTGGGAAGTAGTGTGAGGAAAGACTGGGAAGTAGTGTTGAGAAAGACTGGGAAGTAGTGTTAAGAAAGACTGGGAAGTAATGTAAGGAAAGTCTGGGAAGTAGTGTGAGGAAAGACTGGGAAGAAGTGTTAAGAAAGACTAGGTAGTATTGTGAGGACAGACTGGGAAGTAGTGTTAGGACAGACTGAGATGTAGTGTTAAGAAAGACAGGGAAGTAGTGTTAAGAAAGACTGGGACGTATTGTGAGGAAAGACTGGCAAGTAGTGTTAAGAAAGACTGGGAAGAAGTGTGAGGAAAGACTGGGAAGTAGTGTGAGGAAAGACTGGGAAGTAGTGTGAGGATAGACTGGGAAGTAGTGTTAAGACAGACTGGGAAGTAGTGTTAAGAAGGACTTGGAAGTAGTGTTAAGAAAGACTGAAATGTAGTGTTAAGAAAGACTGGGAAGTAGTGTTAAGAAAGACTGGGATGTAGTGTTAAGGAAGATTGGGAAGTAGTATTAAGAAAGACTGGGACGTATTGTGAGGAAAGACTGGGAAGTATTGTGAGGAAAGACTGCGAATTAGGGTGAGGAAAGACTGGTAAGTAGTGTGAGGAAAGACTGGGAAGTAGTGTGAGGAAAGACTGGGAAGTAGTGTTTAGAAAGACTGGGAAGTAGTGTGAGGACAGACTGGGAAGTAGTGTTAAGAAAGACTGGGAAGTAGTGTTAAGAAAGACTGGGAAGTAGTTTGAGGAAAGACTGGGAAGTAGTGTGAGGGCAGACTGGGAAGTAGTGTTAAGACAGACAGGGAAGTAGTGTTAAGAAAGACTGGGAAGTAGTGTTAAGAAAGACTAGGAAGTAGTGTTAAGAAAGACTGGGAAGTAGTGTGAGGAAAGACTGGGAAGTAGTGTGAGGAAAGACTGGGAAATAGTGTGAGGAAAGACTGGGAAGTAGTGTGAAGAAAGACTGGGAAGTAGTGTTAAGAAAGACTGGGAAGTAATGTTAAGAAAGACTGGGAAGTAGTGTGAGGAAAGACTGGGAAGTAGTGTTAAGAAAGACTGGGAAGTAGTGTTTAGAAAGACTGGGAAGTAGTGTTAAGAAAGACTGGAAAGTAGTGTGAGGAAAGACTGGGAAGTAGTGTGAGGAAAGACTGGGAAGTAGTGTGAGGAAAGACTGGGAAGTAGTGTGAGGAAAGACTGGGAAGTAGTGTGAGGAAAGACTGGGAAGTAGTGTTAAGACAGACAGGGAAGTAGTGTTAAGAAAGACTGGGAAGTAGTGTTAAGAAAGACTAGGAAGTAGTGTTAAGAAAGACTGGGAAGTAGTGTGAGGAAAGACTGGGAAGTAGTGTGAGGAAAGACTGGGAAATAGTGTGAGGAAAGACTGGGAAGTAGTGTGAAGAAAGACTGGGAAGTAGTGTTAAGAAAGACTGGGAAGTAATGTTAAGAAAGACTGGGAAGTAGTGTGAGGAAAGACTGGGAAGTAGTGTTAAGAAAGACTGGGAAGTAGTGTTTAGAAAGACTGGGAAGTAGTGTTAAGAAAGACTGGAAAGTAGTGTGAGGAAAGACTGGGAAGTAGTGTGAGGAAAGACTGGGAAGTAGTGTGAGGAAAGACTGGGAAGTAGTGTGAGGAAAGACTGGGAAGTAGTGTTAAGACAGACTGGGAAGTAGTGTTAAGAAAGACTGGGAAGTACTGTTAAGAAAGACTCTGAAGTAATGTGAGGAAAGACTGGGAAGTAGTGTTAAGAAAGACTGGGAAGTAGTGTGAGGAAAGACTGGGAAGTAGTGTGAAGAAAGACTGGGAAGTAGTGTGAGGAAAGACTGGGAAGTAGTGTTAAGAAAGACTGGGAAGTAGTGTTAAGAAAGACTGGGAAATAGTGTTAAGAAAGACTGGGAAGTAGTGTGACGAAAGACTTGGAAGTAGTGTGAGGAAAGACTGGGAAGCAGTGTGAGGACAGACTGGGATGTAGTGTGAGGACAGACTGGGAAGTAGTGTGAGGAAACACTAGAAGGAGACCTAGGCCAATGTTATGATCATGAATAGTAGGCCTTTTGTTACTGGGAAACTGTGTACTATTGTACACTATTAAGGTGATACTTATGTTTACATAAAAAATAAATCTGCACCCCTAAGCTGTCAGAAGGTTATTTCCTTAATAATTAAAAATCTGGGCTCTATTTAGTCTTATTTAGACTGTCAAGTGTAGGCCCCTATAATGAGGATATGTCAAAACTGCGCGCTATAAAAGTAGTTGTTTTTTTTAAAACTTATAACTAAAATTCTTAAAAACAACATTTGAATTAGCATTCTATTCAATGAATTCGTTATAAATGGAAAATATATTTTAGAATGATAAATTGACACTTTTACCATTGTGACCTTAGATGCATTTTTTGTACCAATGCGCGAATCTATGATTGAAGCTTGAGCTATAAATGAAGAATTACATAATCTTTTTAAAAATGTTACCTCCACTGAAGTTTTTCATTGAAAGTGGTGTATTTTTTTTTTGTTGAAAAATCTGCTTGCATATATAATTTAAAAAATTAGATGGTTCACTTTTGGAAAAGAAAAAAAGTAGTCGTTGCATCAGAACTTTGAAAGATCTAAGTTATCAAGATGTCCGATTTTCATTTTCTTTTCTAGTTTCTGAGATCTAAACGGGACGGACGGACGGACAGACGGCCACACAAAACTAATAGCGTCTTTTCTCCTTTCGTGGGCCGCTAAAAATAAAGAATGTCAAAATGAAAGCAAGTATAAATAAGTAAAGTAAGAATGATAGGAGTAAGGATGGAAGAAAGAATGAAAGTAAAAGTGAAAGCGTTAATGAAAGAAAGCAAAAATATATATATATATATATATAAAGAAAGTAAAAATGAAAGGAAGTCAGAATGAAAGTAATTAAAAATGAAGTGAGTAAAAATGCAAAGTAGTATAAATGAATGAAAGTAATCAAGAATGAATGTAAGAGAACAGATGATCTGAACAAAGGATTGTGATGAAATATAGAAAACAAAATGCATACAAAAACACACACAAAGAGATAAAAACTTTGTTAACACAGGCCGTGATGCTGACAGGCTTAGGAGACAATCTCCCATGAACACCTCACTGAGCACGGGTGAGTCAATGTTGCCAAAACAAGCATTGAAGGAGCCACCAGGACAGATAACGCTCATTAGTAAGACTGGAAAGTAGGAAGGCGATCTGGGTTAGACAAAGGTGTCAGTGGTAACTTGTTGGAAGACTGCGGAGGCTGTATGTATAATTAGGGCTCATCTAGGCGTGCTGCCACCAGGGCCAATTCCATTGGATGTATTTGTTTTTTTATTTAATCTCAGGAATTTTGTCATCTGACATTAAGAAAAAAATGTTGGAAGGAGATACTATAAGTATTAGATTATTCCAGTTTACAAGAAATTCGGTTTAAACTTACTTTGAAAAAAAAGTCTTCAGCAGCAATTAACTACACTAATATCTGTGTGCACGAGTTAGGAAGAAGCCGTGGAAGTCGCCTAGGTCCGATCTCTGTGGCCGCCCTATTTTATGAGAATGGGACAAAACTTTTATTTTTTATGAACACCCCTAAGGTAATTTTAGCTTTTTTTTTTGTAGGCACCAGAAACATTGAAAAATGACTTTACACTATTCATTTCTCTAAGAAGCTTGCTAGATAATAATTTCATTGCTGTTAATAATACACATTTTCTGTTATCTAAATGAATTGCAGTTCTATACAACATTATGTAAACTTATATGCACAAACCTTTACCCTAATTTTAAGTTAACACAAAGATGTAGTTTAATTTTGACATATTAAATTTTTAATAACGCACAAACGCAATTATATATCATATATTCAAGCAGAAACTTGTTTTGTTAGTGTTGTAGGCAATGTTACATTATGAAACTAGTGAATAAATCTGAACTAAAGAAAAACCCAGACTCTCAGACTGGAATCTATGCTATTGCAGCATTGATAAACCTCCAACTAAGCAGCCTTATGTCCAAACAGAGTGCTGAGTTTCGATTTCTTTTATTTATGTGCATAAATATGAACTAATGAGAACAAAAATGTGAGAAATTAAAAACAATAAATTCAATCAATTTGCTCCACCCAAGTTACACCAACACTAGTCAAAGTGTTTCCTGTTTCGTTTTAGTTTTAGTTTTACACATTCTTTTTTCTCTTAGACTTACTACAAGAACCACGAGCCGATGACAACATGGCGTCTCAGAGAGGAAGCGGTGGCCTGAACGAAAACAGTAAATGGTGTGCACAGGTGCACATGCCGCCTCAGCGCTGTCAGGAAAGGAGTTCCGAAGTCGACAATTACCTGCCTCGCTCACCCTCCAATCCTCACCGCCCCCTTCCAACTCACATCCCCGATCAGAAGGAGAAATACTCTCTTTCAAGTTTCTCCAACCCGGCCCCAGTTGCAGTGAAAGTACATTTCGCATCCCCCGGTACTTCTTTCTCCAGTCCCTTGTTTCTCCCCTCGCCCGCTCCTCCTCCTTCTTCTTCTCAAACTTTACAAAACTCGCGAGATAATCGCGTTCAAGTCTCCTCAATACGGTTCAGAGAGCCTGGACCGAGTGTAGTAACTGCATATGAAGAAACGCATGGTACCCGCTCACTAAAAACTGTAACATCGCCTGATGATAATAATATTTACACAAAACCAGACCGGAACGCGCAAGACTCGCTCGTAACTAGTGCCGCATTCAGCGGCGCAGCGATCGAGGGCGTTCGCCCCCTGTGCTCAGATGGGCAAACTTCCCCGCCGGTCAACGGAGACAAAGCTGGAAAGAGTTTAAGTTCGCTCGCACGTGAACTCTATTGGAAGAGCGATTCGAGCGAAACTGGACAGCGTTTGATCCATCGCGAGGCAAGGCCGTCTCATCCCATTCCTCCTGGACACGGGGCTAAGACTCCGACAAACATTAAAGTCAAGGAGAGTTTACTTTTTTACTTCCGGTCATCTTCTTACGAAGTTGGTCAAAACAATAGCCAACGTCTAGCGCGCAGCAAGCGCGGGTGCAACGGGCGACGACTGAGCAAACAGCGCCCGCCAGCAGACGATAGCAAGAGATCAATAGCAAGGGAGTTCACCGCTGGAGTAGTTCCTTCCCTTTCGCCGCTTATCGTAGAAGAATCAAATCCGAAAACATCTACTCCTGATTTGAACCCTGGTCGTCACACTGTCGAGGCAAGCATCGTTACACTGTCTCGGGATGGAGAGGCTGGGAAAACACCTCAAACTGACCAGGAAGTAGTCTTAGTAGAATTTGGACCCACTATTAACTACAATCCAAATAAAAATAACAGCGCTGATGTACAATCACTAAACAGCGGTTCTCGTAATGAGAGATGTGTCTCATCTGGAGATGAATCTGTTCAAGTTTTCACTTTAGACTCTACAGATGAGTCTATAAGAGATCAGACTTTGGATCTTGCAGCCGTAGATTCATTCACCCATGAAAGGATATCATGGAATTCACCTTCAGACAACATCATTTGTGATGGCATCGACGGCAGCGCTCAAAGCCTGAAACCCTCCTGCCACTGCGAGGTTCTGTGTTCGTGTATTTTGTTAGGCAACCGCCTCTGTCTCCACTCATCCCAGGAAAGCGTTTCACAGGTGAGCACAGCAACTACTCGATCAGCGCTCACCGGTGAAGAAGTTTTAAATTCGAGCAGGTCTAGTCTCTGCGTGCCTGCGAGGGATTTTCAGGGTAACCACTCAGGGACCCTTGACTTCGGTGCCGCTCGTGCTTACGGATACAGTCACAAGCCAGACACAGAGGATATAATTGTTCCAGGATTAATCAGTTCAGACTTTTTCACTAGCGGATATGACGCAACGCATCAATCGGGAATTCATTATTTAGGTAAGTGACACACTTTACACCCTAAATGTTTGTTGAACTAGAATCAACTTTTTTGTTTTTTTAACGTTCATTTTTCGTTCTTAGTTCATTGTGTGTCAACGTACAGCTGTGTCTATCTGATTGTATGTCAACGTACAGCTGTGTCTATCTGATTGTGTGTCAACGTACAGCTGTGTCTATCTGATTGTATGTCAACGTACAGCTGTGTCTATCTGATTGTATGTCAACGTACAGCTGTGTCTATCTGATTGTATGTCAACGTACAGCTGTGTCTATCTGATTGTGTGTCAACGTACAGCTGTGTCTATCTGATTGTATGTCAACGTACAGCTGTGTCTATCTGATTGTATGTCAACGTACAGCTGTGTCTATCTGATTGTATGTCAACGTACAGCTGTGTCTATCTGATTGTGTGTCAACGTACAGCTGTGTCTATCTGATTGTATGTCAACGTACAGCTGTGTCTATCTGATTGTATGTCAACGTACAGCTGTGTCTATCTGATTGTATGTCAACGTACAGCTGTGTCTATCTGATTGTATGTCAACGTACAGCTGTGTCTATCTGATTGTATGTCAACGTACAGCTGTGTCTATCTGATTGCATGTCAACGTACAGCTGTGTCTATCTGATTGCATGTCAACGTACAGCTGTGTCTATCTGATTGCATATCAACGTACAGCTGTGTCTATCTGATTGTATGTCAACGTACAGCTGTGTCTATCTGATTGTATGTCAACGTACAGCTGTGTCTATCTGATTGTATGTCAACGTACAGCTGTGTCTATCTGATTGTATGTCAACGTACAGCTGTGTCTATCTGAATTGCACACCTCCGTGTTACGAGGATGGAGGATTCACTTTTTTTTCCCTTTTTACTGATAGGATGAAATATTCTTATTGTTGTGCTAGCTTGAATGTTTTTTTTTTTAGCTGTTATTTTGTTCCATCTGAAGAGGAACTGGCCAGACGCCATGGTTAGGTGCAGAGAGAGAGAGAGAGAGAGTTGATAGTGGATATAGAAGTTGATAGTTGATGTTATAGTTGATATAGCAGTTGATAGTTGGTATAAGAGTTGATATAATAGATATAACAGATGATATAACATTCAATAATTAATATAACAGTAGATAGTTGATATAGTAGATAGATAAAAAAGTGAATAAAAGTAGATGTAACCGTGGACATCTAAATAAAATATCAGGTGGACTTTTCAAAATCAATTAAGCCTACTGTAAAACAATATTTTTTTTGGTTTAAATTACAACACGGCGTTACATTAAAGTGTAATGTGGAAAAAAATCATCGAATTTCTTTCGGTTTTAATTTTTCTTTATACATAAATATATTTCAATATTTAGAGAAGTAGTCTAAGACTTTTGATGCCAGTCTATTATGGTGACACCGTCAAGTCTGTGGCATCAAGAGTTTTTTGTTTGTTGTTTGTTTGAACTAGAGAGTACACGGGGCTAAAAAACAACGCCCGTTACATCTACAGCACAATGTCACATCCAGGTTCATCCGACTTGAACATCTTTGAAAGACCGGAACAATGTTAGGCTATAAGGCACCTCTCTACCCCCATGCCCCCCCTCTCTCTCTCTCTCTCTCTCTCTCTCTCTCTCAGGATGAGACCCCCGTTGTTTTTCAGGTCCAGACCAAGTGACAGATTTGTGATGGCCTTGAAAGTCTCGGGGCCAATGATAAGAATCCTTCCATTGGCCTGGATGAAAGCAATCTTTCTTGCTGAGCTGGTGCCTGTCAGAAGGTTCCAAATATATATATTCCGTTCCGTTAGTGACAGATGGATGAGGCTTTTTTTCATGCTAGCTAAGTGCAATGATCTCGATTCTATAATATGGCACCACACTGGGATTCCTCTTCGTTTCTCTATTGGGCCAACCATTTCTTCTGTATGGACGTTTCTACAGGAGGACTCTATATCGATGGGGAACGTGTTCAGTTTAAAACTCTAAGCCAACATAACTATCTCCTACCTAGCTGTTGCCACATATGTACTGCCAACCTATTGCCCATCTAGGTATTGCCAACCTATTGCCCATCTAGGTATTGCTCACCTAGCTATGGCCAACCTATCTGTTTCCACCTAGTTATGGCCCACTTAGCTATGGTCCAACTAGGTATTCTGTGAGGACAGACTGGGAAGTAGTGTTAAGAAAGAAACTGCATTCAGCAGTTCAAGTTTATGTTATTTCCTTGAAAAGTAAAAAAATAACAAACAAAAAATTCAACGAAAAAAACAACAACATCACATTTACAGATGTGCCAAGTTGAAAGAGATTCCCATTGATACTGACTCTGTTACACATCATTGGCATTTATTTTCTTCATTAGCCAGATAATCTTAAGTTGTTTGAATAACACATCAGTTGATGAGTGGTTGGCATCGATCTGCAGGTTAAACATAAGTCATCACTTAGATATATACACACACACACACCGAATGTAGAACACATTTTTCTTTAGCTGAATTGAAGTTGACTTGGAGTCATGTAGAGTGAAGTTGTTTCCTCGATTGTACTCGTTATTACCAGAGCCGGATTTAGAGGTGTGTAGGCTCCGGGGCAACCTAAGGAGTGAAGGCCCCTAATTATTTTTCGAACTAAACAAAAAATATCTTGTTTTTATTTATTTCTTGCCGCCCAAATAAAATCATTTAAACAAAGATTGTAGCAAGCTGTTCAAGTCTACTACAATTTAATTAAAAACTTAACTACCGCGTTAACAGATAAAAATCTGGGATATATTTTGGACAAAAAGTCGATGATTTCGCTGAAATCAATCTGCCGGAGTAAATCCCTTTCAACACTAAGTGTGGGGGCTAGCTTGGAGAGCAGGTTTTGTCACGTCCTGGTTTGGATCTTATTCTTGATCATCTTCAGTTTTGAACGCGAGCAGCTCCCCAGTGCCATTTGAGACCCTTAAAACCAAGTCCATTTTTGGGTGTCATTTCAATGTTCCGGATGGTAGCTCTGAAATTCTGATGGTAAAGAATCCAATAGTAAAAGAGTTCCTTAGATCGGTCTTTGCTGTTGTTTGTTGGTCTATTGAACATTGAACCAACTTATCACCAAGGCTAGACTCTAAATTGTCTTTCTCAATTTTTTTTTTCCCAATTTACTTACGTGAGATAATAGGCTATCAATTCAGAAAATGTACATTTGTTGTAGAAACGTATGTGGCGTCTAATAAAATTTTGCTAATTCCTCCGGGATTTACCACAACGAGCATGCTACAAACATCAAGACTCGTGTGATAGTCTAGCCGAGTCTAGCCATTAAACATCAGAATTTTATTTTTTTCCCCACTGTCGGTAAAAATGCGAAAAAAAAATGTTTAAAAAAACAAAAACCTAGATATTTGGATATTTTTTAAATAACTCTTTTGTGGAGGCCCCTTTCTTGTAGAGTCCCCAGGCCCCTCCTGCCCTCCCTTAAATCCTGCTCTGGCAACGATTATGGATGCATGTGGGGTGGGGGGGTATGACTTAAACCCAGACCAATCGTTATAGAAGGCCTGAACACTGACCTGCAACGTCACAACCAATGGGCAGTTTACACCTATAGCTTGTTTCCAAGTCACATGTCTGTACGACGTGGCAATTAAGATTGGTCTTGATTCATCTATCTAAAAAATAAGCAAAGTGTTCCGCGAAATACTCAGAATGTGCGAAGTGTTCCGCTAAATACTCAGAATGTGCAAAGTGTTCCGCTAAATACTCAGAATGTGCGAAGTGTTTCTCTAAATACTCAGAATGTGCGAAGTGTTCTGCTAAATACTCAGAATGTTCTCTGTCAGGTTTAGGATTTATTTGGGTTGTTAACTAGCCGTATACTATTAAGGTCCCGGGGTTCAACCTGACAAGAACATCACTCACACACAGTTGTACATACAGTAACCAACTAGGTGAATAGTTTAAATAACAACAAAAATAAATGAATTTAATTGTATGAAACTGATATATGTGTATGTACAATGAGGATGATAAATAGACAATATATATATTAGATAGATATATATATAATGGGTATATATAAAGATATTATTCAATAATTAATTTAAGCACCTTTGCTACGGCTATCAACTTGTCACCCTGGTTACATAGCCCACCAGACTCTGACCGACTGGCGTCACAAAACTGCCAACCTCGGTAATAGTAAAGTTAGACCTCAGATGATCGCCAATTTGACAATGACACTGAAAAACTGTAATATATATTTCTGAGACGGCAAGCGATGCCCACAACTCCAACACTGGCACCCTATAAACGAAATAAACACAATACTCTCAACTTCTACACTAAAAATAGAAATAGTGACAACCTCATACAACATACAATAATAGATATCACAAACGAATAACTCCCAAAAATCCTACTGAATAATAAGTCCGAGAAACTAGTACAGACAAAGAACGTTTTACGGGCCAACACACCGTCCGTTTCAACCAAAGAGGGTGAACTGCCTCATGGCAAAAGAATGACCAATAGTTGTCACCGGACTTTGTGACGTAGCAAAACAATTCAAAACAAAAAACACAAGACACTCTCGCCCCGTACAAGTACTACGACTACGACTACGACTACGACTACAACTAGAGGAAATTTAAAAAAACAACAGAGTTAGGAGAAAGACAAAGACACTTGTCTATACCACGTGACATGCTCAGTGTTTCGTTAAGGAAAACGTCTGCGAACCACTGGTCTATGGTATTGGTCGAATGAAGAGGTGAAGAGAAAAAGTCTAGCAGAGGGGAGGGGAGTGGAAGAGCTGCGGAAGAAAAGCGTTTGAGAACCCTCCCATCTTCTTAAAGTTTATCTTTAAACAGCCGATGAAAATATATTTAGTAAACAACTTTTTAAAAAAATTTCCAGCGACGTAGTTAATTGGGGCACATTGATCCTTTACTTTTTATTAAAGAAAACAGTTACTTGAATTATCTCCATCGAATATCTGCCCGCTTCTTTCGGTGCAGACGAACTTAAAATGTAAAGATAGGAATCAAGAGGTAGGCAGGTATACAGATTAATTCAAGAATCACAGTTATCGCCCCCTTCCCCGCCCATTTCCCCAATATTACTACTTTTTTTCCCCCAGTTCCTCGATGAACGTTGGAATATAAGAAGCTATCCGCTTATTGTAGTGCTGTACAGAAATACATAGTTAGATCTTATTTTTTTCCCATTGAATTATTTGCTGGTGTTGTTTAATATGTTATATGGGTAGACGTAGGGCGTAATGATCTTTTCTCGAAGGAACATGTGCAAATTACAATATTAGATTGAAGACTTTCCGCCAGAAAAGGATATTATTACGTCGTAGCCCAAACCTCCAGCTGGAATGCAGGGTATATGTTAGGCAGAGTATATGGAGGCTTGCAGGCAGGGTATATGGAGGCTGACAGACAGGGTATAAGGTAGCTGGCAGGCAGGGTATATGGTAGCTGGCAGGCAGGGTATATGGAAGCTGGCATACAGGTTATATGGTAGCTGGCAGACAGGGTATATGGTAGCTGACTAGCAGGGTATATGGTAGCTGGCAGACAGGGTATATGGAAGCTGACAGACAGGGTATATGGTAGCTTACTAGCAGGGTATATGGTAGCTGACAGACAGGGTATATGGAAGCTGGCAGACGGGGTATATGGAAGCTGGCAGACAGGGTATATGGAAGCTGACATACAGGTTATATGGAAGCTGACAGACAGGGTATATGGTAGCTGACTAGCAGGGTATATGGTAGCTGGCAGACAGGGTATATGGATGCTGATAGGCAGGGTAAATGGTAGCTGGCAGACAGGGTATATGGAAGCTGACTGGTAGGGTATATGGAAGCTAACTGGCAGGGTATATGGTAGCTGGCAGGCAGGGTATATGGTAGCTTACTAGCAGGGTATATGATAGCTGGCAGACAGGGTATATGGTAGCTGGCAGACAGGGTATATGGAAGCTGGCAGACAGGGTATATGGTAGCTGGCAGGCAGGGTATATGGAAGCTGGCAGACAGGGTATATGGTAGCTGGCAGGCAGGGTATATGGAAGCTGGCAGACAGGGTATATGGTAGCTGGCAGACAGGGTATATGGTAGCTGGCAGACAGGGTATATGGAAGCTGGCAGGCAGGGTATATGGAAGCTGGCAGGATTCGAAAACTCGGCACCATCGTGACCACAGTTCGGATTCGCTAACTCCACAAGGCAGCCATAATCTAGTGTATGTATGCTAAGAATGCTCGCATATTTTAACTGTAATAAAGGAACGATGCTATAAAAAGTATTCTAATCTGGTTGATTATACTGTTTGTTTTTTTAAATATATATATCTCCCTTTAAAAAAAGTGTAGTTATCGTCCTTGTTTAACCATACATATGAATCCTTTGGAGTCGTTAAGTTTCCTCAATTTCTGAAAACATCGCTTAAAGAAATATTTTTACTGACTTGGAAGTGAGCCAATTTTTCTTTTCTCTTCTACAAAATATGACACTTAAGGGTTTCCATATTTGTTCAATTAGTTCCGTATGTTTTCAAGTTTGTTTTTATGTAGAACCAAATGTTGACTAGCTGGCGATGTTATAACAGAATGACGTAGACGGGGAGGGGGTTGCATAACCTGAGATATTTTGTATATAGGTTATGTGTCTGAGTTGTTAGTGAAGGTAGGTTACATTGTGTGTAGTCCATTGTTTGGGCCAGCCAAGTAATGGTAGTGAGTCCAGTTTTTTAAAATATTTTTTTTTCAGTGGTCAAGATGGTCGATGAAGTAGTCAGTCTATAGAGTAGTCAGTCTATAGAGTAGTCAGTCTATAGAGTAGTCAAGGTGTGGATCCATGAAGTAGTCGGTCTATAGAGTAGTCAAGGTGTGGATCCATGAAGTAGTCAGTCTATAGAGTAGTCAAGGTGTGGATCCATGAAGTAGTCAGTCTATAGAGTAGTCAAGGTTTGGATCCATGAAGTAGTCAGTCTATAGAGTAGTCAAGGTGTGGATCCATGAAGTAGTCAGTCTATAGAGTAGTCAGTCTATAGAGTAGTCAAGGTGTGGATCCATTAAGTAGTCAGTCTATAGAGTAGTCAGTCTATAGAGTAGTCAGTCTATAGAGTAGTCAAGGTGTGGATCCATGAAGTAGTCAGTCTATAGAGTAGTCAAGGTGTGGATCCATGAAGTAGTCAGTCTATAGAGTAGTCAAGGTGTGGATCCATGAAGTAGTCAGTCTATAGAGTAGTCAAGGTGTGGATCCATGAAGTAGTCAGTCTATAGAGTAGTCAAGGTGTGGATCCATGAAGTAGTCAGTCTATAGAGTAGTCAAGGTGTGGATCCATGAAGTAGTCAGTCTATAGAGTAGTCAAGGTGTGGATCCATGAAGTAGTCAGTCTATAGAGTAGTCAGTCTATAGAGTAGTCAGTCTATAGAGTAGTCAGTCTATAGAGTAGTCAGTCTATAGAGTAGTCAAGGTGTGGATCCATGAAGTAGTCAGTCTATAGAGTAGTCAGTCTACAGAGTAGTCAAGGTGTGGATCCATGAAGTAGTCAGTCTATAGAGTAGTCAGTCTATAGAGTAGTCAAGGTGTGGATCCATGAAGTAGTCAGTCTATAGAGTAGTCAAGGTGTGGATCCATGAAGTAGTCAGTCTATAAAGTAGTCAAGGTGTGGATCCATGAAGTAGTCCATTAATACCAACTGAATTCACAATGTCATAAAAACTCGTAGGCGGCCCATTTGAGTTCGGTGTGCGGTTTGCAATGCACGTATAAAGGCAGATATGTATAGCACGAAAACAGCGCTTTCATTTCGAGACAGACGGAAAGACAGACTGACCACACAAACAAATAGCTTGAGCTGCTAAAATGGTATTTCGATTATCGTACGATGGGATCAATGAAATGTTTCCATAACTTTTTTGTATCCACTTATGGATAACTTGTAACCGCCACGCCTCTGATTCCCATAATCAAACCGTTATTTTTACCGGAAACTAAATCTGTACTACTCGACGATATCAGTGCTAACTTGTGTATAATTAACGCGAAAACAGTTTGTAGCTTTGCTGGTGCATAAAATCTGTCATCATTCCATTATCAGCCAATAGAGCCGGAAACAAAGAACCATAAACATTGCTTCAGTCTTGTTCAGGAGAGTTACCTTTCTTTTTTTATATATATATTTTTCTTTGTTTCTGTTATTTCGTTAATATGTTTCAGACCCACATACACCGCGCCCCCCCCCCCCCACACACACTCACTTACTCACTCAATTCTTCTCGTTTGATTGAGTTTTTATTTTCATAATTAAAAAAGAAAGGAAACGGCCATCGACAGACGTGAAACACAAATACCGTCTCTCGCTGTCCAACAGTGGGGTCTGGACGTGGCACTCAAAGTTAGAGGAACTTGCTTCATCCATTTCGCGATGTCAAGGTCAATAATTCGTGTTACTATTCGTCATATGTGTGCGCCTGTGCGAGGGAGCAAAAGGTAAGGGTTTAGAAGCAAACGTGATATCATATTCTGTTGTAATCTTGAATTACTTGGTAATGAACAAACTCTCGGACGTTGTTGAATAGTATCTACGTCATTGGAGATAAAGTAGTAACACTATACCCTAACGTTAATGAGCACACGTCATTTCTTACGGGGGGAAATACTATACGAGGGCTATTACTTTCTCCTACTAACTGAACGTAGTTACTGCATCAGGCAACCAACCGTTACCTTCTTTTACTCTCGTTCTCCCTCCCGCGTTATCTTTTGTTTCAATGCGTTTTGAAATCGCATTTTTTAAAAAAGTATTTCAAAGTACTCAAAGTAACAGTGAAAGTGAGTCTATTTTCAGCGCTCGTCTCTCGGCTCGGTTCATTTCTAGCTTACAGTCTACGCACACACATACGCACACATGCATACACACACACACAGATTTTAACGAGGGGGAAGAGAAAAAAAATATAGAAGGGAGCGCTAATACTTTTAGTCTTCATCGCCACGGGTGTATTCCACCAGTCCGGCGTCTGGAATCGTCTAGAATCAGTGGATATATGTGTGCTAGTATAGTCAGTGGGGAGAGGGGAGCTAGGGGGGGAGGTCGAAGGAGGTGGGGCGAAACTTTTGCACCTGTTGATGGGGGGGGGGGGGGGTAACCTTTTTCTTTATTTTCTCCGTGTCTCTCTTTTTTCTTGTTTCGTGTTTTGTCGTTTCCCTTTTCTCCAAACTTTCAACTCTACAACCAGAACATCCCCTGCAATACCCCCCCCCCCCCTTCAACCATCTCAGGCGATCTCAGTTCCCCTTCTCTCTCCCCGCCACCCGCAAGGGTTGAAATTCAGTAATAAAAGATTTTCTACTTACTGTGAGACTTTAGATTCACTATTTCACCTTACCCTCATTGCATACGTTTTGTATAGGCAAGTGATGTTACTCAAAGGTGAATCAAGTCTTGGGAGATCTACTTCTTAGATTGGATCAGTTGTGTCTTTGTCGTGCTTTGATTTATTGGTTTATTTATTTTATGTATAAATTTAAAGTGTATGTCCAACTCGGTCCTGATTGTAAATATATTGTGTGAGTAATATGTATCAAATAGCAACTAAACTTTAAAAACATGTAGAATATAGTAGAAAAACAAATGGGCGAAATGAAAGGAGGCGCAAATAACGGCAACAGCGCTTAACAGCAACATGGAGGTTAGGTTAACTTACCCATGAAGACTTACATAGTCAAGGGAAAAGGAAATGAAGAGATTGATGATAGATAGATAGATAGATAGATAGATAGATAGATAGATAGATAGATAGATAGATAGATAGATAGATAGATAGATAGATAGATCGATAGATCGATCGATCGATCGATAGATAGATAGATAGATAGATAGATAGATAGATAGATAGATAGATAGATAGATAGATAGATAGATAGATAGATAGATAGATAGATAGATAGATAGATAGATAGATGGATGGATGGATGGATGGATGGATGGATGGATGGACGGACGGATTGACGGACGGACAGAAAGACAGACAGACAGATAGATAGATAGATAGATAGATAGATAGATAGATAGATAGATAGATAGATAGATAGATAGATAGATAGATAGATAGATAGATAGATAGATAGATAGACCAACAAATATAGACACAGACTGATTGATTGATTGATTATTCAGTTGATTGGTTGATTTATGACGTTAAGTGGTGTCTGAAGTTTGCGGTTCTCTTTAAATATTGTATTGGACATTTGGAAGTTTATTTGTTGACCTGCTCCAAACTATTTTCAGAAGGAAGTTTTGAAACTTTCAACAAACGATGTGCTGATCTTATTTATTCTATTTTTTGTTTATTCATCCAAAATAGTCACGTGCTTCTAGAATATTTCATCTCTTATCAGTTTTTGAAAGAATTAACTCTCTCTCTTTCTTTTTCTCTCTCTCTCTCTCTCTCTCTCTTATTTCTTCTATATGAGTCCCTCTAGCGGGTAGTTTAGGACGTAACGGGCACATACACTTCCGCTTCCTTCCAGCTTTTCACACACACACAAACACACTGCTCCTCTCTGGCAATATTGTATACAGCTTTATCCACCCCCCCCCCTTTTTTTTCCCCACTTTCCCAAATCAGTCCATCTCATCGGCTGTACGGTCTGGCGTCTGATTCACCCCAGACTTCCTCCTTTTTGTGTTGACTTGTCCATAGATGTGTTTGACCTCTTCCCCTCACCACCCCCAGGCCCCCATCAGCGCCTGTCGTACCCTTTCATAATGTACATAGAACTGTCATAGATCTGCCTTGACCTCATCGATCTGCCCTTTACATCCAGGCCAAACCGTTGAGTCATTTCTGATTGTTTTAAAGCTGAAAAAAAAGTGTTTGGTAGTTATATAAACTTCAGCCGAATCTTTGGAAATCTACCCGAAGTTTTAAGAAATATGCTCTACAGTCGAACTTTGGAAATCCTCCCGAGTTGATGGCGAGGGAGTGTAAGAATTTAAAATTAATGTTGATAATAATAATAACAATAAAAGCTTAGTGCCTTGATGTGCTAAATCATTATTTTAAATTCCCATAAGCCCAAATGATGCTCTTTTTCCCTTACGACAATTAAGTACGTTCAAATGTGCATAAATTATATGAGAACTACACATAGAAAACAAACATCTACATATCTTTTGAAACACGCAGTCTATTCATTCACAATATTTAATGCCCAAACGTCACTGCGTCAAAATCAACACCGCGCCAAGACGATCACCGCGCCAAAACGGCGTCACCAAAACGTCCTGCTTCGCGATGTTATGTGAGTGTCCTTGGATTGCTCGGATTTGCGTTGCATGTGCAGGTTGTTTTTTTTTAGACTCATCGACTCGCTTATACTTCCACATCTTCTTTGTCTTACTATTAAATCATTACATTGACCAAAGTGTGTCCTAAGAGTTAATACTTGTATATATCTCCCAATATGACGCATTACTAGTCACTAACTAGAACGGAAGTTGTTTTTGGACACTATTCTTCTGGGACCCAATGAAATCTAGTGCTAGAACTAAAAATAGCTCAAGGCAGTCCAAGGGCGCTAAAAAAACAAACACCCTGATATTTTTCATTCGCAGATTTCTTGTTTTCTTCCCTGGCACTTGAAGCTAATTTTAGATTCTTCTCTTGTACAAAGTCCTTTTTCTCATAGTAACAAGAGCGTAAGTCAAAGTAAGGAGGGGGGGGGGGGGGGGGGGAAGAAATGTCAGAGATTGAAACGTTTTCTTGTCATCTCCTCCAGGAAGATTTTCAAAATGTCATGAAACGGGAAGGGAAAATAGCAACATTTTAGTATAACCTAAGTTTCAGTTGTTGTTTTTGCACATGTGAAGGAGATTTATAAATATCTTGTAAATATCCCTGATGTATTCTGTTGTCATATTAGTTTAAGTTTTATGCTAGAAAATAACTCAATATTCTAAGTTGGATCTTTTATGATTTTTTATCAAGAAGACTCGCATAACGCTAGAGTGTACGAGTTGGTGTCACTTGTATTTAGTTGTCGACAGTTACCATTCAATATGGCGTCCTAAACATTGTTTATTTTGTCTATATCAGAATCTATCAAGTATTCCTCTTTTTTAATATGTTCTTACGTTCTTCTTTCGATTCCATCATGTCGCCACCACATTTTTCCCTGTCGATTTCTCATCTTTTTTTTTTCTTTTACTTTATTGCTAAAACGTAAACGGGATCTTCAAGATAACAGTGTAAAGAAATGGCAGACTACTATGATTAACTTTTAGTGTGAAAACCTCCAATAAGTAACACAATACATATACATAATATATATATATATATATATATATATACATATATATATATATATGTGTATATATATTCACATACATAAGTTATATATATATGTATATATATATATATATATATACGTATACGATAAATTAATTTATAAGAGTATTTAAATGCGATAGTACAAATATAAAACACCAATCAAATCAAATTGCCACTCAACAAATATTCGTATGAAGAAAACATGACGTATGTTTAATTCTCCAACTTGTTTACCTGTAGGTCACCTGGCCGTCACGATCCAGCGCCACTCCAACGGATATTGTATTTAAGTTTTAACCGCTCTTGACTGGCCTTAATGATACGTCTACGCCTGGACGTTCTCTGTCTAATTGCCCCAAGTCTATCTCTGGAGAAAAAAACAACATAATTTGTTTGTGGTTTTTTTCTCCTGGATGTCAGGTACTAGTTTACACTCGATAATTGGAGCTTCTCTTCCAAACTCGCCTTCCTCTCCCGGGCTGTAGAGACTAGTTCGTTCAAGTCCGAGCTATCTGGTATCGTAATTCCGGAGGAATTCCAGCTACTCGTCGCCTCAGCGTGGCCCTCCGGTGGAAACGTCTAGTGGGTGGAGACTAGATAGGCTAAGTACGAGTAGCGAACCAGGCCCGGCCGGGCTTCCCTGGGTGAGCTTTTGTTTTTTTCTCTCACTCGGGGTTGGGATGGAAAGAACGCCCGGAACCCAGTCCAAAAAGTCCGCCACGCCGTTCCACATGGGGGCCGTCATCAGTGTCCCATTAGCTGGAGTGGCGGTCCCTGCACGGAATAGTGGCGGTTACAGAATAGGAATATGAGACAAGCTCCCCCCAGACAGCACTGTTCTCGGCCACTTATAGCGAGTGGACCCAGGACCCGGGAAGGTGCGCTGTGTACACGGCACGGCCCGGTTTTGCCCAGTCAACTTATATGGCCGCCTACCGTTGGGTGCCCTCAGACAGGACAGGGGTGAAAAGCCCCATGTCCAGGCCTGGTGGTTGGATAAAAGCCTTTCTAACCATCAACGGGATAATGGCGCCTACGGCGCCGACGCCCTACTGGACTTCTCTGAAGGTATCGTAATTAGAGAAGCGAGGGTAGAAATAAATTGAGTCTATTTATGAGTACATAACTGTCTCTTATCTCCTTTTGCTAATGGGTGTCTCTCTTGTTTGTCTGTTTTTCTAGATTCTTTTTCTCTTGTTTGTCTGTTTTTTAGAGGCCCCCGAAAGGAGAATAGCCGCTATTAGTTTTCTGTTAGTCCGTCCGTCCGACTATCCCCTTAAGATCTCGTCAACTAGAAAAGATATTGAAAATCTCACATCATGATATTTTAGACCTTTTAAAGTCCTGATGCATCGGCTACTTTTTTTATTTTCTGAAAGCGAAAAATTTAATTTAAAAAATCAACTATGCAAGCATTTTTTGTGAGCATACACCCTTTTTATAACTATTCACTATTAATATTATTTAGTAAGGTATTTTTATTTAGTAAACGCCATGCAGATCTATAAATGTACGCATTATATTTACCATATAATACATTTATGCAATGTAATTTTTTTTGGGGGGGGGGGGGGGAGTCTTATTTATAAAGGCTTTGAATGGGAAATTGACCCTTAACAAAACAATAAGATCCATTAGATAATCCTTCAGTAACATCCTTTAGGCCAGGTTCACATTTAACTTCCCCTTCACCTTCATCTATCCCTTAGTCTGTTGGACCATTGGGGTACCACACAGGATATGTCAACCGTATTTCTCCATTCCTTCCTGTCCTTTGCATTTGATAGAATTTCATTCACTGACAAGCCTGTCCATTCTTTGGTGTTGTCTTCCCATCGTTTTCTCTGTCTTCCTTTTCATCTTCTTCCTGGTGCTGTTCCCTGAAGGAAGGTCTTTGCGAGCCCTGAGGAACTAGTGATGTGGCCATAGAGTTTGAGTTTACGTTTTTTTGACAGTGGTTATCAGGTCACCGTGAGATCCATTTGTTGTATTAATCATGTTTCTAATCTCTTCATTCATGATGCGGTCTTTGTAAGTGACATATAGATGTTTAACTATAAATCTTCATAACTATCATTTCCTTGAATTCATATAAATTTTAACAATGTAATAATAATAACATTAATAAGTCTCCGTATCCTGTGGCATCAAGTCGTTAGTTAAACTACAAAATACAACAGTATCGGCATGTCTCGTCTTATGGTATTGACAAAGATAGGGTTGTAGTTGTTGATAGGGTTGTTGTTGTTGATAGGGCTGTAGTTGTTGATAGGGGTGTAGTTGTTGATTGGGTAGTAGTTGTTGATAGGGGTGTAGTTGTTGATAGGGTTGTTGTTGTTGATAGGGCTGTAGTTGTTGATAGGGGTGTAGTTGTTGATAGGGTTGTTGTTGTTGATAGGGTTGTTGTTGTTGATAGGGTTGTTGTTGTTGATAGGGCTGTAGTTGTTGATAGGGTTGTTGTTGTTGATAGGGCTGTAGTTGTTGATAGGGGTGTAGTTGTTGATTGGGTTGTAGTTGTTGATAGGGGTGTAGTTGTTGATAGGGTTGTTGTTGTTGATAGGGGTGTAGTTGTTGATAGGGGTGTAGTTGTTGATAGGGTTGTTGTTGTTGATAGGGCTGTAGTTGTTGATAGGGTTGTTGTTGTTGATAGGGTGTAGTTGTTGATAGGGGTGTAGTTGTAGATCACAATTTCTAATATTCTTTCTGAAAATATTGAAACCTGCCTTTTTACCTTTTCACACTAAAGGTTTTGTCACCTTGTTTATATGTTTTTTTTTAAAATCATGTTTGTCTGTTTTCTATATATGTTTTTTTTCTTCTCTTGTTTGTCTGTATTTCTATTTTTGTTGTTTTTTTAATTGTTTTTTTAATTGTCTGTGTTTCTTAATGTTTGGATGCCTCGTAAGTAAGTAAAGTTCCCCTTTCAGACCTTGCAATCTATGGTCAGATGATGTAAAGGTCATCTGTTTCTGTGGCCCACGGTTAACGAGGATGTCATGTTGCCAACACAACCGCCTTTTCTTTTCCCCAACTAATGTCAGGTCCCATTAGAGCTGGGTGGACACAGAGACGCCCAAATATCCACTTATTTGTCTGTATTTCTATATGTTTGGCTGTATCTTATTTTCTGTATTTAAATATGTATATTTCTCATTTTTGTCAATATATCTATAGGTATCGTGACTAAGGGTGCACCGGATAGTCCTTTTTCATATTCCGCCGGAGTCGTATATGGCCGGATAATAAAATATGATATTCGGTTGGAGCCGGATACCTGTATGACTTTTAAATACCTCATGTTACTGAACATTTTGCAAATCTTCAAATGACACTTACCTATATTCATATTAATTTATTCTTATTACTTTTATTTAGCTTATTGTTTTAAACTCTATTACTGAATGATACTAAAAAATTTAACAGCATTTTTTAAAAACAGGTCTATCACAAACTAGTCATGAGGCTTGTTGTTTTTTTAAATGCTATCTCAGACCGTCTCTGGTCCTGGCGTTTAGGGCTTGTTAGTGGTTGTTAGCTTACAGTTAGTACCTGAAGTTTTGTAGGTCAATATTTAGTGGTCTAGATTAGTTCATTTGAGGCGAACGACATTTTATTACACGCAGGAACATGGAAGTACACCTCTTTATAGCTTCAATCTTTGATGGTGCCGAAGCATAAATTAAATTGTAGTCTGTAGGTCTAGTATCGAGATCTATGTTTAGATCTACAGTTATATAGATCAATGAGAATTAGGAAAACCAACTCTAGAAGAAAAAAAAATACTTCCACACCCTCCAGGTTACCTAACCAACTTAAAGGTCAAGAGAAAGTTTTTTACTGCTCTGAATGTAAAGCGCATTTATAATGTAAAGTTTCATTTCTGATTATATTAACTCGCCTTGTCTGTGTAATGAAATATGTTTGGTGCATATTCCTTCATATATTTTTAAGCACATTTTATGTTTTAAATATAAATGTTAATAAATTCCATAAGAGACGATAATGGAACGATGTCCAATTTATACATATTAATAGAAATGTAGGTACAAGGTGTACTTTATACTATCCGCCCAACTATCCTGCAGTGATAGTCGGCCGAATAGTGAAAAATGGCCGGATATTCGGCCGGAGCCTAGGCTACTATCCGTTGTGCCCCTAATCGTGACAGCCCTGTATGTCTAAATGTTTGTTCTTATTTGTCTGCAGTCTTAACTCTTAGGTTAGGATATTGAAACACAAATCCACCTTATAAACTGAATAGTTTAATATCACAAACTTAAATCGCTTAATAAATATGTGCACATATTGCTTTAAGTTTCAAGTCACGACATACATCAGTGTAAATAACAAATCCACACAAATAGTGTTCAAATGAGGCATAATAACAAAAGGACTATATTTTCTGTGTTCTGTTCCTTTTTCTCAACTCTGCTAGTACAGAACGAATGCAAGAAATATGAAAGTTTACTATTACCCTTGGGTATTTAATAGCAGCTATTTTTAGTTTTTCTATAAGCTTTCAGTGTGTTGGGTTAAAGAAACAACAAACTTCTGTTGTTTCTGGCGACCTTGACACGTTTTTATCACTTGACACTTATATACATTGTTTAAAAGTGTCTTTATATCGACTTTTGATTCAGATTAGAAAACTTGAAATCGATTCTTAAAAAACAACTATTCCGATTTCATTGTCTTGTAGTGAATAAAGAATTAATAACATCAAACAAAAGTGAGCCTCTCCCTTCTATAGAGATTACATACAACTCACTTTTTAGTTCTCGTCAACTCCTCTCTCTCTCTCTCTCTCTCTCTCCAACTGACACACACACACACACACACTGCCACTGCATGTCGTCTGCCACGGCTCCCCCCCCCCCCCCCCCCCCAATAATTGACATTTCTACATCAGCAGTTAAAAACACAATGTCAAGTAAATGGTTGTGTCTGTGTGGGAGTGGCTATTACCATCAATTAGGTATGAGGAGACTTCACGGAGGGAGTCTCAGACTGATACAGTAGGGAGCTCGGTTTGGTTGTACTAGATCTTCGTGGAGGGAGTCTCAAACTAATGCAGTAGGTAGCTCTCTGTTTGGTTGTATGCCTGCTGGCTATTCCTATACAAATTAGAAGCTTACTTTTTTTCAGAAGAATATATTGGCCTGAAAATAAAGTGAAACAAAACAAAGCGAAAATTTAATTTCTAAAATCAACTATGCTATGTAATTGAAAAAGTTTCTTCGTTGAGACTTTAAGATATCGTCCCTTTACAAAACAATTATATTAATTTGGTAATCCTTCAATAGCATCAGTCAGGCCAGGTTCACATTTAAATATATCATCATAACTATTCAATACTATCAATTCATTGAATACATATGAATATTAACAGTGTAACAATTACATTAATTAATTTCCGTATCCTGTGGTATCAAGTCTTTAGTTAAAATTACAATACAACAGTATCGGCAACACTTTCGACACAAGCACATCTCTTCTTTTTATATCGACAGAGATAGGGTTGTAGGTGTTCATAGAGTTGTAGGTGTTGATAGGGTTGTAGGTGTTGATAGGGTTGTAGGTGTTGATAGTTGGTAGTTCATAGATTCTGATATTCTTTCTGAAAATATTGAAACCTGCTTTTTAACCTGCCTGAGCGGACCACACAAACTGTCTTTGTAGCCTCGTTTATTTCTAAAGCCTTTCAATGTTCTGTGTGTAGTTTCTTGAGAAACCCTGGACTAGACACTAATTATTTCCTTTTGTAACCTATCTACGGTAATCCATCTTGTATTCTGTAGTAATGATGAATCATAAATTTGATTTTTAATTATTAATTTGTTTACACCCCCTCACTCTCTTCACCAATAACTCTGTGTGCTTTGTTTTACTTCAACTTGTAAACAACGGACCTTATCAAAATATTGTGTCATTATTTGAACTAAGCCATGGAAGAAGGATTAGGCTAAGAGGTCACGAGGGGGGGTAGAGGGACGGACTACACGATTCTGCTTTGTATGATAAGTAGGCCTGTGTGTTGGGCTGTGCCTGTGGGGAAAGAAAGGAGGGGGAATCATCAACTGTTTAGGCGCGACAGTCAAATGCTAGTAAGTAACAAATAGAGAGTTTGTTTCCCTTGTTTTTACATGGACGCGTTGAATCTAACACTTCCTTATGTGATTCACTTGACCAAAAACGTGAAGCATTCATCGTGGATATATTGGATCAATAGTGTCCCAGTGCTGGCTCCATCGTGGATATATAGTGCATACACAGTATAACATCTACAGTGTCACATTGTTGGCTTAATCGTGGATAGATATTGAGTTCAGTAATGGATATATCTTGGATACAATAGTTCTGTAGCGTCACCTGATGCTGGTAACATTTTAAATGCATTTTTCATTTCTCAATTTCCTTTTTTTTAAGCCATGCAAAATATTAAAATATTTGTTGTTTATGTGTGAAAATGTTTTTTCGACCTCGCTATTTCCTCGTGCAATTCAGACATCTTTTACTTTGATGCCTTGTGTTGGCTGTGCATGTGGCGATACGGAGCTTTAAGTGAAATTTTAAATAAGCATTTATTTTTATTGCTGTTGCCGTGAAACCAAAGTAGACCCCAATGCACACACATCAATCCACCCCAAATCTAATGAGATATGTAGATCTGCTACTTTTCTCTAAAAAAACAACAAAAAAACTTCGGAACATTTATAAATGCTCATATCTACTGTCAGAAAGAATCTCTTCTTCAAATCTTTTTTTTTTTTGGATGAAGATGTGTTTGAATGTCTCTTGACTATTGCAACTCTAGAAAGATGCACATTAATTATAAACAAACAAAATATAAAGACAAAAATATTTTAAAAGGGGTGGTGAAGAAACATTAGATTCACTGTGATTCACCGACACTGGGCGCCTTCGGCCTCATACCCATGCCTATTAGCCCTGAGCGCATTGTTTAGCGGCATAGTTCCATGCCAGCCTTCCTCTTGTCCGCTAGTCCACACCGTTTTATCCATTGGCCCAGATCTATTTGTCTGGGCCAACACATGTTGCTGTCCATTGGCCCAGATCTATTTGTCTGGGCCAACACATGTTGCTGTCCATTGGCCCAGATCTATTTGTCTGGGCCAACACATGTTGCTGTCCATTGGCCCAGATCTATTTGTCTGTGGCCCAGATCTATTTGTCTGGGCCAACACATGTTGCTGTCGATTAGCTGTGGGCCTTTTAATTCTCATCACTTTGTTCAATTTGCTGCATTGACTTCACGACTTAGCATGTACATTGACTTCACGTCATAACATGTACATTGACTTCACGTCTAAGCATGTACATTGACTTCACGTCATAACATGTACATTGACTTCACGTCATAGCATGTACATTGACGTCACATCATAACATTTTCATTGACTTCACGTCATAACATGTACATTGAGTTCACCTCATAGCATGTGCATTGTCTTCACTTCATAGCATATACATTGTTTTCACTTCATAGCATGTACATTGACTTCACGTCATAGCATGTACATTGTTTTCACTTCATAGCATGTACATTGTCTTCACGTCATAGCATGTACATTGACTTCACGTCATAGCATGTACATTGTTTTCACTTCATAGCATGTACATTGTCTTCACGTCATAGCATGTACATTGACTTCACGTCATAGCATATACATTGTCTTTACGTCATAGCATGTACATTGTCTTCACGTCATAGCATGTACATTGTCTTCACGTCATAGCATGTACATTGTTTTCACGTCATAGCATGTACATTCTCTTCACGTCATAGCATGTACATAGTCTTCACGTCATAGCATGTACATTGTCTTCATCATAGCATGTACATTGACTTCACGTCATTGACTTCTTTCAGCACGCCTGTGCACACAACAACACACCGACTAGGTCATGCATCTAATGACGGGTTCCAATTATCTTGGGTTGCAATCTTTTAAGTCCCCCTCTTCAGTAAATAACCTTCAGGTCAACACGGCACAAGACACAGGTGAGCCCCTCCCCTCCCCCGCCTCAATGTTGACACCTGAAGTAAATGTCGCGTGCTCAAGTGGTAGGTATCCATCTAATAAATCATCTCATTCATCAACAACTCGCATCTCCGGCGAAATAAATGAAAAATGATTTCAGAGGCGGATACAAAAATCAACAAGCAAAGTATAAAAATACTTTTTAAAAAAAATTATTATAAGTAAGAGAAAGCTCCACAAAATCACTTGCATATGTCTCTTTGAAATGTATCTAACCCTTTTCTATATAGAGCAAAATTAATCAATTAACACTAATTGATCAACTACATCTAATTGGCTAGTATTTTTTTTATCGATTATTGACTTCGACAACGAAGAGTTGTGAAACATTTTAACTTGTTCCAATAATGGGAATTGGGAGATAAAGTATGTAAAAGAAGTCACCCAGACAGACGGACAGACGGTGTGAGTTAAAAGTTTTGCAAAAATTAGCTTTCGTATAATTTTTGAAACGTTATTTTTCTTGGTCGTGTGGTTTGCGCTTCGGACTGTCGTCATGTGATTCCCGAATTTGTCTCCTGTCTGTTGCCACCCCCTCCCCCACTCCGTGTATTCCTGCAGGAGGATTGTGTTAGCACGTACATTTTTTTCTTTTTTTGAAGAATGTCGGAAACTAACACAACCAAACAATATGTGTGCCATGGAATGTGCCTTGTACAATGTGTCTTATGTAATCATGGATTACAACAACGGCAAAATGAGATGCTGGGTGGAGAATCAATACCGGAATAACAAACGTTTCGGACAAAAGGCCTTCATCTCTCTCTATATATATACTAGACATATGTTACCCGCGACCCGCGGGACTTTATTTGCGCATTACTGTTGATATAGTCACAATTAAACAAAATAATAATGTAATAAGTAAAGCGAATGTGTCAATGTAAAAATAGTGTGAATGAAGCTATCATAAAAATAGCTAATAGACATAAATCCATTTTTTCAAATTAAAACATTGGCTTATAGGCCTACATATATTTGATTAAAATTTGAGATGAATAGACTTAATTTTGTATGTTCATGTGTTAAAGTATAAAGTAGATCTTGAGGTAGACATAGATCTAAATCTACACTAATCTAGAGTTAAAAATTGGCTTTTATAGTTCATTTTGTGTTGCGCATGCGTGACCTTTTTTCATGAATGAATATAGACCTATCTCAATACGGCTACGCAACTTTAGCGAACAGCGAACGAATGTATTAAAAATCCTTTAGAAAAACAAATTTGAATGTAAAATTGATTAAAATATCAAATGAATGGACAATAATTAGTATGTTTATGTGTTAAAGCACAAAACTATCTTTGCTAAAAGAAGTTTTATCATCTTAGAGTTCAATAAGAGTTTTAGACCTAGACCTAGGAATAGACTCAGTAGAGAGATGTGTTAATGTGTAACCGATTGGTAATGTCTAATGAAAGAATGTTCGCCAGGAAATCTGTAGTCACAGATATCAGGAACTAATTTATGTAAAAAAATGCTTTTGAAACACAAAATTGAAGGTTAATTTTATTACATAATGAAATCAATGGATCTTCTTTTGTATTTTCATGTGTCAAAGTAAAAAACTATTTGCGCAAAGTGTATTTCTTGAAATTAGATCAAGGTCTAAATCCTTTCGATCTTTTCTCATGTCAACATTGTTAACCATGGCTTAGATCCATAAAATACTATAGCTGTAATAGAGTCGGACAACTTTTTTTTTTGAGGGTCTTAAGTTTGTTTTAGGGCTACAATACATACACTACGGTCTAAGTTAGTACCCAAGGAACATTCCTGCCTAGTTTTATCAAGATTGGTCAAGCGGTTTTGATGTCTATAAGTAACATACATACATACACCTCACATTCTACTTTATAATATAGATAAAAAGACAATCAATAAATAATGACAAACAAAGCGAATGTTCGTAAACCGATATCGTCCGTTCTTTGGGGGTTTCTTGTTGTCTGGAATAGTTAGTATTCATTCCTTAAGTCTCGTGCATACACGGGATTAAAGGGATCATTCATTGGTCAATAGTTTACACGAGAGGTAGAACTATGTGGCCCATCTTACTTGTTTGACTTCACCTTTTTGACTCCTAGTGGAGCAAAGGGCCGCAACAGTTCTTCGTTCTCGTCTCTGTTCTGAGTTATTCCCCTTATTGGGGTCCATGACCATCCTGCCATCTTTGTTTCTTGTGCCACTGATCCCCCCTCCATGTTTGTTTGGGTCTCTCTGCCCCTGAGGGTTTTAACCTAAGGCCGAGTTTCCAACATTTTCTGTGGTTCTTCTCAGACAGCTCAGCTAACAACTGCATAAACCTTCCAGAACATACGTTAGAGTCTCTCTCCTTAAAATTATAAAAAGGCTTAAATATGAAGTCAAACAAAACCTGATTTGAACCAGAAACCTAGCTAGGATATAAGTTTATCATAGTTTAGTTTTCCTGATACTACTTACATCTGACTGAGTCATTCTCCTCTACGCTGTGTTGGCGGTGAGTCGCTTACAAATACAATTTTTTAAAAACTCATACATCAAAGTAGCCTTTTACTACAGTTCATAGGTTTCTTTTGGTTTCGATGTGTCCTTGAGTGTCTTAACCTCAGTAGCATGTCTTAATGACAATAGAGTGTCCTAACCTTAGTAGCATGTCTTAATGACAATAGAGTGTCTTAACCTTAGTAGTATGTCTTAACGACAATAGAGTGTCTTAACCTTAGTAGCATGTCTTAACGACAATAGAGTGTCTTAACCTTAGTAGCATGTCTTAACGACAATAGAGTGTCTTAGACAGTGTCCTCACTTCCTTACAGAGTGCCATCACTTCCTTACAGAGTGCCCTCACTTCCTTACAGAGTGCCCTCACTTCTTCCTTACAGAGTGTCCTCACTTCCTTACAGAGTGCCCTCACTTCCTTACAGAGTGCCCTCACTTCCTTCGAGAGTGTCCTCACTTCCTTAGAGAGTGTCCTCACTTCCTTACAGAATGCCCTCACTTCTTCCTTATAGAGTGTCCTCACTTCCTTACAGAGTGTCCTCACTTCCTTACAGAGTGTCCTCACTTCCTTACAGAGTGTCATCACCCGCCAAAGATATTCTTCCTTTTCGTAGACTTTGATGCATCCTGTGTGATAGAACAAATACGCTATTCATCTCAACGTCACCGCACTATCAACATGGCTATTGGCTAACCTTGAGTGTTGAAGTGGTGGGACTGAGGCGGGCACTTTTAAAAGGAAACGTTTTAGAGTCTCATACTTTGTGTGTGTGTATGTGGATGTGGGTGTCTATAGTTGTGTGCAGTAGTTGTATGGGTGGTGTGTGCGTGTGTGCGAGTGTGGTAGATGTGTGAAACTGTTCCATCCATTTAGATGAAATTTCAAATCAAAGAGCCTTTCATTTATAAACAATAATTATTTTCAGATTTTAATTTATAATTATTAATAATAATAATAGGCCTAATACATGTAATAACAATAAAAGCATAATGTCATGATCTATCAAATTATTTTAAATTCCCATAAGCCCAAACTAAACCAAACAAAACCAAACTAAACTACATTAAACCAAACTAAATCAAACCAAATTAAACAAACTAAACAAACTAAACCAAACCAAACCAAACTTAAACCAAACTAAACCGTACTATACCAAACCAAACTAAACCAAACCAAACTAAACCAAAACTAAACCAAAGCAATCGTACTAAACCAAACTAAATCAAACCAAACCAAACCAAAACTAAACCAAACCAAACTGTACTAAACCAAACTAAAACAAAACCGTACTATACCAAACCAAACCAAACTAAACCAAACCATTTAAACCAAAACTAAACCAAACCAAACTGTACTAAACCAACCTAACCAAACGAAACCAAACCAAACTAAATCAAACCAAACTAAACTCATTTTCCCAACGACCATTAAGTAAGTAAACACAAAAACTTTTTCGGTTCCTTTTTTTATCCCACCCCCAATCCCCACCCACTCCCGATAGATACGCAGCGCATGTATAGATCGACTCATTATTTAAAGTTCTAGTTTGGTGATTAAGATCCAGACAGACATTGTAACAATAAAAGACAGTAGTTTAGACTAGAATAATGGATCTAGAGATATGGTATAGCTATAGAGTATGAGTATAGAGTTAAGAAGATTCTAGTTTAGTGATATAGATAGAACCAGACTTAGAAACATACAAAGATAGTAGTCTAGACTAGAATACTGGATCTAAAGATATGGTATAGAAAGTTCTTGTTTGAGGATAGGCCTATAGATCCAGACCATAGACTTATATATAATATTAGACTGGAAACCGGAAAGAAATTCTTATCCGCAATTGGTCGATTCACAGACCTCTCTCTATATGTATATATAGATTTGTATGTACGTAAACTCTTTTTCAAGCTCTAAGGGGAGTCGCCCTATCAATCTTTACTGTCTTAGAAAAGTAATGATCTTTAGTTTTATAAGTTTAGAAATAATGCAAAATCATTTCTCGGATATTCACGCAAATATATGAAACAAACGAATACTCACATTTGACTAGAGTAACATCTTTAGTAAAATCACTAAATTTAGAAAGCCTTCAGGATAGAAGACTTATAAGTAATGTAGCAATTATACATAAAACACTGAACCATAATCTTCAAATACGAAAATACAATTTAATAAAATACTCAGAAAGACACAAAGATAAAGGCACATTCTTCGTCCCATATGCTAGGACAAATGTGTACAAATGCTCCTTCTTCCCTAGTGCTATTAGAGCATGGAATGGGTTGCTTCAGTTGCCTGAGCTAGCCAGGAAAACCAGCGACTTGGCAGAATTTAAGTCATTGGTTAATATGCAAGACTGGCTGCCTGGTCGTGCGGTTTGCGCGCTGGACTTTCGTTCGGATTTATCGACGGTCGAAGGTTCAAACCCTGCCCGCTCCCATCCCCAGTCGTCCTGCGGGAGGTTTGGACTAGGAAGTAAACTATCTTCAACTCTGAAGGAACATCCGAATTATGTAAAACATTTTACAAACAAAGACTGAACACATGACGCGTAGGACGTAATCATCTTCTTTTTTGAAGTAACGTCTGTATTATATAAGAAAAGATAAGATTTCCTGTTTGTTTGCATTGAGATAATGTTTCAAAAATCCTAGATCGAAATAATTCATGTTGATTTATTTAAATCATCTTATGTACATTTAAATAGATTGATTACCTAGATCTTTCTAGATTATGTAACTAAAAATTGCAAAATAATAATTTTGAGACGAGAGTACTCTTATTTTTGATGTTCTAGATCTAAACATTAAATTACATGTTACATAGGTTAGGGTTGAAAAAAAAAAACGTTACTTCTTTGAACTACTTTACAAAACAACGCCTAGATCCAACTTTCTAAAAAAAATTCACATTTTTTGTAGTGTTAAAAAAATCTCCATGTCCGGTCTAGAGTAGTAGATATAAGTCTATGATCCAGGCCTACAAAATGTTCCTAAAGGTCGCTGTATTTATTTAACTATTTTGTAATGAATACATGCGGGAATATCTGCTGACGTGTGTGCGTTTAAGATTTAGATTGTCTAGACCTCAAGACAAAGTTTAATTTTACGAAGATAATAATTTGAAAACATATAACTGTCAAACTAGAGTATTCCATGTGTGGCTATTTGGCTAGGAATCGTTTCCTCAAAGATATACATGTTCCAGGTTTTGCCGATGAAGAATTTCCAAACTGATAACTGGATTTTTTTTTTAAATATAAGAAATAATAAATGGTCAAGGGAAGTAATCAGAGATTTAAGGTTCCTTAATAGATTGCAATATGAAGAGTTTGTAAACTGATACGAGGAATTGTAAAAGGTACTAGAAAGAATATATGGTCAAGGGAAGTAATCAGAGATCTAAGTTTCCTTTAATAGATTGCAATATGATGGGAGAGAACTGGTACAGAAATACCTGCATGTTTTACGTTTGGCTAACAAACTGAAGATCTTGATAAACCTTTTTATTTATAAAACGAAGAGCGTCATGAGTAGGCAATAGCGGGGAACTAATATATATAAATATATATATATATATATATTTGCATGATGACAGTTCCATGTTTTTCTTAGTGCAATGATGTGAAATTTTCCTGTAAAAGTGACTAGGTGTTACTATAAATGAATAAAAACTATCATGGAATCCCCATTTCAATTGAACTGTCCCACCATCTAGAATCTAGACAAAGCATTACTGTTTATTTTTTAAAAAATTATAAAAATTAAATAAGAACATACAACTAAAATTTTATTGAACCTTGGCTAGGACACATTCGTACAAATACTACTTCTTCCCAAGTGCTATTAGAGCATCGAATGGGTTGCTTGAGTCAGCCAGAAAAAACAATGACTTAACATTGATTAACATGCATGACTAGATTGACCTAGGGACGCGTATGACGTAATCATCTTCTTTTTTGAAGTAACGTCTGTATTTAATAAGATAAGATAAGATAAGAGTGACATTTGACAATTAGTTTATTTCAAATCATGTGTGACACGTCAGAAACTGTCATCATCGCTGTTTCACTTGGAGGCACGGGTGACGTATTGAGAAACACGGGCGGGGCGGGAATGGAGCTTACATATAAAGAGCCAGGTAAGCAATAACTCCCATCTTGCTGTAACTGTTGCTGTCCCATGAAACTGTCACTGCCAATAAGCTGAAGCCTTGTGTCATCTTGACATTATGCCTGGGATTGATTTAGCCGCTATGTTCTCGTCCAGTCAGCATGTCATAGTTTCTAGTCGAGACAGTTTAATAACAGTCAGCGTGTTTATGTTTGTTCTACTTTATTGTACATTAAGAACGAATGGGCGTGTTGGTGTTACATGTATCAAATGTTCCTTCAGATTTTTTTAAACACAACATCCTTGCCCCAAACCATTCGCTGGAAGGTGGCGGCTGGCAAGGTTCGAAACCAGGAACATTGAAATAACAGTTCAGAGCGCATACCAGGCAGTCATAAGTATCTTTATAGGGTTATGAAGTTAGCAATGTTAGGTAACTAACAGAAAACACAGGACCTTCATATTTGAGTATGATAGAGATAAAAGAACATGGATAGAACAACGTCAATAAAATAAGTGATGGCTTAAAAAACAAAACAAACCTAGAACTCAGATATTTATAAATATATATATATTGTTGATAAGATGTTCAAAAGACTATATTTATTCAGCCTGGCATTACGCCAATGTATTCAGCAGGGGGACGACCATTCTTAAATTATTGAAATACCGAATGATCATTAACAAAACACAAATTATCTAAACATCTAATGAGTTTCAATAATAAAATTATACGCGGTAGTACTAACCTTTCAACCTAGACCATGTAGACTCAAACCCTAGACATTCGTCACTCAAAGTATTCGTCCACTGCGACCTAAATGTGTTCACAGGGCTATAAGGGGACCCTAAAGTCACTTCTAAACGTATAGGTCAGTGTTTGATCATCATAATTATTAGCTCTTACACCAGCTGATGATAGCACCATGAATGTTCTTTATACCAACTGATGATAATCTTAATAAGGTTCTTTACACCAACTGATGAATACCTCATTAATGTTCTTTACACCAGCTGATGATGGCTCATTAATGTACACATACCAATTGATGATAGAGTCAATAATGTTCTTGCACGACCTTGACATTAGTTCTCTGAACTAGATTTGTCTTCTTTTTGTTGTTAGAAACATACAAACGTAAAGATCCATCTGGCCTTCGGGCGTTGCGTGCCTGTTGTCTGGTGTGGCTGGCAAGATAGGGTGAAGGGTGTTCACAGGCCTGTTGATCCCTTTTGATCAGTTTGATACCCGGGCTTCTGTTCTCTGTTACTTCCTTGCATGTGGACTCAAAGCCAATACGATCAGATGCCATATGGGTTTTAGGTGTCATCCAACACGGCAGACGTCGGGCCCATGTCTGCATAATGTCTGTGTACCAAGATGGCGCCGTGGGTGCCATTGAAGACAGGAACTAGAATCTAGATGTAAATATCTTTTCAAAGTCTGTCGAGGTTCCAAGACTAAGGACCATAGCGCAAATTTTATGAATTGATGACACATTATGTATTGAAACATTACGAGGCGGGGAGACGGTGCTACAGCTAATATGAACCAGGGGCGGACTGGGTATCTAAATCGGCCCGGGCATTACCATATAAACCGGCCCACAAATGGCATGTCATATATATTCGGTGTGGGGGGATTTTCACCCCACTCCACAATTTATATATATATATATTAGTGTGTGTGTAGGTTCTATATGTAATAAATCTTCATTACATTCTGATGTTTCGTTCTTTCAAAGGTTTTTCTACCCTATCAATGTTTTCTAACTTAACTTCTCTCAATCCCTCTTTTTGGTTAAATTTCATTGGAACCTTTAAAAGACGGGGGAGGGAAGGAGCAAAAGAAAAAATGGGAGTGCCATCAAAGGCCTATGCCGACCAGCAAAATGATTAGACCAAATACAGCCTCGAAGACATCAAAGCAGTCCATGCCGCTCGTGCATAGCAGAAAGTACGGTCCAACGTTTTGCAAATGATAATACGTACAGTGTATAGTGTTTTTTTTATATTCTTGTTGAATTTCAAACAAAATTAATTGTAATAAGAATTTTTAAAAACAACAAGAAAACGTGTTTGGGCCTTTGTGTCTTGCTGCTGTCAATTTTTTTTTAAGTTGTCTACATTGAAATTTTTTTCTTTGGTCGCGACCAGACCGGCCCATTTGGTACCGCCCACCGGGCATTTGTCCGTTTGCCCATATAGCCAGTCCGCCCCTGATATGAACATTAGATGTTCATGTATTCTTTTTTTTAGCGGCCCCCGAAAGGGGAAAAACGCTATTAGTTTTGTGCGAAATGTCTATCTGTCTGTCTGTCCGTCCCGTTTAGATCTCGTAAACTAGAAAAGATATTGAAAATCCGACATCACAATATTTAGATCATTCAAAGTTCTGATGCAACGGCTACTTTTTTTTTTCTGAAAGCGAAAAATTTAATTTTTGAAATCAGTTATGCAAGCAGTTTTTTAAAGAAAAAAAGCTAATTAGTATGCATTATAAGTTAGACCTAAATTAAAACGAATAGTAATCTTGTAAATGTCATTTTCGTAAATTCTGTGCACAAAGATTAACACGGTAATTTTTTTTAAAAGCATTCGAATAAGAGAATGAGCCATTTGAAAAAATTACATTAATTATAAGACTTCAGTTAGGCCAGGAGAGGCGCGGTAGCTGAGCGGTAAAGCACTTGGCTTCCGAACCGGGGGCCCCGGGTTCGAATCCTGGTGAAGACTGGGATTTTCTATTTCGGAATCCTTAGGCGCCTCTGAGTACACCCAGCTCCAATGGGTACCTGATATTAGTTGGGGAAAAGTTAAGGCGGTTGGTCGTTGTGCTGGCTACATGACACCCTCGTTAACCGTAGGCCACAAAAATAGATGACCTTTACATCATCTGCCCTATAGACCACAAGGTCTGAATGGGGAACTAGTTAGGCCAGGTTCACATCTAACTTTGCATTCACTTGCACCTATCCTTTGATCAGCTGTACCGTTGGGGCACTACACAAGATCTGTCAACATTCTTTCTCCATTCTTATCTCCCATTTGTCTTTGATATAATTTCATTTGGATGTTCTTTCTGAAAATATTGAAGCCTGCCTGTGTGGACCACTTCGGGGGCCGATTTTGAGTTTGTGTTTCCACACAAACTGTCTTTGTAATCTTGTTTTATTTTAACAACCCTGTCGCATCCCGTTTTCTACAGTACTTCTGTTGCAATATTTTTTTTCAAATCATACATTAGAACATTTCGTTTATACTATTTGCTTACCAACACGCTGACGTGTACTCTATGCTGGAAGATATTGTCTCATGACTTACTGAGACTTTATAAGTCATTTAGTCATGTTTAGAAGTCTACTTATCATACAATACTGAGAAAGTAATTCGAAACATTCTGCGTAGATCAGTAGTTTTCAAACTTACTGACTTGAAAGTGAAAATTAAAAAAAAAAGATCTTCTAGAACCAAAATAAAAAGAGTGAAATGTTCTCGGGTATCTTAAAGTAAAGCAAAGTTCCCCTTTCAGACAATAGGTATTATGGTCAACGAGGGTGTCATGTTGACAGCACTACGACCATCCGCATTGGACTCTGAAGTGTCCTAAAGATCCCGAAAGAAAAAAATCCCAGTCTTCACCAGGATTCGAACTCGGGACCTCCAGGTTCGGAAGCCAAGCGCTTAACCACTCAGCCACCAGAAATCGGTTCTATAAATAGATAGAACAGAATAGTTCAGTGGCTAATCATTTCCATTCAATTTGTATTTTAATCGCGAACAATCTCTTTGTATGGCAGCGTTTCTCAAACTGGGAGGGGGGAGGGAAGGGGCGCACGTCTGTTTGAAGATTAAACCAAACGACAATGTATCAAAACTTCTAAGATTTGAGAGACGTTGTTTTATTTTATAAGTAGGACTTCTAGCAATGTAAACCTTTTTCCTGAGAGGCGTCTGCAACAATATCGACTGAAAACTATTTGAAGAAGACATTGCAAAGGCGATTCTTCCCGACTTTCTTTTGTCAGAGAGGTCGAATCTCTCCAAACATCGTTATGTTGATGTTGTTGTTTTTTTTGTGTTGTTTTTTTAAAAGACATTTTAAATTCACACCTAGAAGATCTTACCATAAATCCACCATTTAAAGACGTTGGTGCGCTATATGTACCTCGAATGTCCCCCGCATGGCCAGTGCTACCACCTTCTTTTATTAGACATCATGTGACATGTGTATTGGCCCGTCTCACTCCTTTAATTTCACTTTTTTTTTTGGACATAAACTCTTATGTACTGTGAACCAAAAACGTAATGGAACGGGAGAGTAGTAGACGTTCAGAACGCTGAAAAACGTTTGGCGTTGGGCCCCTGCTCCGGACCCCGCTAGAGCAGCTTACAGCGTTTCCCCAGATCTCCTTTCTGGAGACCTACTGCCTTTACAATGCTATCTACAGAAATATTTTTTTTTAAGCATAAAAATCAAAATTACTATTTACAAAACACTTTTTCCGATTAAAAAAAATGACGGCTTCTATCGGATCCTCCCATGGGCAAGTAATATTCAAGTCATGGACTTGCTTTCATTGTATAAAAAAATTTAGAATTTCTTTCTTGTTGGTAGATACTGATCGAAACTTGAACAACTTTCTTTACTTTGATACATCGTGACATATAATCCAAAGATTATGTGTACCAGTTGTTACTACTATGCCACATCATGTTATCATCTAACGTTTGCTCATTGTTGCTGCCACACGTCTTGTCATTAGAGAGATAGTTGTGACTAAACCTTGTCCTAGCTAGAAGGCAGTCACACAGCTGAAGACAAAGAGACTTCTGTGCTATGGCTATTGCAATTACTCGTCATAGAGCATTCCGAATGAACAGCAAACAATTTTTTTAAGTTTCACATATGGAATATAAAAAAACACACAAACACACACACACACAAACAAAAGATGCATTCGATCATCTCCCTTATCCATCAGGCTATTTGTGCAAACAACAACAACAACAACAACAACGTGCGTTACGTTGTTCCCTTGAGATCGCCTGTCATTTTGAGCTTTAAAGAATTGTTGACATGACTGACCTTCTAAGTACAATGATTCAATGAAAAATAAGAGAGGCCGCGCGCGTATGTGTGCCTGTGAGTGTTTGTGTGTATTTAATAAAGGGGGCGGGAGTTGTGTTATTACGCATCTTTAATTGCAGACGACAGCTTCGTTTTGCAACATCCTGTTTAATCTTCTCTTTTTGCCTTTCGCAGACGTAATCAGTTGGATCAAGGGATCTGGCATTAACTTTCCCGCTCAGAAAGTAAAGACCTGGGATTACGTTTGGCTATAACGTGTTGAGATCGTTAGGAACTAAACCCGTGATTGCTTTTGTACCGATTATGACCCGCTCCTTCCACCTATTTTATAACAAACACTCGTGTCACAGTATGGATTATGCCCCTTTGGCTGACCATCGGACTAGATAGCTAGTGCAGAGTACATTTTCAGAATGCGTTGTCTTATTTTATAGTTTTATTGATTTAAAATTTTTTAAATCTTTTTTTTTTTTTTGTAGTGACTAGAGCTATTAGTTCATGTTTTATATAATAACATAACTCTCATAATTGTCACTAAAACCGCGGGGCGGCCGAGCGGAGTGTGTGTGTGATTTGTTTGACACGCTTTAAATTCAGCCTTTAGCTAGTACGATATTGCTGAGTTAACTGAAAAACAAAAAAAAACTCCAGTAGCCACTAACAAAAAAAAATGTTTGAAGTAACAGACAGCATTGATCGATATTACCAGTCGCCAATTTCTTCTAAAGGCAGATTGGGTCATTCTGACCTGGTGTGCTCAGCTTTTAACAAGTTTCCCAATTTAGATACACTCACCATTTTTTTTTTTTTTTTGGAGTATTTCTTAAAGTCCAGGGCTTCTTTGTTCATGTTGTATTCAAAACTCCTGGGGTACATCTCGCTGTAGTAAGATAAACTGTTTGTTTTTCACATATGTTTAGATACGTCGTTTTTAAGTTTCTGTGGTAAAGGTTTGTACATTGTTTACATGGATGTGTGTATGGTTATGTTCTATAACGTTGTGTGTATATGAAATGCGGGGTCGGATCCCGGTCTGGTCAAACTATGGAGTGTCGGAACCCACTCGAAATAAAATGTAATGGCTCTTCGAAAATACGTCAAGTATGATCCTTGTGAATGTGTGTGTGTGTGACTGTGTTTTCGTGTACTGAAAAGCTACGAATACAGAAGCAGACATTCCTTTAACACAGGCATTCATTTAATAATCTAAAAGAGAAAAAAAGATTTTAAAAAATAGCATGTATTATTCCACATGATAGGACAAAAGCATACACTCTTTCTTTCCTTTCGTCGCGTTTTTTTTTCCATTTATATAAATGGTGTCAGAACCAAAACATAAGTGAAAAAATAACCGTATTTTAATTTTTTGCACAATGAGCCATGTTGTTATATCAAACAGTGAGCCATGTTGTTATATCAAACAGTGAGCCATGTTGTTATATCAAACAGTGAGCCATGTTGTTATATCAAACAGTGAGCCATGTTGTTATATCAAACAGTGAGCCATGTTGTTATATCAAACAGTGAGCCATGTTGTTATATCAAACAGTAAGCCATGTTGTTATATCAAACAGTGAGCCATGTTGTTATATCAAACAGTGAGCCATGTTGTTATATCAAACAGTGAGCCATGTTGTTATATCAAACAGTGAGCCATGTTGTTATATCAAACAGTGAGCCATGTTGTTATATCAAACAGTGAGCCATGTTGTTATATCAAACAGTGAGCCATGTTGTTATATCAAACAGTGAGCCATGTTGTTATATCAAACAGTGAGCCATGTTGTTATATCAAACAGTGAGCCATGGCGTTGTATCAAACAGTGAGCCATGGCGTTGTATCAAGCAATAAGCCATGGGTGTATCATATAATGAACCGTGATGTTTGAAACAAATATGGCACATCGAAATACTGTCCTACAGTTGGCTCGTGGTCCTGAGCTTCTAACTACTTCTAAATGCTAGCCAGTATATGTATTGTTTTTCTAAGCGATAAATAAAACACACACACACACACCATCTAATTAATGTCTAGCCAAGTATTAACTCACTTCCGGTACACCTTGACCATATGCTTTATCAACATGTACAGTAAAATCATTGGCTTATTTTTCCTCCCCCCCCCTTGCTGTTCTTTGTTGTACCTTTTTTTAGGGGGGGGGTGCGAGAAATAAAGAGGGTGAGGAAGCGTTAATATTAATTATGTTAAAGATTTAAAGAAAAAAAAACTATTAATGTTTAGCCCAATTATTTACATCTGCGTTTTCCAGTTTTTTAAACTTTTTTTTTTCACTAATTACCGGCTTAAAAAAAAATTATAAAAAATTGCTGCACTTCACCCTTTTCCATTCCCCCACCTTGTAACTTTATATAAAAACAAATTATGAGAACACAAAAACCAATTTTCAATGTAATTCTGTTGAAGTGCTGTCCACCATAATTACATTTCGTGTTGCATCAACTTTAGGACGTAGTGTCACGCTGTGGTGTGTCCATCCCCAGCTGCGATGACTGCATGTAGCGGATTTATCCCACACCACAGTAACACTATCCCGAGTTGAATAAAGCACAAAAGGATAATTCACACCTTCAGGCACCCAAAGGTCGACAAGTACAGTCATAACTGTGCATTACAATATTCAAGTAAAATGCTCTATTCAGTCAAACCAACGAACAATGCTGAGTATTTCCTAGTTCAGTGTTTCCACGATTATTCTAGACAAACATGCATTGGGACAAATAAAAAAAAGTTAATTTTAGAGGGGTTTTTTTTCTTCTATTCCACAACGTGGCGCTTTATCTAGAAGTCGTTGAGTCATTCCTGTTCAAATGTTCAGTTAACATGCTTCAATGTTGGTCTTTTTGGTTTGTCAAATTGGCTTGTGACAAACAACGCAACCTCGACCAGTTCTACCCAGCTTGAGAATCATGAATGCATACCTACATGTTTGAATTACTCTTTTCAGACCTTGCAGGTCATCTGTTTCTGTAGCCCATGTCTAACGAGGGTGTCATGTGGCCTGTACAAGCGCCTTTACTTTCCCCAACTTATGTCAGGTACACATTAGATCTGGACGCCCTAAAGAAACCGAAGATGAAAAGATTCCAGTCCAGGATTCCAACTCGGGGCTCCCGGCTCGGGAGCTAAGCGATTTACCACTCTGCCACCGCGCCTCCCTACATCTCAGAATCTGTGTTTATATGTTTGTGTGAGTGTGTGTGGGTGTTGAATGCACAGGCTTTTAAAATCTTAACTGTTAAAATTCGTTGTTAAAATGCTGACCATTTCCTGCACTCCTGGCCGTCCAAGTTAACATGACACCGGGAATCTCCGTTTCCTACTCATTTAAAGACGTAATTAACCAATCTGTCACGTGACCAAATTATATGTTAAAATTTACAATCATAAATGGTTAATAGGTAAAGGTGATTGCCAGGGCTTAGAACAATTCATGATCTTTGCTATGAAAGCTGACTCTGTTAGAAGAAAGATTTCCTCCGCTGGGAATCAGTTCTCGCAAACAAAGTGGTAAACTTGGTTCCCTTCGTTTTATATGCATTATGGCGACGATTACGCAACTATCAGATCACGCAATTGACTAACAGTGAACTGGTTACCTAAGCACTTAACTGCACTCCAAGCCATCAACATAGCAAAGTGAAATATATGAGTCAAAGATAACGTAATAAAAGTCTATATTAAAGTAACAACATCAAATTCTAGAGTAGGATTCAACTATTAAAAAAATGGCACAATTATCTATAGGAATATAA